>JAXIVJ010000428.1:37500-145000 GCA_036785665.1 Chirona hameri | reverse complement strand
CCCCACTGACTCGTGGAGAGGCTGCCCTGATCCGTCCCTCCCCCACTGACTCGTGGAGAGGCTGCCCTGATCCGTCCCTCCCCCACTGACTCGTGGAGAGGCTGCCCTGATCCGTCCCTCCCCCACTGACTCGTGGAGAGGCTGCCCTGATCCGTCCCTCCCCCACTGACTCGTGGAGATGCTGCTCTGATCCGCCCCTCCCCCACTGACCCGTTCCTCCCCCACTGACTCGTGGAGAGGCTGCTCTGATCCGCCCCTCCCCCACTGACTCGTGGAGATGCTGCTCTGATCCGCCCCTCCCCCACTGACCCGTTCCTCCCCCACTGACTCGTGGAGAGGCTGCCCTGATCCGTCCCTCCCCCACTGACTCGTGGAGAGGCTGCCCTGATCCGTCCCTCCCCCACTGACTCGTGGAGAGGCTGCCCTGACCCGTCCCTCCCCCACTGACTCGTGGAGAGGCTGCCCTGATCCGTCCCTCCCCCACTGACTCGTGGAGAGGCTGCCCTGATCCGTCCCTCCCCCACTGACTCGTGGAGAGGCTGCCCTGATCCGTCCCTCCCCCACTGACTCGTGGAGAGGCTGCCCTGACCCGTCCCTCCCCCACTGACTCGTGGAGAGGCTGCCCTGATCCGTCCCTCCCCCACTGACTCGTGGAGAGGCTGCCCTGATCCGTCCCACCCCCACTGACTCGTGGAGAGGCTGCCCTGACCCGTCCCTCCCACACTGACTCGTGGAGAGGCTGCCCTGATCCGTCCCTCCCCCACTGACTCGTGGAGAGGCTGCCCTGATCCGTCCCTCCCCCACTGACTCGTGGAGAGGCTGCCCTGATCCGTCCCTCCCACACTGACTCGTGGAGAGGCTGCCCTGATCCGTCCCTCCCCCACTGACTCGTGGAGAGGCTGCCCTGATCCGTCCCTCCCACACTGACTCGTGGAGAGGCTGCCCTGATCCGTCCCTCCCACACTGACTCGTGGAGAGGCTGCCCTGATCCGTCCCTCCCCCACTGACTCGTGGAGAGGCTGCCCTGATCCGTCCCTCCCACACTGACTCGTGGAGATGCTGCCCTGACCCGTCCCTCCCCCACTGACTCGTGGAGAGGCTGCCCTGATCCGTCCCTCCCCCACTGACTCGTGGAGAGGCTGCCCTGATCCGTCCCTCCCCCACTGACTCGTGGAGAGGCTGCCCTGATCCGTCCCTCCCACACTGACTCGTGGAGATGCTGCCCTGACCCGTCCCTCCCCCACTGACTCGTGGAGAGGCTGCCCTGGTCCGTCCCTCCCCCACTGACTCGTGGAGAGGCTGCCCTGATCCGTCCCTCCCCCACTGACTCGTGGAGAGGCTGCCCTGATCCGTCCCTCCCACACTGACTCGTGGAGAGGCTGCCCTGATCCGTCCCTCCCACACTGACTCGTGGAGAGGCTGCCCTGATCCGTCCCTCCCCCACTGACTCGTGGAGAGGCTGCCCTGACCCGTCCCTCCCCCACTGACTCGTGGAGAGGCTGCCCTGATCCGTCCCTCCCCCACTGACTCGTGGAGAGGCTGCCCTGATCCGTCCCTCCCCCACTGACTCGTGGAGATGCTGCCCTGATCCGTCCCTCCCCCACTGACTCGTGGAGAGGCTGCCCTGATACGTCCCTCCCCCACTGGCTCGTGGAGATGCTGCCCTGATCCGTCCCTCCCCCACTGACTCGTGGAGAGGCTGCCCTGATCCGTCCCTCCCCCACTGACTCGTGGAGAGGCTGCCCTGATCCGTCCCTCCCCCACTGACTCGTGGAGAGGCTGCCCTGATCCGTCCCTCCCCCACTGACTCGTGGAGAGGCTGCCCTGATCCGTCCCTCCCCCACTGACTCGTGGAGATGCTGCCCTGATCCGTCCCTCCCCCACTGACTCGTGGAGATGCTGCCCTGACCCGTCCCTCCCCCACTGACTCGTGGAGATGCTGCTCTGATCCGCCCCTCCCCCACTGACCCGTTCCTCCCCCACTGACTCGTGGAGAGGCTGCCCTGATACGTCCCTCCCCCACTGACTCGTGGAGAGGCTGCCCTGATCCGTCCCTCCCCCACTGACTCGTGGAGAGGCTGCCCTGATCCGTCCCTCCCCCACTGACTCGTGGAGATGCTGCCCTGACCCGTCCCTCCCCCACTGACTCGTGGAGATGCTGCTCTGATCCGCCCCTCCCCCACTGACCCGTTCCTCCCCCACTGACTCGTGGAGAGGCTGCCCTGATACGTCCCTCCCCCACTGACTCGTGGAGAGGCTGCCCTGATCCGTCCCTCCCCCACTGACTCGTGGAGAGGCTGCCCTGACCCGTCCCTCCCCCACTGACTCGTGGAGATGCTGCTCTGATCCGCCCCTCCCCCACTGACTCGTGGAGATGCTGCCCTGATCCGTCCCTCCCCCACTGACTCGTGGAGATGCTGCCCTGACCCGTCCCTCCCCCACTGACTCGTGGAGATGCTGCTCTGATCCGCCCCTCCCCCACTGACCCGTCCCTCCCCCACTGACTCGTGGAGAGGCTGCCCTGATCCGTCCCTCCCCCACTGACTCGTGGATTGGCTGCCCTGATCCGTCCCTCCCCCACTGACTCGTGGAGATGCTGCCCTGATCCGTCCCTCCCCCACTGACTCGTGGAGATGCTGCCCTGACCCGTCCCTCCCCCACTGACTCGTGGAGAGGCTGCCCTGATCCGTCCCTCCCCCACTGACTCGTGGAGATGCTGCCCTGATCCGTCCCTCCCCCACTGACTCGTGGAGAGGCTGCCCTGATCCGTCCCTCCCACACTGACTCGTGGAGAGGCTGCCCTGATCCGTCCCTCCCACACTGACCCGTTCCTCCCCCACTGACTCGTGGAGAGGCTGCCCTGATACGTCCCTCCCCCACTGACTCGTGGAGAGGCTGCTCTGATCCGCCCCTCCCCCACTGACCCGTTCCTCCCCCACTGACTCGTGGAGAGGCTGCCCTGATACGTCCCTCCCCCACTGACTCGTGGAGAGGCTGCCCTGATCCGTCCCTCCCCCACTGACTCGTGGAGAGGCTGCCCTGATCCGTCCCTCCCCCACTGACTCGTGGAGAGGCTGCCCTGATCCGTCCCTCCCCCACTGACTCGTGGAGATGCTGCCCTGATCCGTCCCTCCCCCACTGACTCGTGGAGAGGCTGCCCTGATCCGTCCCTCCCCCACTGACTCGTGGAGAGGCTGCCCTGATCCGTCCCTCCCCCACTGACTCGTGGAGAGGCTGCCCTGATCCGTCCCTCCCCCACTGACTCGTGGAGAGGCTGCCCTGATCCGTCCCTCCCCCACTGACCCGTGGAGAGGCTGCCCTGATCCGTCCCTCCCCCACTGACTCGTGGAGAGGCTGCCCTGATCCGTCCCTCCCCCACTGACTCGTGGAGAGGCTGCCCTGATCCGTCCCTCCCCCACTGACTCGTGGAGAGGCTGCCCTGATCCGTCCCACCCCCACTGACTCGTGGAGATGCTGCCCTGATCCGTCCCTCCCCCACTGACTCGTGGAGAGGCTGCCCTGATCCGTCCCTCCCCCACTGACTCGTGGAGAGGCTGCCCTGATCCGTCCCTCCCCCACTGACTCGTGGAGAGGCTGCCCTGATCCGTCCCTCCCCCACTGACTCGTGGAGATGCTGCCCTGATCCGTCCCTCCCCCACTGACTCGTGGAGAGGCTGCCCTGATCCGTCCCTCCCCCACTGACTCGTGGAGAGGCTGCCCTGATCCGTCCCTCCCCCACTGACTCGTGGAGATGCTGCCCTGATCCGTCCCTCCCCCACTGACTCGTGGAGAGGCTGCCCTGATCCGTCCCTCCCCCACTGACTCGTGGAGAGGCTGCCCTGATCCGTCCCTCCCCCACTGACTCGTGGAGAGGCTGCCCTGATCCGTCCCTCCCCCACTGACTCGTGGAGATGCTGCCCTGATCCGTCCCTCCCCCACTGACTCGTGGAGAGGCTGCCCTGATCCGTCCCTCCCCCACTGACTCGTGGAGAGGCTGCCCTGATCCGTCCCTCCCCCACTGACTCGTGGAGAGGCTGCCCTGATCCGTCCCTCCCCCACTGACTCGTGGAGATGCTGCCCTGATCCGTCCCTCCCCCACTGACTCGTGGAGATGCTGCCCTGATCCGTCCCTCCCCCACTGACTCGTGGAGATGCTGCCCTGATCCGTTCCTCCCCCACTGACTCGTGGAGATGCTGCCCTGACCCGTCCCTCCCCCACTGACTCGTGGAGATGCTGCCCTGATCCGTCCCTCCCCCACTGACTCGTGGAGATGCTGCCCTGATCCGTCCCTCCCCCACTGACTCGTGTAGAGGCTGCCCTGATCCGTCCCTCCCCCACTGACTCGTGGAGATGCTGCCCTGATCCGTCCCTCCCCCACTGACTCGTGGAGAGGCTGCCCTGATCCGTCCCTCCCCCACTGACTCGTGGAGATGCTGCCCTGATCCGTCCCTCCCCCACTGACTCGTGGAGATGCTGCCCTGATCCGTCCCTCCCCCACTGACTCGTCCCTCCCCCACTGACTCGTCCCTCCCCCACTGACCCGTGGCAGTCCGCCCTGACCCGTCCCTCCCCCACTGATCCGTCCCTCCCCCACTGACCCGTGGCAGTCCGCCCTGACCAGCCCTCTTTCTCCGCTGCAGGCCGTAACAACGAGGAGACGCAGAAGGGCGTGATCCCGAACAAGGCGCGTGCCGAGGAGCTGGCCAGCGCGCAGCTGAGTGCGCAGCTGAGCGCCGCCAAGAAGGAGCAGGGCGGCGCGGACACGACGCGCAGTCGCTTCTTCACGCGACGCCGTCGGCAGCGGCGCTCAAAGTCGCTCGGCAAGGACCACTGGGAGGACGTGGTGTTCTCGGACGCCGTCTCGCAGTTCCCCGCCTACGAGCGGGTGGTGCTGCGCGGCTGCAGCTTCGTCAGGCCCGTGGTGCTGTTCGGCGCCGTGGCTGACATCGCGCGTCACCTGCTGCTCAGCGAGATGCCCGACAAGTTCGCCGCACCTCGTGAGTCGCAACTGCGGGGTGTGGGAGCTGTGATGTGTGATGTGTCCTGTCGGGCTGATGTATCGTCTGATGTGGGCCCGGTGGGGACTGTCTATGTATGGTGTGATGTGTCCTGTGGGGCTGATGTACCGTCTGATGTGGGCCCGGTGTGGGAGCTGTGACGTGTGGTGTGTCCTGTCGGGCTGATGTACCGTCTGATGTGGGCCCGGTGGGGACTGTCTATGTATGGTGTGATGTGTCCTGTGGGGCTGATGTACCGTCTGATGTGGGCCCGGTGTGGACTGTCTGTATGGTGTGATGTGTCCTGTCGGGCTGATGTACCGTCTGATGTGGGCCCGGTGGGGACTGTCTGTGTATGGTGTGATGTGTCCTGTCGGGCTGATGTACCGTCTGATGTGGGCCCGGTGGGGACTGTCTATGTATGGTGTGATGTGTCCTGTCGGGCTGATGTACCGTCTGATGTGGGCCCGGTGTGGACTGTCTGTATGGTGTGATGTGTCCTGTGGGGCTGATGTACCGTCTGATGTGGGCCCGGTGTGGACTGTCTGTATGGTGTGATGTGTCCTGTGGGGCTGATTTACCGTCTGATGTGGGCCCGGTGTGGACTGTCTGTATGGTGTGATGTGTCCTGTGGGGCTGATGTACCGTCTGATGTGGGCCCGGTGTGGACTGTCTGTATGGTGTGATGTGTCCTGTCGGGCTGATGTACCGTCTGATGTGGGCCCGGTGTGGGAGCTGTGATGTGTGATGTGTCCTGTGGGGCTGATGTACCGTCTGATGTGGGTCCGGTGGGGACTGTCTATGTATGGTGTGATGTGTCCTGTCGGGCTGATGTACCGTCTGATGTGGGCCCGGTGGGGACTGTCTGTATGGTGTGATGTGTCCTGTGGGGCTGATGTATCGTCTGATGTGGGCCCGGTGTGGACTGTCTGTATGGTGTGATGTGTCCTGTCGGGCTGATGTACCGTCTGATGTGGGCCCGGTGTGGACTGTCTATGTATGGTGTGATGTGTCCTGTCGGGCTGATGTACCGTCTGATGTGGGCCCGGTGGGGACTGTCTGTGTATGGTGTGATGTGTCCTGTCGGGCTGACGTGGGAGCTGATGTGGCTGGTGGGGACTGTCTATGTATGAGTGATGTGTCCTGTCGGACTGATGTGGGAGCTGATGTGGCTGGTGGGGATGGAGACCTGTCGAAACGGCTGACTGACATTTATCACGCCCCGAACATTTTGCTTCTCCAAATCTGCTCATAGGGAATACGCGGCTGTGCGTGAGTGGCGTTAATACTGAGAGCTTGAAGCTTCGGAACGTAGCTGCGAGACGATGTGAAGCTTCAAGTTCATTCCCTCACATAGCCACATATGGTTAATAACAAAAGCTGGCCCGTTGATCTTCAACTTTCTACGCTTTGTCGTTGTTTTCCATAGCATCACTGGGTGGATCTTGATCTGGGTTCTCTATATGGGGTTGCTTATTAACTCTGCTGAGGGCAGCTGGTCGCCATGTCGGGACTGTAGTTTCCGCCTTATTGTCGCTGGCTTGGTGTCTGGCCTAACATGCCCGACGGCTGGCGTTCTGTCCGAGACCTCGGCCCTACTTGGGGGCGGTGCTGTGCGTGGTCTCCCAGGTTAATCCCAGCTAACCCGTGGTGTCGGCTGCGGCGCTCACCCCTCAGTGTTAGCTGGCCTGCGGTGTCAGAACCCTTCAGTGTCATCTGGTCTGCGGTGTCAGCACCCCTCAGTGTCAGCACCCCTCAGTGTCATCTGACCTGCGGTGTCATCACCCCTCAGTGTCAGCACCCCTCAGTGTCAGAACCCCTCAGTGTCAGCACCCCTCAGTGTCAGAACCCCTCAGTGTCAGCACCCCTCAGTGGCAGCACCCCTCAGTGTCAGCACCCCTCAGTGGCAGCACCCCTCAGTGTCATCTGACCTGCGGTGTCAGCACCCCTCAGTGTCAGCACCCATCAGTGTCAGCACCCCTCAGTGTCAGCACCCCTCAGTGTCAGCACCCCTCAGTGTCAGCACCCCTCAGTGTCAGCACCCCTCAGTGTCAGCACCCCTCAGTGTCATCTGACCTGCGGTGTCATCACCCCCTCAGTGTCAGCACCCCTCAGTGTCAGCACTCCTCAGTGTCAGCACCCCTCAGTGTCAGCACCCCTCAGTGTCAGCTGGCCTGCGGTGTCAGCACCTCTCAGTGTCAGCACCCCTCAGTATCAGCACCCCTCAGTGTCAGCACCCCTCAGTGTCATCTGACCTGCGGTGTCAGCACCCCTCAGTGTCAGCACCCCTCAGTGTCAGCACCCCTCAGTGTCAGCACCCCTCAGTGTCATCTGACCTGCGGTGTCAGCACCCCTCAGTGTCAGAACCCCTCAGTGTCAGCACCCCTCAGTGTCAGCACCCCTCAGTGTCAGCACCCCTCAGTGTCAGCACCCCTCAGTGTCAGCACCCCTCAGTGTCAGCACCCCTCAGTGTCAGCACCCCTCAGTATCAGCACCCCTCAGTATCAGCACCCCTCAGTGTCATCTGACCTGCGGTGTCAGCACCCCTCAGTGTCAGCACCCCTCAGTGTCAGCACCCCTCAGTGTCAGCACCCCTCAGTGTCAGCACCCCTCAGTGTCAGCACCCCTCAGTGTCAGCACCCCTCAGTGTCATCTGACCTGCGGTGTCAGCACCCCTCAGTGTCAGCACCCCTCAGTGTCAGCACCCCTCAGTGTCATCTGACCTGCGGTGTCAGCACCCCTCAGTGTCAGCACCCCTCAGTATCAGCACCCCTCAGTGTCAGCACCACTCAGTGTTATCTGACCTGCGGTGTCAGCACCCCTCGGTGTCATCTGACCTGCGGTGTCAGCACCCCTCAGTGTCAGCACCCCTCAGTGTCAGCACCCCTCAGTGTCAGCACCCCTCAGTGTCAGCACCCCTCAGTGTCAGCACCCCTCAGTGTCAGCACCCCTCAGTGTCAGCACCACTCAGTGTCAGCACCCCTCAGTGTCAGCACCCCTCAGTGTCAGCACCCCTCAGTGTCAGCACCCCTCAGTGGCAGCACCCCTCAGTGGCAGCACCCCTCAGTGTCAGCACCCCTCAGTGTCATCTGACCTGCGGTGTCATCAACCCCTCAGTGTCAGCACCCCTCAGTGTCAGCACCCCTCAGTGTCAGCACCCCTCAGTGTCAGCACCCCTCAGTGTCAGCACCCCTCAGTGTCAGCACCCCTCAGTGTCAGCACCCCTCAGTGTCATCTGACCTGCGGTGTCATCACCCCTCAGTGTCAGCACCCCTCAGTGTCAGCACCCCTCAGTGTCAGCACCCCTCAGTGTCAGCACCCCTCAGTGTCAGCACCCCTCAGTGTCAGCACCCCTCAGTGTCAGCACCCCTCAGTGTCAGCACCCCTCAGTGTCAGCACCCCTCAGTGGCAGCACCCCTCAGTGGCAGCACCCCTCAGTGTCATCTGACCTGCGGTGTCATCACCCCTCAGTGTCAGCACCCCTCAGTGTCAGCACCCCTCAGTGTCAGCACCCCTCAGTGTCAGCACCCCTCAGTGTCAGCACCCCTCAGTGTCAGCACCCCTCAGTGTCATCTGACCTGCGGTGTCATCACCCCTCAGTGTCAGCACCCCTCAGTGTCAGCACCCCTCAGTGTCAGCACCCCTCAGTGTCATCTGACCTGCGGTGTCATCACCCCTCAGTGTCAGCACCCCTCAGTGTCAGCACCCCTCAGTGTCAGCACCCCTCAGTGTCAGCACCCCTCAGTGTCAGCACCCCTCAGTGTCAGCACCCCTCAGTGTCAGCACCCCTCAGTGTCAGCACCCCTCAGTGTCAGCACCCCTCAGTGGCAGCACCCCTCAGTGGCAGCACCCCTCAGTGTCATCTGACCTGCGGTGTCATCACCCCTCAGTGTCAGCACCCCTCAGTGTCAGCACCCCTCAGTGTCAGCACCCCTCAGTGTCAGCACCCCTCAGTGTCAGCACCCCTCAGTGTCAGCACCCCTCAGTGTCATCTGACCTGCGGTGTCATCACCCCTCAGTGTCAGCACCCCTCAGTGTCAGCACCCCTCAGTGTCAGCACCCCTCAGTGGCAGCACCCCTCAGTGTCAGCACCCCTCAGTGTCAGCACCCCTCAGTGTCAGCACCCCTCAGTGTCAGCTGGCCTGCGGTGTCAGCACCTCTCAGTGTCAACTGGCCTGCGGTGTCAGAACCCCTCGGTGTCATCTGACCTGCGGTGTCATCACCCCTCAGTGGCAGCACTCCTCAGTGGCAGCACCCCTCAGTGGCAGCACCCCTCAGTGTCTGCACCCCTCAGTGTCAGCTGGCCTGCGGTGTCAGCACCTCTCAGTGTCAACTGGCCTGCGGTGTCAGAACCCCTCGGTGTCATCTGACCTGCGGTGTCATCACCCCTCAGTGGCAGCACCCCTCAGTGTCCGCTGGCCTGCGGTGTCGGCTGTGGCGCTCACCCCGCCACCCGCTCTCTTACAGACCTCGCCGTCCAGCCCGTGTTACAGTACCAGGATAACTACATCAGTGAGTCAGCGGACCCTGTGACCCCCTGTCCCGGTCCGTCACACAGCCGGCCCGCGCCCGGCCGCAGGGCGTCCCCAGTCTCCTATGACCCTGAGAACGACGTCCCTGTACTCTTGTCATGACACCTGCCTGTCTGCCTGTTTGTCATGACACATGCCTGTCTGTCTGCCTGCCGGTGTCATGACACCTGCCTGTCTGTATGTCTGTCATGACACCTGCCTGCCTGTATGTCTGTCATGACACCTGCCTGTCTGCCTGTTTGTCATGACACCTGCCTGTCTGTATGTTTGTCATGACACCTGCCTGTCTGTCTGCCTGCCGGTGCCATGACACCTGCCTGCCTGCCTGTTTGTCATGACACCTTGCATGCGTCGTGACATACTCTGGCTTCTTCCCTTAGATACATCTAAAAGATACGATCGGGGAAAGCATTGGTGGATGGTGGGATATTAAATATGGACAATGCCTTTGTGAAAACCTTTGCCTAGAATATGATCATGCAGAAGGACGCAGCATGCCAGACCCTCGATATTTGCACATGGCGACACATTCCTCTTTAAAGCATAAACAGGTTGTAGAACACGGAAGCGGCACAACGAATGTGCATGTGGTGTCATTCAGTCCCCTCGCAGCTCTCCCAGACTGGATCAGCAGTACTGGCGCTGGTACTAGCTAGTCAACAGAGGCGTCACGAACCATGCCTGGCCTGCGAGCACTTCGATCGTCCCGGTATCTTGAAAACGGCTCTCGGTTCGTGCACGCTTGCTACTGTGTGCTATAAGTGATCTTTACGTAGTACAAAGACTTCAGTGTATGTCGTGTTCCTTCTGCTGATCGAAATGGCGGCGTTGCCGTCAAGAGTCGTCTGGTCTCGGTGTAAAGTTCGTTGACTGAGCGCTACTACTAATATAATCCAGGGACGCTTATTAACATGAGACGTTCTTCGTTTCCGCTCGAGTGCTGGCTTTACTTGCATACGTTGCATATATGTATATACCTGGTGTATATTAACACGACTAAACCTCTTCAGTGCTGCATTGTCTCACCATTCCCGTTGCCTCCAATAAGCATTAAGCTCACTCCTACACTCCTACCGCCCGCACCTGCTGTCCCGAACCACTCTTCCCATATACGTATCCCGCTGACCGCTGACCGTTTACCGCTGACCGCCCTGACCGCCCTGACCGCTGACCTGTCGCACCTGTCGGACCGCTGACCGCTGACCGCTGACCTCTGACCGCTGACCTCTGACCTCTGACCTCTGACCTCTCTGACCGCTGACCGCTGACCTCTGACCGCTGACCGCTGACCGCTGACCTCTCTGACCGCTGACCGCTGACCTCTCTGACCGCTGACCGCTGACCTCTCTGACCGCTGACCTCTGACCGCTGACCGCTGACCGCTGACCGCTGACCGCTGACCGCTGACCGCTCTGACCGCTGACCTGTCTGACCTGTCTGACCTGTCCTGACCTGTCTGACCTGTCTGACCTGTCTGACCTGTCTGACCTGTCTGACCTGTCGGACCTGTCAGACCGCGGACCTGTCAGACCGCTGACCTCTGACCTCTGACCGCTGACCTGTCGGACCTGTCAGACCGCGGACCTGTCGGACCGCTGACCGCTGACCTCTGACCTCTGACCGCTGACCTTTGACCTCTGACCGCTGACCGCTGACCTCTGACTGCTGACCGCTGACCACTGACCACTGACCGTCGCGCCGCCCGCCGCAGAGCTGGACATGGGTGACGACTCGAAGGCGAAGAGTTCGGGCATCATCCGGCTGAGCTCGATCCGCGAGCTGGTGGAGCGCGGCCGGCACGCGCTGCTGGACGTGACGCCGAACGCGGTGGACCGTCTGAACCTGGCGCAGCTGTACCCGGTCTGTATCTTCCTGCGGGCCGAGAGCAAACACGTCATCAAGGAGGTGCGAGCCGCCCGCCAGTGCGACAGGTCAGTGGCTGGGAGCGACACGGGGGCGGGAGGGAGGAGTGAGGGAGTGAGGGAGTGAGGGAGTGAGGGAGTGAGGGAGTGAGGGAGTGAGGGAGTGAGGGAGTGAGGGAGTGAGGGAGTGAGGGAGTGAGGGAGTGAGGGAGTGAGGGAGTGAGAGAGTGAGAGAGTGAGAGAGTGAGAGAGTGAGAGAGTGAGTGAGTGAGTGAGTGAGTGAGTGAGGGAGGGAGGGAGGGAGGGGCCAGTGGAACAGACAGTCCAGACTCCAGAGCGACAGATCAGGGAAAACACGACAAGGCTAGAGACGAGAGGGCTATACTTTATGGTGCAGTGGAACCATAACTAGTGACATGGCTAGGACACGTTTGATACCAGGATAAATGGTGCTGATTTCAATGTGCTCACAGTATCAATGGAAGGTAGCACCAGGAATAGTGTTAATGTAAGGTAGACTTACCAGGATAGGCAGTAATGCTGATTTAAGTGGCAACAGCCGGGCGGCTGGACAAGGCCCGGCACAAGCGTGGCGGAAACTGGTGCGAGGCTTGAGATGTTTGATTGGCGGATTATGCTTGATTGGCGGATTATGCTTGATTGGCGGATTATGCTTGATTGGCGGATTATGCTTGATTGGCGTATTATGCTTGATTGGCGGATTATGCTTGATTGGCGGATTATGCTTGATTGGCGGATTATGCTTGATTGGCGGATTATGCTTGATTGGCAGATTATGCTTGATTGGCGGATTATGCTTGATTGGCGGATTATGCTTGATTGGCGTATTATGCTTGATTGGCGTAGTATGCTTAATTGGCGGATTATGCTTGATTGGCGGATTATGCTTGATTGGCGTATTATGCTTGATTGGCGGATTATGCTTGATTGGCGTTTGCGCTGTGCTTGGCAATGATCAAACAGTGTATTCAGCAAAGAGCATGGGATGCGTGTGTCGTGTTTAACAGTGCTGGGCTCAGGCTCTGCCGTACTTATGTGGTGTGTCACGTCTAGCTGGCAAAGAGCATGGGATGCGTGTGTCGTGTTTAACAGTGCTGGGCTCAGGCTCTGCCGTACTTATGAGACATGGGATGCGTGTGTCGTGTTGAACAGTGCTGGGCTCAGGCTCTGCCGTACTTATGAGACATGGGATGCGTGTGTCGTGTTGAACAGTGCTGGGCTCAGGCTCTGCCGTACTTATGTGGTGTGTCACGTCTAGCTGGTATGCCGCTTGGCATGGTCGGTTTTGGGAGAGCATGGGAGGCGGGAGGGAGAGGCGAGGAGAGTGTTAAAGGCGGTACAGAGTGTGGGAGGCAGGACAGAGTGTCAGAGGCAGGACAGAGTGTCAGAGGCAGGACAGAGTGTCAGAGGCAGGACAGAGTGTCAGAGGCAGGACAGAGTGTCAGAGGCAGGACAGAGTGTCAGAGGCAGGACAGAGTGCCAGAGGCAGGACAGAGTGTCAGAGGCAGGACAGAGTGTCAGAGGCAGGACAGAGTGTCAGAGGCAGGGCAGAGTGTCAGAGGCAGGACAGAGTGGCAGAGGCAGGACAGAGTATGGGAGGTCAAGACAGAGTATCAGGCAGGACAGGGCAGTGTGTGTGAGGTCAGGACAGAGTGTCAGAGGCAGGACAGAGTGTCAGAGGCAGGACAGAGTGTCAGAGGCAGGACATAGTGGCAGAGGCAGGACAGAGTGTCAGAGGCAGGACAGAGTGTCAGAGGCAGGACAGAGTATGGGAGTTCAAGACAGAGTATCAGGCAGGACAGGGCAGAGTATGGGAGGTCAGGACATAGTGGCAGAGGCAGGACAGAGTGTCAGAGGTAGGACAGAGTGTCAGAGGCAGGACAGAGTATGGGAGGTCAAGACAGAGTATCAGGCAGGACAGGGCAGAGTGTGGGAGGTCAGGACAGAGTGTCAGAGGCAGGACAGGGTGTGGGAGGTCAAGACAGAGTATCAGGCAGGACAGGACAGAGTGTGGGAGGTCAAGACAGAGTATCAGGCAGGACAGGACAGAGTGTGGGAGGTCAAGACAGAGTATCAGGCAGGACAGGGCAGAGTGTGGGAGGTCAGGACAGAGTGTCAGGGGCAGGACAGGGTGTCAGAGGCAGGACAGAGTGTCAGAGGCAGGACAGAGTGGCAGAGGCAGCACAGAGTGGCAGAGGCAGCACAGAGTGGCAGAGGCAGCACAGAGTGGCAGAGACAGGACAGAGTGTGGGAGGTCAGGGGAGTCCCGGAGTCAGGGTAGGGGGGGGGGGGCGCTGTGCGGTGCCGCTGATTACCCGCTGTGGTCAGCGGGAAGATGGATGTGTCGGCGTGTTCGCAACCGCCGAGAGCGGCACATAAATCCATCGCGGTGTCGGCGCCGGCCGCCGACTTCTCTGACACCAGATGGATGGGGCCGCTCCCCACGTGATGCAGACAGGTCTGCCACACACGGCGGTAACTGTGTTCTGCTTCTCTGTGCTGACCGCCAGCGGACGTTTTCGTAGTGAGCACATCGGGAAAGCCTGCTACACAGTTGTGGAAAGTTAATGTCATGTTATGATAAATAGAAACTCGGGATTTATATTCAGAAGAAAAAACCTTGCGATGACTGCAGGTCCGAGCGCTTCCGTGAGGTGAATACCTGTTGTGTGTTAGTTTTCGGAACATGGGAACAGGTTGCGGCAGTTGTGTAGCAATTTGTGTTGGTGTGTTCATCCCTGCTGTGGTGCAAGCCACAATCACTGCTCTGTAAGTTCCTGTATCGTCTGACCTCAGACTGACGTGCCCGCAGCTCCGTCTGACCTCCGACTAACGTGTACTCGCGGCTCTTCCTCCTCCAGATCGCAGAGCAAGTCCAACAAGAAGCTGTACGAGCAGTGTGTGAAGCTGGAGAAGCTGTGGTCGCACGTGTTCACCGCCACCATCACCATGACGGACGCCGACGGCTGGTACAGGAGGGTCAAGGAGCTCATCGACAAACAGCAGAACGCGCCCGTCTGGATGGCGGAGAGCAAGGTTAGTCTCACTCACGTGGGGACTGAAACAGCTGACCACTCGGTTCAGGTCGGAGGAACGGAGTCAGTGTTATCTTATCTTATAACATGGATAGCGCGGTTATGAAGGACCGTGGTTGATGAACCCGATGTGATATATTACAATATAATATTTCATAGTTTGAACAAACAGTGCGCAAGTATTTTTGTTTAATCAATGCTGCATAATTAAGGCTTTCAATGATATATGATTTAATGATATATTATCGGACGACTTCCTGTTCCCCATGACGTCATGACTGATGTGATGTGTGTGTTGAGCAGCAGACCGGCGAGTCGCTGTCGGACGACTTCCTGTTCCCCATGACGTCATGACTGATGTGATGTGTGTGTTGAGCAGCAGACCGGCGAGTCGCTGTCGGACGACTTCCTGTTCCCCATGACGTCATGACTGATGTGATGTGTGTGTTGAGCAGCAGGCCGGCGAGTCGCTGTCGGACGACTTCCTGTTCCCCATGACGTCATGACTGATGTGATGTGTGTGTTGAGCAGCAGGTCGGCGAGTCGCTGTCGGACGACTTCCTGTTCCCCATGACGCCATGACTGATGTGATGTGTGTGTTGGGCAGCAGGCCGGCGAGTCGCTGTCGGACGACTTCCTGTTCCCGATGACGTCACGCCTGTCGTACGCCTCGTCTCCGGAGTCAGACGGCGAGGGCGGCGCCGAGACGTCTCCGGCCCGCTCGCCGGCCGTCTCGCCGAGCTCTGCCGACTCGCGGCTGCCGCGCAGCTCGTCCGACCCGAGTCTGTCGGCCGAGGACGGGACGGCGCCGCCGCCGGGAGGGGCCGGGCCGGCTGGACAGCCGGCTCCGCCGCCCTACAGTCCTTATAAACAGGTGAGGACCGGCTCATCCCCTTACAGCGCCTACAAACAGGGAAGGACGGACCCGTAGCGAAGGGAAGCGATGTTGCGCGGCCCTGGTGGTTTAGGTGAGGTTTCGTTACAGAAGTATGTCATTGCAGGTCCGATTGTATTCGTTGTCTCTCTGTGGGAATAGATTCGGTGACCGCTGCTCACGTTTCGACTGTGCCGTCGCCGTGTCGCACTGCCAACATAAGGTCTCGTGTCTGAACATTAACTGCCAACATAAGGTCTCGTGTCTGAACATTAACTGCCAACATAAGGTCTCGTGTCTGAACATTAACTGCCAACATAGGTCTCGTGTCTGAACATTAACTGCCAACATAAGGTCTCGTGTCTGAACATTAACTGCCAACATAAGGTCTCGTGTCTGAACATTAACTGCCAATATAAGGTCTCGTGTCTGAACATTAACTGCCAATATAAGGTCTCGTGTCTGAACATTAACTGCCAACATAAGGTCTCGTGTCTGAACATTAACTGCCAACATAAGGTCTCGTGTCTGAACATTAACTGCCAACATAAGGTCTCGTGTCTGAACATTAACTGCCAACATAGGTCTCGTGTCTGAACATTAACTGCCAACATAAGGTCTCGTGTCTGAACATTAACTGCCAACATAAGGTCTCGTGTCTGAACATTAACTGCCAACATAGGTCTCGTGTCTGAACATTAACTGCCAACATAAGGTCTCGTGTCTGAACATTAACTGCCAACATAAGGTCTCGTGTCTGAACATTAACTGCCAACATAGGTCTCGTGTCTGAACATTAACTGCCAACATAAGGTCTCGTGTCTGCACATTAACTGCCAACATAAGGTCTCGTGTCTGCACATTAACTGCCAACATAAGGTCTCGTGTCTGAACATTAACTGCCAACATAAGGTCTCGTGTCTGAACATTAACTGCCAACATAGGTCTCGTGTCTGAACATTAACTGCCAACATAAGGTCTCGTGTCTGAACATTAACTGCCAACATAAGGTCTCGTGTCTGAACATTAACTGCCAACATAAGGTCTCGTGTCTGAACATTAACTGCCAACATAAGGTCACGTGTCTGAACATTAACTGCCAACATAAGGTCTCGTGTCTGAACATTAACTGCCAACATAAGGTCTCGTGTCTGAACATTAACTGCCAACATAAGGTCTCGTGTCTGAACATTAACTGCCAACATAAGGTCTCGTGTCTGAACATTAACTGCCAACATAAGGTCTCGTGTCTGAACATTAACTGCCAACATAAGGTCTCGTGTCTGAACATTAACTGCCAACATAAGGTCTCGTGTCTGCACATTAACTGCCAACATAAGGTCTCGTGTCTGAACATTAACTGCCAACATAAGGTCTCGTGTCTGAACATTAACTGCCAACATAAGGTCTCGTGTCTGAACATTAACTGCCAACATAAGGTCTCGTGTCTGAACATTAACTGCCAACATAAGGTATCGTGTCTGAACATTAACTGCCAACATAAGGTCTCGTGTCTGAACATTAACTGCCAACATAAGGTCTCGTGTCTGAACATTAACTGTCAACATAAGGTCTCGTGTCTGAACATTAACTGCCAACATAAGGTCTCGTGTCTGCACATTAACTGCCAACATAAGGTCTCGTGTCTGAACATTAACTGCCAACATAAGGTATCGTGTCTGAACATTAACTGCCAACATAAGGTCTCGTGTCTGAACATTAACTGCCAACATAAGGTCTCGTGTCTGAACATTAACTGCCAACATAAGGTCTCGTGTCTGAACATTAACTGCCAACATAAGGTCTCGTGTCTGAACATTAACTGCCAACATAAGGTCTCGTGTCTGAACATTAACTGCCAACATAAGGTCTCGTGTCTGAACATTAACTGCCAACATAAGGTCTCGTGTCTGAACATTAACTGCCAACATAAGGTCTCGTGTCTGAACATTAACTGCCAACATAAGGTCTCGTGTCTGAACATTAACTGCCAACATAAGGTCTCGTGTCTGAACATTAACTGCCAACATAAGGTCTCGTGTCTGAACATTAACTGCCAACATAAGGTCTCGTGTCTGAACATTAACTGCCAACATAAGGTCTCGTGTCTGAACATTAACTGCCAACATAAGGTCTCGTGTCTGAACATTAACTGCCAACATAAGGTCTCGTGTCTGAACATTAACTGCCAACATAAGGTCTCGTGTCTGAACATTAACTGCCAACATAGGTCTCGTGTCTGAACATTAACTGCCAACATAAGGTCTCGTGTCTGAACATTAACTGCCAACATAAGGTCTCGTGTCTGAACATTAACTGCCAATATAAGGTCTCGTGTCTGAACATTAACTGCCAACATAAGGTCTCGTGTCTGAACATTAACTGCCAATATAAGGTCTCGTGTCTGCACATTAACTGCCAATATAAGGTCTCGTGTCTGAACATTAACTGCCAACATAAGGTCTCGTGTCTGAACATTAACTGCCAACATAAGGTCTCGTGTCTGAACATTAACTGCCAACATAAGGTCTCGTGTCTGAACATTAACTGCCAACATAAGGTCTCGTGTCTGAACATTAACTGCCAATATAAGGTCTCGTGTCTGAACATTAACTGCCAATATAAGGTCTCGTGTCTGAACATTAACTGCCAACATAAGGTCTCGTGTCTGAACATTAACTGCCAACATAAGGTCTCGTGTCTGAACATTAACTGCCAACATAAGGTCTCGTGTCTGAACATTAACTGCCAACATAAGGTCTCGTGTCTGAACATTAACTGCCAACATAAGGTCTCGTGTCTGAACATTAACTGCCAACATAAGGTCTCGTGTCTGAACATTAACTGCCAACATAAGGTCTCGTGTCTGAACATTAACTGCCAACATAAGGTCTCGTGTCTGAACATTAACTGCCAACATAGGTCTCGTGTCTGAACATTAACTGCCAACATAAGGTCTCGTGTCTGAACATTAACTGCCAACATAAGGTCTCGTGTCTGCACATTAACTGCCAATATAAGGTCTCGTGTCTGAACATTAACTGCCAACATAAGGTCTCGTGTCTGAACATTAACTGCCAATATAAGGTCTCGTGTCTGCACATTAACTGCCAATATAAGGTCTCGTGTCTGAACATTAACTGCCAACATAAGGTCTCGTGTCTGAACATTAACTGCCAATATAAGGTCTCGTGTCTGAACATTAACTGCCAATATAAGGTCTCGTGTCTGAACATTAACTGCCAACATAAGGTCTCGTGTCTGAACATTAACTGCCAACATAAGGTCTCGTGTCTGAACATTAACTGCCAACATAAGGTCTCGTGTCTGAACATTAACTGCCAACATAGGTCTCGTGTCTGAACATTAACTGCCAACATAAGGTCTCGTGTCTGAACATTAACTGCCAACATAAGGTCTCGTGTCTGAACATTAACTGCCAACATAAGGTCTCGTGTCTGAACATTAACTGCCAACATAAGGTCTCGTGTCTGAACATTAACTGCCAACATAAGGTCTCGTGTCTGAACATTAACTGCCAACATAAGGTCTCGTGTCTGAACATTAACTGCCAACATAAGGTCTCGTGTCTGAACATTAACTGCCAACATAAGGTCTCGTGTCTGCACATTAACTGTCAATATAAGGTCTCGTGTCTGAACATTAACTGCCAACATAAGGTCTCGTGTCTGAACATTAACTGCCAACATAAGGTCTCGTGTCTGAACATTAACTGCCAATATAAGGTCTCGTGTCTGCACATTAACTGCCAATATAAGGTCTCGTGTCTGCACATTGCACTGGCAGGTAATGTGACCTCGCGTCATCACCTGATCAGAATTTCGGAAGTGTAATGACACCTGGTCGTGCTTCTGGTCGACGTCGTCCGGTATGGCTCCCCAATGTGCCGGCATTTCGCTCGATTCTGCCGAACCCGTGTCTTGTATCTGTTGGGCTGTACAGGAGGACAGCATGTGTGACTCGCTGTTATGGTGGTGGCCCGCCCTGTATTGACCCGGTCTGTACCCTCTCAGGAGGACTCTGGCCGGCCGGGCGGCTCGCACGGTGGCGACACGCGGTACGACCTGTATTGACCCGGTCTGTACCCTCTCAGGAGGACTCTGGCCGGCCGGGCGGCGGGCGCGGCGCGCACGGTGGCGACACGCGGTACGGCCTGTATTGACCCGGTCTGTTCCCTCTCAGGAGGACTCTGGCCGGCCGGGCGGCGGGCGCGGCTCGCACGGTGGCGACACGCGGTATTGACCCGATCTGTACCCTCTCAGGAGGACTCTGGCCGGCCGGGCGGCGGGCGCGGCTCGCACGGTGGCGACACGCGGTATTGACTCGGTATCTTCCCTCTCAGGAGGACTCTGGCCGGCCGGGCGGCGGGCGCGGCTCGCACGGTGGCGACACGCGGTACGGCCTGTATTGACCCGGTCTGTTCCCTCTCGGGAGGACTCTGGCCGGCCGGGCGGCGGGCACGGCTCGCACGTGGCGACACGCGGTACGGCCTGTATTGACCCGGTCTGTTCCCTCTCAGGAGGACTCTGGCCGGCCGGGCGGCGGGCGCGGCGCGCACGGTGGCGACACGTGGTATTGACCCGGTCTGTACCCTCTGAGGAGGACTCTGGCCGGCCGGGCGGCGGGCGCGGCGCGCACGGTGGCGACACGCGGTACGGCCTGTATTGACCCGGTCTGTACCCTCTCAGGAGGACTCTGGCCGGCCGGGCGGCGGGCGCGGCGCGCACGGTGGCGACACGCGGTACGGCTTCTCTCGGTACGGCTCCGCTGACGAGCAGCCGCCGCTGTCGGCCGGGCCAGACGGCCGCTCTCGGCTGGCCTCCAGTCCGCCGGTCTCGCCGCTCTCCCCGTACCAGACGCTGCCGCACGACTTCAGGACCAACGGAGACCGGGGCGCCGTCTCTCCGCCGCCGCCGCAGCCGCCGCCGCCGCCTCCTCAGGTGGACCGCGGCAGCAAACCGCTCTCCCCGCCGGTGTCCGGCACGCGCAGCTACGGCCGCGCCGCCGGCGGCCACCTGCGCAGCTACATGGAGAGGGAGGAGCCCGCCTACCTGGGCGCCGCCAAAAACTTCACCCTCGACAGGGTTCGGACGGTGAGTGATTCGACTGGCGGCGCCGAGGCCGACTTGGACTGATCTGCTCTGTCATAGGACATTGTCGGAGGATTAACCCTCGACAGGGTCGGGGAGGGGGTGGATGCCACCCCCCCCCCCCCCCCTCTCCCCCCTCCCCTCGGTTTTTCTGGAATAACTCGCGTAGTTTCTAACCGATTGCGATGGAACTTTCGGTACCCTACTTTTTTTAATTTGACACTCTGAAAATTGTGAATTTCTAACCCACATTACCCGTGACCTATGACCTGTTTCTCAAGGTCATGTCAGGAGCAACTGGCGTCCCGCAGTATCGATGCTTGTAACTTGTGCAGTTTCCGAGTGTTTGTTGTTCAGGAGCATACGCACAGGTGTTTCCAGATGACAGTTGTGGTATTTCCACTAAGATTGTGACAGGGTCCTAGAATTGCTTTGGAAATGGGGAATGGAAAACGCCGGCTAAAAAAAAGACCGGGGCAGCGTATGGTCGTCTCACCCCTCAGTCAGACCGGTGCAGCGTGTGGCCGTCTCACCCCTCAGCCAGACCGGGACATCGTGTGGCCGTCTCGCCCCTCAGTCAGACCGGTGCAGCGTGTGGCCGTCTCACCCCTCAGTCAGACCGGTGCAGCGTGTGGCCGTCTCACCCCTCAGCCAGACCGGGACATCGTGTGGCCGTCTCGCCCCTCAGTCAGACCGGTGCAGCGTGTGGCCGTCTCACCCCTCAGTCAGACCAGGGCAGCGTGTGGCCGTCTCATCCCTCAGTCAGACCGGTGCAGCGTGTGGCCGTCTCGCCCCTCAGTCAGACCGGTGCAGCGTGTGGCCGTCTCACCCCTCAGCCAGACCGGTGCAGCGTGTGGCCGTCTCACCCCTCAGCCAGACCGGGACATCGTGTGGCCGTCTCGCCCCTCAGTCAGACCGGTGCAGCGTGTGGCCGTCTCACCCCTCAGTCAGACCAGGGCAGCGTGTGGCCGTCTCATCCCTCAGTCAGACCGGTGCAGCGTGTGGCCGTCTCGCCCCTCAGTCAGACCGGTGCAGCGTGTGGCCGTCTCACCCCTCAGCCAGACCGGTGCAGCGTGTGGCCGTCTCACCCCTCAGCCAGACCGGGACATCGTGTGGCCGTCTCGCCCCTCAGCCAGACCGGTGCAGCGTGTGGCCGTCTCACCCCTCAGTCAGACCAGGGCAGCGTGTGGCCGTCTCATCCCTCAGTCAGACCGGTGCAGCGTGTGGCCGTCTCGCCCCTCAGTCAGACCGGTGCAGCGTGTGGCCGTCTCACCCCTCAGCCAGACCGGTGCAGCGTGTGGCCGTCTCACCCCTCAGCCAGACCGGGACATCGTGTGGCCGTCTCGCCCCTCAGTCAGACCGGTGCAGCGTGTGGCCGTCTCACCCCTCAGTCAGACCAGGGCAGCGTGTGGCCGTCTCATCCCTCAGTCAGACCTGTGCAGCGTGTGGCCGTCTCGCCAGTCGCCCCTCACACAGGCCATGCTCCCCTCAGCATGAATTAAGGGAGCGACAATTATCCGCGGTGAACGTAATCCTAAATAGGACCGTACCTTAGGCGCAACTATCCGTATCCCGTTCGAAATATTCGCACCGCACCGAGCCGCGTGCGGCGACAGCCGAGTCGGACCAGAGCACCAGTGACGTCACGCTAATGTGTAATGTCACGCTAACGAATGGGGCGCTAAAATCCCCGGATGACCACCTCTCTTATACGGCCTTGGTCTGTACCACCTGCCACTGCCTCCCGCCGCCTGTGTTACCCGAGAGTAACGCGTGGAGTAGCACGTCACGTCGGAGTAACGCGTCCCCCGTCACCGTCACAGAACAACTACGAAAGCGCCTCTGCCTACGACTCGTACAGCCGGTTCAGCAACATGCATGACGACCTGAAGGCGCGCTCGATGCCGCCGCAGGAGCTGTCGGAGCCGCCCGTTTCACCGGGACATGGCGGCCGCGGCCACGACCCGTACCGCTACACCCGCAGTACAGCCCAGCCGCTCAGTCCGGCCGGGGAGCGCGAGCCGCGCGGACACAGGTGAGCAGAATCGCCAGCATGTGACGCGTCTGGTCCCGGTCTCCGTCCCGCATGTGATGCGTCTGATCCCGGTCTCCGTCCCGCATGTGACGCGTCCGATCCCGGTCTCCGTCCCGCATCTGACGCGTCGCTCTCACCCCGGCTCAGCTCAGCTCAGCTCAGCTCAGCTCAGCTCAGCTCAGCTCAGCTCAGCTCAGCTCAGCTCAGCCCAGCTCACCCGGCAGTGTGTATTACATACGTCTCTGCACATTTTGCCACCGCGCTGCTCTGTTTGTCTGTGTGTCTGCCTGCCTGTGTCCTGTGAGTTTGCCGGCCTGTCAGACGCCTGACCAGCCGCCCAGCCGCCTGTTGGCACCGTCTGCGCGCCTGTACCGACCTCTGGTTCTATACGGTTGCGCTTGAGTGTGTGCATTGGCCTGTGTGTATGTCTGGGTGCCCCTGCGTGCAGTGACGAAAAAATCAACAAAAACGTGCTGCACAATTACGGAAACTGTTTATTTCTTTTTATAAAAGCAAAGTATTTGTTTATCGGAAACCCTGGGACTTGCGAATCTCATAAACTTCACATAATCAAATGTCATATATGGGCTATTGTTCATATCACTCATTCAGAAGTGTCCGCAATAATGCAGCCAGTTTGTTGTTGTTGTTTTTCTGCTGTGCTTGAGAGCGGCCCGGTCGGCATGTGACCGCTCCGCCGCCCGCTCTGTCTCTCCAGCGGCAGGCCCGAGTACCAGACGCTGCCCACACCCGGCAAGGCGGCCGCCTCCGGCAAGGCGGCCGCCTCCGGCTATAAGCCCGTGCCGCCGCCCAAACCAAAGACGTTCCGGCGGGCGCCGGGCGACTCTCCACTCCGTCAGACGTCGGACCCGCGCGGCGTCGGCGGCGTTGGCGGCGTCCGGGACGACTTCGCCGGGTACGCCGCCAACGGGGGCGAGGACAGCGCCGGCTTCGACTCGGGCCACGGCTCCAGCCTGGACCGAAACTACGAGCCTGCCGGCAGCCACGGCTACGTCGGGGTGCCAATCTCCTCCGGCGGCGGAGGGGTACAGGCCGGATACTACCTGGGCAGCTCGCCGGCCGCCGGCGGCGGCGTTGTCGACCCGGTCGGCCTCGACCTCGCCACCAGGGACCAGCGCGGCAGCGCGTTCGAACTGTACAAGAAGCCGCTGGAGCAGCGCTACAGCGCGCTGGCCGAGCACGGCGCCAGGTAGTACTGCGCATGCGCCGCCGGTCGCTGCCGTGTGTGCCGCTGCGTGCTGCCGGGTGCGCCCGTGCATGGCTCGGCCGCCGTCGGCCGTCCTCAGGTTACCCCGCCCTCCCCCGCCCCGCTGTTGTTGTAACTAGCCGCATGTGCACCGCGGGCCGAGCCGGGACCGGTGTCCGTCCCTGCTTATCCCCTCCCCGCCCCTCCCCTCCTCGCATCGAACATCAAGCATTGCCATCCACCGAGACGTGACGTCATCGTGTTTGTTTGTGTGTGTGTCTGCTGAGGCGATCGGTCGCTACTGTGGACGCCTCGCTGGAATATCCTGTTTTGTAGGATAGAGTACGTATTTAACCTGTTTCGTTCATATACATGAGAAAGACCTATGTCAGAATCCTGAATAAATCACTCGGAAGTGTCTGCTTGTGTTTTGTGCTGGATGTACCCTTGCGAAGTTGCTGCACCTCTGTTCGCTGGAGTTGTTGTATCAGTTAGACAGGACTTCTAGCTAGAAAGTATGGGATGTTCTGTGATGGTGCGAGTTGCTGCCTGCGCTGTTCCGTTGTTGCCTGCGCTCCGGCGCACAGTCGCAGCCAGAACGGCGACCCTTCCACCGGGGTTCTTAGTCGATGGAGTGTAGCGAATGCATTTTGGATTGTGCTTTTGGGTGCGCTAACAATTGGGTAGTAACCAATCAGGCCGGGAAAGCGTCACACTTGCAACATTCGCTTTTGGTAAGTGGACAGGATGGATTGTTTTTATGATGACGAAATGGGGACTTCGACTAACAGCAATGATCACTTAAGACTGGAGCGAAACTAACCTAGTGCTTCGTGTGAACTCGACTGCTGAGAGCTTAAGGGAGCTACTGGCTGGCCACGTCATGGATTCGCATTGTAAAGTGCAGCTCTTCGTTGATGTCACCACACTCCCGGAACACTTGTTAGAACCTTAAGACATAGATGAAAATCGTCTGAACTTGCTTCCACTTTGAATTCTCTATATACGACAGCTCTAAGATATCATTACTTGGCATAGGCCTTCGAACATGCGGTTCTCTTCTCGGTAGCTTTGCGTATTGAAAACCTATGCGCCGTGTATGCAACAGTTGAGTTAATCCTTTCTAACAAGCGTATAACACGCTTGTCAGTTTATTCCGCTCTGTACTGTACTGTCTGACCATATGCTCTTTGTCAGCCGGAGGGCCTCGTACGGCAGTGAGGCGGGCAGCCTGGGCGGGGGCGGCGGCGGCCGGGCGCGCGCCTCCGCCCGCGGCGTGTTCGGCCACGAGGGCGGCGTACTGCACGACTCTGAGACGGGCGTGGCCGTGGTCGTGCCGCCCGGGGCCATCCGGCGGGGTCGCACCCAGGAGATCTACTTCAACGTCTGCCAGGACAGCTCCCTGCTGCCGCCGCTTGACGCCAGGAAAGGTGAGCCACTTCAGCCACTTCAGCCACTTCAGCCACCTCAGCCACTTCAGCCACTCCTGGGGGCAGGCTCGGTCAGACACGTACCTCTTCAGGGAATTGCAATGCATTTAGCATTTGCAAACTGCTTTCTTAGGACGGGAGGACAGATGGGCCAAGCTACAACCTTGGTTTTCCGGTGCGTTATGTCTGAAGATACTGACTGACAGTTATTGCAGATTTTATCCTTCTTTTAACTGAATCACTAACACAACAAAGTCGCATATGAGGACAGATATTGTCATGTCTCACACGGACAGAATTCCGCTCAGACCGGGCAGAGCTGTTTCACCCTCCGAGCCAGCACTGCAATCTCCCACCCAGCTGACCTGACCTGACCTGACCTGACCTGTGTAACTCTGCAGGTGAGACGCTGCACAGTCTCACCCACCTGACCTGACCTGTGTGACCTGTGTGACCTGTGTGACCTGTGTGACCTGTGTGGCCTGTGTGACCTGTGTGACCTGACCTGACCTATGTGACCTGTGTGACCCTGCAGGTGAGACGCTGCTGAGTCCTCTGGTGATGTGTGGACCTCACGGGCTCCAGTTTGACGTGCCGGTGGAGCTGCGGCTACCTCACTGCGCCGCTGTCGACCCGCAAAGCTGGAGTTTCGCGCTCAAGTCGTCCGACAGTCCGCGCGGCCGACCCGACAGCTGGCAGAACATGCGGCTGACTGCCGACGGCCGCACCAGCCGCGTCGGCGCCGACTGCGTCTCCGTGCTGGTTGACCACTTCTGAAAACGGTCCGGAGACCACTCCTGAACAGGGTCTGTCGCTGCTGCTGCTGCTGAGAGGTGCAGGGTGTCTGCCCAGGGGACCAGCCCGCCCGGACAGACGGGGACGGGACTGCGGCCGAGAAGACCACTCCTGAACAGGGTCTGTCGCTGCTGCTGCTGCTGAAAGGTGCAGGGTGTCTGCCCAGGGGACCAGCCCGCCCGGACAGACGGGGACGGGACTGCGGCCGAGAAGACCACTCCTGAACAGGGTCTGTCGCTGCTGCTGCTGCTGAAAGGTGCAGGGTGTCTGCCCAGGGGACAGGCCCGCCCGGACAGACGGGGGCACGACTAGGCTCACCGAGCAGGCGCAGGGGACAGGCCCGCCCGGACAGACGGGGGCACGACTAGGCTCACCGAGGGCGCAGGGGACAGGCCCGCCCGGACAGACGGGGGCACGACTAGGCTCACCGAGGGCGCAGGGGACAGGCCCGCCCGGACAGACGGGGGCACGACTAGGCTCACCGAGGGCGCAGGGGACCTGCCCGCCCGGACAGACGGGGGGCACGACTAGGCTCACCGAGCAGGCACGGCCGCGTGTTGTCGCCGGGTTGAGGGACTGGTCGTTGGTCACTGCGCCGGTGTACCGTTGGTCGGGAGTGGGCTGGCAGGCGGCTTAGAGAGGACGGTTTGACGGTCTCCGGTGGAGTGCAACAGCGGCTGGCTCGTACCTGCCGCTGCCAGACAAGCGAGTGTAACTGAGCCGGAGAAAAGCGTCGGTCAGCTCACACCTCTGGCATCGGGGGCTGGTGCAGAAGATGGCGTGTATCGTTTTCAAAACATGACGATGGCCTACCTCGTAGGGCAAGGACTTTTGGATTCTGAAAACCTTTGCTGTTGATGAAGCGACTACGGCATCTTCGCCGGCCTCCTTGCTGTTCTATGAGCTCGTGGCGTGTTAGAGCCTGCTGTTCCTAGTCGCCCTGTTTAGCGATACAGTTCCGCTCCTCGGCTGTTTCACTTCATCACCTCCCCGATTCCTGGTGAAACGCTTCCTTCGTCAGGCGATGTCGGTATGGGGAGAGGTGGACCCTGACAGGATGAGAGCCGGCCAGTGGTGGAACCCGAGAGCCCGTCGCCGGCCACGAGTGTAATGGCATCAGGGGTGTGTGTGGGGAGGGGGAGGGGTGGAGTAACACGCCATAGCTGTGCTCTGGAAACATGTAACTCACACATCACAACACAATTACTGGGGTCGCGTGCGACGTTAGTGCTTTCACTCCGGAACGACGATACCTGGTGCGGGTACAGTGACCTTGTTTTCCGCAGTAACTCGCGCTGAAACTGCGCGTGCCAATCGTACGGACGGGATGACTATGGAGATTGGGCGGCACTCGGACGCTCACGTGTTCCTTCGTCTGTAGCCTGCTCACAACGCTGTGTAATTGGACATATTGGACCGGGGTTAAGGTTGGACAGAGGGATGGCGGGTATGTCAAAGGGCGCGCGTCCACTCGCGGTGTGCCCTCTCAGAGATTGTGCTCTCTTGCTGGTGCTCGGCGCTGCTATGTTTGGTTGCCCTTGTGACGAGTTACCTATCTGTTTGCTCGGCTGATCATTCTGTCAGTCTCACGCCTGACCCGGTATCGGCACGTTATCCAGCTCCACGGCGTCAGTACTGAGCTGTGCCAGCGCTGATACTGTCTACTGTCTGAACTGAACTGTCTGATAACTCCAGGGACTGTCTGATAACTCCAGGGACTGTCTGATAACTCCAGGGACTGTCTGATAACTCCAGGTACTGTTTGATAACTCCAGGGACTGTCTGATAACTCCAGGGACTGTCTGATAACTCCAGGGACTGTCTGATACCTCCAGGGACTGTCTGATAACTCCAGGGACTGTCTGATAACTTCAGGGACTGTCTGATAACTCCAGTGACTGTCTGATAACTCCAGGGACTGTCTGATAACTCCAGGGACTGTCTGATAACTTCAGGGACTGTCTGATAACTCCAGGGACTGTCTGATAACTACAGGGGCTGTCTGATAACTACAGGGACTGTCTGATAACTCCAGGTACTGTCTGATAACTCCAGGTACTGTTTGATAACCCCAGGGACTGTCTGATAACTCCAGGTACTGGTTGATAACTCCAGGGACTGTTTGATAACTCCAGGGACTGTCTGATAACCCCAGGGACTGTCTGATAACTCCAGGTACTGGTTGATAACTCCAGGGACTGTCTGATAACTCCAGGGACTGTCTGATAACTCCAGGGACTGTCTGATAACTCCAGGGACTGTCTGATATCTCCAGGGACTGACTGATAACTCCAGGGACTGTCTGATAACTCCAGGGACTGTCTGATAACTCCAGGGACTGTCCGATAACTTCAGGGACTGTCTGATAACTCCAGGGACTGTTTGATAACTCCAGGAACTGTCTGATAACTTCAGGGACTGTCTGATAACTCAGGGACTGTCTGATAACTCCAGGGACTGTCTGATATCTCCAGGGACTGACTGATAACTCCAGGGACTGTCTGATAACTCCAGGGACTGTCTGATAACTCCAGGGACTGTCTGATAACTCCAGGGACTGTCTGATAACTCCAGGGACTGAACTTCAGGGACTGTCTGATAACTCCAGGGACTGTCTGATAACTTCAGGGACTGACTGATAACTCCAGGGAATGTCTGATCACTTCAGGGACTGTCTGATAACTCCAGGGTCTGTCTGATAACCCCAGGGACTGTCTGATAACTCCAGGTACTGGTTGATAACTCCAGGGACTGTCTGATAACTCCAGGGACTGTCTGATAACTCCAGGGACTGTCTGATAACTCCAGGGACTGTCTGATATCTCCAGGGACTGACTGATAACTCCAGGGACTGTCTGATAACTCCAGGGACTGTCTGATAACTTCAGGGACTGTCTGATAACTCCAGGGACTGTCTGATAACTTCAGGGACTGACTGATAACTCCAGGGGTTGTCTGATAACTCCAGGGACAGTCTGATAACCCCAGGGACTGTCTGATAACTCCAGGGACTGTCTGATAACTCACTAAACTGTATGATAACGCCAGGGGCTGCCTGATAACGCCAGGGGCTGTCTGATAACTCCAGGGACTGTCTGATAACGCCAGGGGCTGTCTGATAACGCCAGGTACTGTTTGATAACTCCAGGGACTGTCTGATAACTCCAGCGGCTGTCTGATAACTTCAGGGACTGTTCGATAACTTCCGGGACTGACTGATAACTCCAGTGACTGGTGTCTGTTGCGCGATCGAGACCAGCCGATGAAAATCTGAGCATATTTTTGGCATATTTATGTTCTGCCATGGGGGAACAACTTCGCAAAATAGCGGTTTGAAGTCTCCCAAAGCCAACTAACAACGATACTTCCTCTCTGAGTAAATAACGCTCACTCATATTGCCGTTGATGACTGACGGGTTCGGAGGATTGCTTGCCTTTAAGTAAGTGGCTGGCACTCCAGAATGTGTCATGGCACCGCGGCCCCCTGGCACCGTGACCCCGTGGCACCGTGGCCCCGTGGCACCGTGGCCCCCGGCTACCGAACGGCTGGCCGCGGGTTGTGAAGGAGCAGTTGACCGGCCACTGCTGGCTGCTGGTGTCCGGCGGTGGGCGCACGATGTAACGAGTCTTCCGTACAGTGTAACTCTGCAATATATCGGACATATCGCGCGTCTGCGTCGACTGGACGTCAGGCGCGGGCGCTGGCCAGCGGACGTGCTGAGGCGAGTGACTGCTGATTGGTGCTGAGGCCGGCCCGGCTCACTCTGTTTTGCTCAGACGCCGCTGCGGGGCGGGGCGCTGCGATCGACTGTTGCCGCCGCCGGTTTGTTGTTGGAAGCTTGTTAGACCTGTTGTAAGTCGGCCGTAGCGCGCCGACTGCAGTGTGTACATAGATGCGGCGGAATCAGACACACGCGCTCAGCGGCGGCGTGCGGTGCGCGGTGTGGAGCGTGAGCTCGGCCGCCCACCTTCTGACTCAGTCGTGCTATATCAATGTGATACTCGTGAGCTGCCATGTGTTAATACCTGAGTGTCGCGTGATATTGTTTCGTGATTATTCGGTATCGAATACATTATGTAGTTATTCAGATACTGTTTGGTGACGTTTTGCGCAATTCGTTGTGTGTCAGCCTCACCCACTGTTATCTAGAGCGTAACAAACACGTTTCAGTGGGCCTGTTGTATTGTATGGTAAATTGTAACTCCAAAACTCATTGGACGTGCGTACTGCGTATAACTAACTTAAAATGTTGCTTAGTTTGCGTTAAACGTTAAATATCAGATGAAAGTATTCCTATGAAGACCACCACCACGGTATTTAGGTGGTAACACACCCATAATTAACATGTTGTGCAGCACGTGTTAGATTTGTCCAGCAGTGAACACAACAAGGTGGCGCAGAGGTATGGTTCCTGCCCTGCCTCCTGTGGACCCGGGTTCGATTCTCCGTCAAGGCCCCTGTATGGCGTGGGACCCGGGTTCGATTCTCCGTCAAGGCCTCTGTATGGCGTGTGGTTTAGCGGCCGATGTACCTTGGATCAGTGTTAGTGTCGTAGGCGTACCCAAGGGGGTGGGGGGCAATTGCCCCCTCCCCCTGTACGTACCCCCTTTGGTCGAAAAAAATGATTTTTTTTTACCCCCTTTGGTCGAAAAAAATGATTTTTTTTGTAATATTTGTTTAACAAAAATATGCCCCTCTAGCAATACAGTGGGCCAAATCCGGTTTCTTTGTGGGGTACCTTATGCCCCCCCCCCCTCCCCCCGATCAAAAATGGCCCCCTCCTGGAGTGAATCCTGGGCACGCTACTGGTTAGTGTTCCCGTCCGGATAGGACGGAACTATCATTGGACCCACCCATCCAGGGTGGGACCGTCTAATACCAATATTCCACCAGCCACCAAGCACATTTGACGGCGGTCAGTCGCATGTTCACGATTATGTATTACACTATTCATCGTGTGGCAGCGCTTCACCGAGTGTTGTACAAAAGTACACAAAAATAGCAAAACACACACACACACACACACACACACACACACACACACACACACACACACACACACACACACACACACACACACACACACACACACACACACACACACACACACACACACACACACACACACACACACACACACACACACACACACACACACACACACACACACACACACACACACACACACACACACACACACACACACACACACACACACACACACACACACACACACACACACACACACACACACACACACACACACACACACACACACACACACACACACACACACACACACACACACACACACACACACACACACACACACACACACACACACACACACACACACACACACACACACACACACACACACACACACACACACACACACACACACACACACACACACACACACACACACACACACACACACACACACACACACACACACACACACACACACACACACACACACACACACACACACACACACACACACACACACACACACACACACACACACACACACACACACACACACACACACACACACACACACACACACACACACACACACACACACACACACACACACACACACACACACACACACACACACACACACACACACACACACACACACACACACACACACACACACACACACACACACACACACACACACACACACACACACACACACACACACACACACACACACACACACACACACACACACACACACACACACACACACACACACACACACACACACACACACACACACACACACACACACACACACACACACACACACACACACACACACACACACACACACACACACACACACACACACACACACACACACACACACACACACACACACACACACACACACACACACACACACACACACACACACACACACACACACACACACACACACACACACACACACACACACACACACACACACACACACACACACACACACACACACACACACACACACACACACACACACACACACACACACACACACACACACACACACACACACACACACACACACACACACACACACACACACACACACACACACACACACACACACACACACACACACACACACACACACACACACACACACACACACACACACACACACACACACACACACACACACACACACACACACACACACACACACACACACACACACACACACACACACACACACACACACACACACACACACACACACACACACACACACACACACACACACACACACACACACACACACACACACACACACACACACACACACACACACACACACACACACACACACACACACACACACACACACACACACACACACACACACACACACACACACACACACACACACACACACACACACACACACACACACACACACACACACACACACACACACACACACACACACACACACACACACACACACACACACACACACACACACACACACACACACACACACACACACACACACACACACACACACACACACACACACACACACACACACACACACACACACACACACACACACACACACACACACACACACACACACACACACACACACACACACACACACACACACACACACACACACACACACACACACACACACACACACACACACACACACACACACACACACACACACACACACACACACACACACACACACACACACACACACACACACACACACACACACACACACACACACACACACACACACACACACACACACACACACACACACACACACACACACACACACACACACACACACACACACACACACACACACACACACACACACACACACACACACACACACACACACACACACACACACACACACACACACACACACACACACACACACACACACACACACACACACACACACACACACACACACACACACACACACACACACACACACACACACACACACACACACACACACACACACACACACACACACACACACACACACACACACACACACACACACACACACACACACACACACACACACACACACACACACACACACACACACACACACACACACACACACCGTTCGCACAGGACGCAAGTTTTTTCTTTGAAAGCATGCTTAAAAACACAGTGAGAAAGCAACAACAGAAAGCAACAAAGAAACACGCAAGCAGTTATCGTGGACTCGTGTAAAATCGAGTCTTATAAAGCGGAGTATTTGAGGAGATGGCGGACACTGCGAACGGAGCCAATTCCCAGCTGACTAGATGAGAATAGGCTCGTGACCAAAATCAAACAAGCTTACACCCTTAGCACTGTGACATTCGGCTACAGAAGCAAACTGACGGATTTCGCATCTGACACGAGAGCTAATCACTGTCGTTCTGCATTTCGCATCAGACACAAGAGCTAACCACTGTCGTTCTGCATTTCGCATCAGACACGAGAGCTAACTACTGTCGTAAGCCATTCTGCATGGAGTGCTATCTAGGATCGTCGCTCCAAGCGGAAACAAACTGACATCAAACATGTAAAGCTGCAACAACCTGCCATCTGTGACATCTCACAACACGGCTGGAAATGATGCTCATACACGGCACATGAAATACCCAACGAAGCGCAGCACTGCCCTGTTTGCCCACGAACACGCCCGGAAAGCGCGGCTCAACGCCGCCGGCAGCCACCGCCCCATTGTTAAGTACTCTCCCGACTCCCCCTCAGGGGAACACGAGCTGAGCCGGGCCCGCCACCGCACTGTCGGCGCCGTACACTGCCGTCACCTGCCGTCACCTGCAGTCACCTACCGTCCCCTGTCGTCCCCTGTCGTCCCCTGCCGTCTCCTGCCGTCTCCTGCCGTCTCCTACCGTCCCCTGTCGTCCCCCGCCGTCTCCTGCCGTTCCCTGCCGTCCCGTCGTCCCCCGCCGTCCCCTGCCGTCCCCTGCCGTCCCCTGTCGTCCCCTGTCGTCCCCTGTCGTCCCCTGTTGTCCCCTGTTGTCCCCTGTCGTCCCCTGTCGTCCCCTGTTGTCTCCTGTCGTCCCCTGTTGTCCCCTGTCGTCCCCCGCCGTCCCCCGCGCCGTCCCCTGTCGTCCCCCGCCGTCCCCCGCGCCGTCCCCTGTCGTCACCTGTCGTCACCTGCCGTCACCTGCCGTCACCTGCCGTCACCTGCCGTCACCAGCTGCCACAGCACGCCGGACGCCGAACACACGCGGACACTTCTCACCTCTCTCTCTCCACAACACCGATCGCAGCCGCCGCCGCCGCCGCCGCCGCTGCGGGCCGGCCGACTGCAGCGCCTCCTGTTTTGCTGACAGCGTCTGTCACACGCTGCCAGACGCTGTCAGACGCTGTCAGACGCTGTCAGACGCTGCCAGACGCTGCCAGACGCTGCCAGAGGCTGTCAAACGCTGCCAGAGGCCGCCAGATGACGCCTGGTCACACGGCACGGAGCGGGGAACCCCGCCCGCCGGCCACGTCAGACACACGGTTACGGAGCGTCCCGCCGACCTCCCCGGCCTCCCCGGCCACCGCACCGCCGCCAGTCGCCGCCTCCCGGGTCACGTGACCATTGGCAAGCGCCCGATCAACAGTCACGTGACCTTTGGCAGTTACCAGGTCGGTAGGCACGTGACCGTTTGCAGTGGTTAGGTATGAAGTCACGTGACCGTTGGTAGCGACCGAGTCCGAGGTCACGTGACCGTTTGCAGTGGTTAGGTATGAAGTCACGTGACCGTTGGTAGTGACTGAGTCCGAGGTCACGTGACCGTTGGTATTGACCGAGTCCGAGGTCACATGGCCGTTGGCAGCTGGCCGGCCGGCGTTGAGGCGGGTGTTAACAGCTGCCGTGTCGGCGGCGGTAGGGGCAGGTTTCGGCGGCGGTAGCAATCTGGGCAGCAGGAGAATAATGGCAGCACACATCACGTGCACCACGAAATAGTGCTCCCTGAAACAGGCACAGAGCCGCCTCAGTTCAGGTCTCCAATGGTAGCACTTGACTGACGTCAGCGCGGGATACGCTGCATGTGTAGTTCTGTTGAACAGGCCGGACAGAGGGAGCAGCAAGCACTGCGATCACACATCCCATCTGCCTCGCTGCTGTGCCCCGCCGAATAACCCTGCTGAACAGGCCGGACAGAGGGAGCAGCAGGCACTGCGATCACACATCCCATCTGCCTCGCTGCTGTGCCACGCCGAATAACCCTGCTGAACAGGCCGGACAGAGGGTGCAGCCGGCACTGCGATCACACATCTCATCTGCCTCGCTGCTGTGCTGCGCCCAATAACTCTGGCAGTTGAGGCGCCCTAAACCCAAACTCATCAGCATCGCACTCATCCCTGTAGAGTGGCACTCAGGCTCCGGCCGGACACCACCATCCGCCAGCTCACATGTACACCCACAGTGAGGTCACCTGTACACCCACAGTGAGGTCACCTGTACACCCACAGTGAGGTCACCTGTACACCCGCAGTGAGGTCACCTGTACACCCGCAGTGAGGTCACCTGTACACCCACAGTGAGGTCACCTGTACACCCACAGTGAGGTCACCTGTACACCCGCAGTGAGGTCACCTGTACACCCGCAGTGATGTGGAGAGGTCACCTGTACACTCGCAGTGAGGTCACCTGTAAACACGCAGTGATGTGGAGAGGTCACCTGTACACCCACAGTGATGTGGAGAGGTCACCTGTACACACGCAGTGATGTGGAGAGGTCACCTGTACACCCACAGTGATGTGGAGAGATCCAGCAGCTCACCTGTACACCCGCAGTGATGTGGAGAGATCCAGCAGCTCACCTGTACACACGCAGTGATGTGGAGAGGTCACCTGTACACCCACAGTGATGTGGAGAGGTCACCTGTACACCCACAGTGATGTGGTGAGGTCACCTGTACACCCACAGTGATGTGGAGAGGTTACCTGTACACCCACAGTGATGTGGTGAGGTCACCTGTACACCCACAGTGATGTGGAGAGGTCACCTGTACACACGCAGTGATGTGGAGAGGTCACCTGTACACCCACAGTGATGTGGAGAGATCACCTGTACACCCATAGTGATGTGGAGAGATCCAGCAGCTCACCTGTACACACGCAGTGATGTGGAGAGGTCCAGCAGCACGAACGGCACCTGCAGGTAGGTGATGCAGACGCGGGTGGCCAGCCAGCCGACGGCGTCGTACAGCAGACGGGTGGCGCCGCAGCGGTGGAACCGCGGCCGCAGACTCCGCCGACCCTGCCGAGACAGCACAGACGGCGTCACAACCCTGCCGAGACAGCACAGCCGGCGTCAGCGAGACTCCGCCGACCCTGCCGAGACAGCACAGCCGGCGTCACAACCCTGCCGAGACAGCACAGCCGGCGTCAGCGAGACACCGCCGACCCTGCCGAGACAGCACAGACGGCGTCACAACCCTGCCGAGACAGCACAGCCGGCGTCAGCGAGACTCCGCCGACCCTGCCGAGACAGCACAGCCGGCGTCACAACCCTGCCGAGACAGCACAGCCGGCGTCAGCGAGACACCGTCGACCCTGCCGAGACAGCACATACGGCGTCAAAACCCTGCCGAGACAGCACAGACGGCGTCACAACCCTGCCGAGACAGCACAGACGGCGTCACAACCCTGCCGAGACAGCACAGCCGGCGTCACAACCCTGCCGAGACAGCACAGACGGCGTCACAACCCTGCCGAGACAGCACAGCCGGCGTCACAACCCTGCCGAGACAGCACAGCCGGCGTCAGCGAGACACCGCCGACCCTGCCGAGACAGCACAAACGGCGTCACAACCCTGCCGAGACAGCACAGCCGGCGTCAGCGAGACACCGCCGACCCTGCCGAGACAGCACAGACGGCGTCACAACCCTGCCGAGACAGCACAGCCGGCGTCAGCGAGACACCGCCGACCCTGCCGAGACAACACAGCCGGCGTCACAACCCTGCCGAGAGAGCACAGACGGCGTCACAACCCTGCCGAGACAGCACAGCCGGCGTCACAACCCTGCCGAGACAGCACAGCCGGCGTCAGCGAGACACCGCCGACCCTGCCGAGACAGCACAGCCGGCGTCACAACCCTGCCGAGACAGCACAGCCGGCGTCAGCGAGACACCGCCGACCCTGCCGAGACAGCACAGACGGCGTCACAACCCTGCCGAGACAGCACAGACGGCGTCACAACCCTGCCGAGACAGCACAGACGGCGTCACAACCCTGCCGAGACAGCACAGCCGGCGTCACAACCCTGCCGAGACAGCACAGCCGGCGTCACAACCCTGCCGAGACAGCACAGCCGGCGTCACAACCCTGCCGAGACAGCACAGACGGCGTCACAACCCTGTCGAGACAGCACAGCCGGCGTCACAACCCTGCCGAGACAGCACAGACGGCGTCACAACCCTGCCGAGACAGCACAGACGGCGTCACAACCCTGTCGAGACAGCACAGCCGGCGTCACAACCCTGCCGAGACAGCACAGCCGGCGTCAGCGAGACACCGCCGACCCTGCCGAGACAGCACAGCCGCCGTCAGCGAGACACTGCCGACCCTGCCGAGACAGCACAGCCGGCGTCAGTGTGTCGGCGTCACTATAGGGTCTGTAAGTAAACGTTGGATCCGTTCGTTCGTTGTGTGAAGCTATGAGACGCAGTATTTACTGGTACAGAGAAACAGACTCCCGACGCCGTTGAATCTGGTAACTCTCTCTGCACACACAGCAAGTGCGGCTTTTTACCGTTTATGACCACCTTCCACACAAGCAGGTGAGTCTAAACCTAATCACCTTCCCCAGCCAGAGCCAAACGAAGCAGCCTAGACCGGCGGCGCCCAAAACTGCTTCAGCGCAGCCGACCCGGCCCACAGACGGACCGGCCCGCCGCAGCCGGCCGTTAGTTCCCAGTCCCGCCGCCAGTCGGCGCTCTCACCGCGCGGCCCGCCTCGGTGCAGAGCGCGCCGAAGCCGAACGCGACGAAGTAGCAGGGGTCGAGGCCGTGCCAGAGGGCGCTGAGCGCGTATACGGCCACGGTGCGGTGTCGCGCGGCGCGATCGTAGGCCACCAGACGGAGCCACTGGCCGGTGCCGACGTTCCAGCCCAGCACCACCTCGCGGAAACTGGCACCCATCTGTGGGGCGACGGAGCGGTTATCCGGTCAGATATGGTAACAATCTACAAGGCAACGGAGCGGTTATCCGGTCAGATATGGTAACACTTTACAGGGAGACGGAGCGGTTATCCGGTCAGATATGGTAACAATCTACAGGGCGACGGAGCGGTTATCCGGTCAGATATGGTAACAATCTACAGGGCGACGGAGCGGTTATCCGGTCAGATATGGTAACAATCTACAGGGCTACGGAGCGGTTATCCGGTCAGATATGGTAACAATCTACAGGGCGACTGAGCGGTTTTCCGGTCAGATATGGTAACAATCTACAGGGCGACGGGGCGGTTATCCGGTCAGATATGGTAACAATCGACAGGGCGACGGAGCGGTTATCCGGTCAGATATGGTAACAATCTACAGGGTGACGGAGCGGTTATCCGGTTAGATATGGTAACAATCTACAGGGCGATGGAGCGGTTATCCGGTCAGATATGGTAACAATCTACAGGGCGACGGAGCGGTTATCCGGTCAGATATGGTAACAATCGACAGGGCGACGGAGCGGTTATCCGGTCAGATATGGTAACAATCGACAGGGCGACGGAGCGGTTACCCGGTCAGATATGGTAACAATCTACAGGGCGACGGAGCGGTTATCCGGGCGGCGACAGAGCAGTGGTCCGGTCAAACGTAGCATCAGTCTTTGCTCAGCGTCAGGATACAAAGGATCTTATTAAATATGTCAGGCCACTGAAGTCTCACAAAATAACAATCTTATCAACAATCTTAATCTGAGCCTAGCATACTGGGCAGTGGGCCGGGAGCCAGAACTTTCACTAAGGTAAAACCTGCCTAACCGCAGACACTAACAAATTAAATAAAAACCGCCCCCCCCCCCGTGTCCAATGATAAAAGTCGGACACGCTGGGCCACCTGATCATTTACGGCCCCCGACACGAAACAAATAATTCTGCTCACAAAAGACTTTCCGACCCGGGAAGTCTGACCTTCCCGGGTCTGTCCTTCCCGGGATTACGCACCTCCTTCCAGCATTCATGATTAAAAATAACAGTTTTACTAGCGTACATACAATATGTGCATGACATTCACAATCGCCCAGAGACCAGAGCAACTGGATGAGGGTCAGTTGCTTCGAAGCTACAGCTACTGAATGTTTCCTCCGTCGAGCACAGCGGCGGCATGGTCACCAACTTCAGGCTAAGTCTCGCTGCAGACCACGTGACAGACTGACGGCCGTGTTACACGCTCCAAGAGCTGCCTGACCTTCCGGCCGGGACAGTCTGTCCTTCACGGGACACTGATTCCCGGGCCAGTCTGACCTTCCCGGGTCAGTCTGTCCTTCCCGGGACAGTCTGATCTTCCCGGGTCAGTCTGACCTTCCCGGGTCAGTCTGACCTTCCCGGGTCAGTCTGTCCTTCCCGGGACAGTCTGATCTTCCCGGGTCAGTCTGACCTTCCCGGGTCAGTCTGTCCTTCCCGGGTCAGTCTGTCCTTCCTGGGACAGTCTGTCCTTCCCGTGACAGTATGTCCTTCTCGGGACAGTCTGTCCTTCCCGGGACAGTATGTCCTTCCCGGGACAGTCTGACCTTCCCGGGACAGTCTGTCCTCTCCGGGACAGTGTGTCATTCAGGGACAGTCTGACCTTCCCGGGTCAGTCTGTCCTTCCTGGGACAGTCTGTCCTTCCCGGGACAGTCTGTCCTTCCCGGGACAGTATGTCCTTCCCGGGACAGTCTGTCCTTCCCGGGACAGTATGTCCTTCCCGGGATAGTCTGACCTTCCCGGGACAGTCTGTCCTCCCCGGGACAGTCTGACCTTCCCGGGTCAGTCTGTCCTTCCCGTGACAGTCTGACCTTCCCGGGTCAGTCTGTCCTTCCCGGGTCAGTCTGTCCTTCCCGGGACAGTATGACCTCCCCGTGACAGTCTGACCTTCCCGGGACACTCTGACCTTCCCGGGACACTCTGACCTTCCCCGGACAGTCTGACCTTCCCGGGACAGTCCGTCCTTCCCCGGACAGTCTGACCTCTCCCCGGGACAGTCTGACCTCCCCGGGACAGTCTGACCTTCCCGGGACAGTCTGACCTCTCCCCGGGACAGTCTGATCTTCACGAGACAGTCTGTCCTTCCCGGGACAGTATGTCCTTCCCGGGACAGTCTGTCCTTCCCGGGACAGTTTGACCTTCCCGGGACAGTTTGACCTTCCCGGGACAGTCTGATCTTCACGAGACAGTCTGACCTTCCCGGGACAGTCTGACCTTCCCGGGACAGTCTGACCTCTCCCCGGGACAGTCTGTCCTTCCCGGGACAGTCTGTCCTTCCCGGGACAGTCTGTCCTTCCCGGGACAGTCTGACCTCCCCGGGACAGTCTGACCTTCCCGGGACAGTCTGACCTCCCTGGGACAGTCTGACCTCCCCGGGACAGTCTGATCTTCACGAGACAGTCTGTCCTTCCCGGGACAGTATGTTCTTCCCGGGACAGTCTGACATCTCCCCGGGACAGTCTGTCCTTCCCGGGACAGTCTGACCTCTACCCGGGACAGTCTGACCTCCCCGGGACAGTCTGATCTTCCCGGGACAGTCTGACCTCTCCCCGGGACAGTCTGTCCTTCCCGGGACAGTCTGATCTTCACGAGACAGTCTGTCCTTCCCGGGACAGTATGTCCTTCCCGGGACAGTCTGTCCTTCCCGGGACAGTCTGTCCTTCCCGGGACAGTATGTCCTTCCCGGGACAGTCTGTCCTTCCCGGGACAGTCTGTCCTTCCCGGGTCAGTCTGTCCTTCCCGGGACAGTCTGTCCTTCCCGGGACAGTATGTCCTTCCCGGGACACTCTGACCTTCCCGGGACAGTCTGGCCTCCCCGGGACAGTATGTCCTTCCCGGGTCAGTCTGTCCTTCCCGGGTCAGTCTGACTTTCCCGGGCCAGTCTGACCTCCCCGGGACAGTCTGACCTTCCCGGGACAGTCTGACCTCCCCGGGACAGTCTGACCTCCCCGGGACAGTATGTTCTTCCCGGGACAGTCTGTCCTTCCTGGGACAGTCTGAACTCCCCGGGACAGTCTGAACTCCCCGGGACAGTCTGACCTCCCCGGGACAGTCTGGCCTCCCCGGGACAGTATGTCCTTCCCGGGCCAGTCTGTACTTCCCGGGTCAGTCTGACTTTCCCGGGCCAGTCTGACCTCCCCGGGACAGTCTGACCTTCCCGGGACAGTATGACCTCCCCGGGACAGTCTGACCTCCCCGGGACAGTATGTCCTTCCCGGGACAGTCTGTCCTTCCTGGGACAGTCTGAACTCCCCGGGACAGTCTGAACTCCCCGGGACAGTCTGACCTCCCCGGGACAGTATGTCCTTCCCGGGACAGTCTGTCCTTCCCGGGACAGTCTGATCTTCACGAGACAGTCTGACCTCCCCGGGACAGTATGTCCTTCCCGGGACATTCTGTCCTTCCCGGGACAGTCTGACCTCCCCGGGACAGTATGTCCTTCCCGGGACAGTCTGTCCTTCCCAGGACAGTCTGACCTCCCCGGGACAGTCTGTCCTTCCCGGGACAGTCTGATCTTCACGAGACAGTCTGTCCTTCCCGTGACAGTATGTCCTTCCCGGGACACTCTGACCTCCCCGGGACAGTCTGTCCTTCCCGGGTCAGTCTGACCTTCCCGGGACACTATGTGCCCTGCCCGGTACCCGACAATGCCTGGTCTGACGTCACAGGACGGTCAGCGCAGTGTCGAGTCGAACACGTTTGAAAGCCGGCCACATTGATCGCCCCTGATATCCAGCCAGCCGGAACAATTAAGGCCAGATTATGCATACGATTATGATCACGGGCCAGATTATGCATACAAGGGAGAGAACACCACGGCTCATTAGGGAAATCTGCCACTGAAATTCGCTTTCCGCGCCGCTATAACTATATCAGTTCACGGCACTGCATCCACAGATCGCAGCCAGCCACCGCTGCAGCCGAGGCGTACCTCGACCCGCCAGACGTGACCCTCCAGACCCTCCAGATCTACACCAGCACACATACACAGACCACAGCGGACCCAGGCGTACCTCGACCCTCCAGATGTGGACCCTCCAGACCCTCCAGATCCACACCATGACCACAGCGGACTCAGGCGTACCTCAACCTTCCAGATGTTCACCCTCCAGACCCTACAGATCCACACCATGACCACAGCGGACCCAGGCGTACCTCGACCCTCCAGATGTGGACCCTCCAGACCCTCCAGATCCACACCATGACCACAGCGGACTCAGGCGTACCTCAACCTTCCAGATGTTCACCCTCCAGACCCTGCAGATCCACACCATGACCACAGCGGACCCAGGCGTACCTCGACCCTCCAGATGTGGACCCTCCAGACCCTCCAGATCCACACCAGCACACATACCTACACAGATCACAGCGGACTCAGGCGTACCTCAACCTTCCAGATGTTCACCCTCCAGACCCTCCAGACCCTCCAGATCCACACCATGACCACAGCGGACTCAGGCGTACCTCGACCCTCCAGATGTGGACCCTCCAGACCCTCCAGATCCACACCATGACCACAGCGGACTCAGGCGTACCTCAACCTTCCAGATGTTCACCCTCCAGACCCTACAGATCCACACCATGACCACAGCGGACCCAGGCGTACCTCGACCTTCCAGATGTGGACCCTCCAGACCTTCCAGATCCACACCATGACCACAGCGGACTCAGGCGTACCTCGACCTTCCAGATGTGGACCCTCCAGACCCTCCAGATCCACACCAGCACACATACACAGACCATAGCGGACCCAGGCGTACCTCGACACTCCAGACGTGGACCCTCTAGACCCTCCAGATCCACACCATGACCACAGCGGACCCAGGCGTACCTCGACACTCCAGATGTTCACCCTCCAGACCCTCCAGATCCACACCATGACCACAGTGGACCCAGGCGTATCTCGACCCTCCAGATGTGGACCTTCCAGACCCACACCATGACCACAGTGGACCAGGCGTACCTCGACCCTCCAGATGTGGACGTTGGAGACGGCGTCCAGTGCTGTTGGCCGTCCTCTCCGAGCCCGTTGAAGCCGAGTCCGGAAGCGTTACAGACGGCGCCGGCCAGACTCCAGGCCGTGTAATACTTCATCCGACCCATCAGACCGAACAGGTACATGTAGCCCAACTGGCGCCACCACGGCCACGTGTAGTACACCTCCTCTGGTGGCCACAGACAGAGGCCCATCAGACCAAACAGGTACATGTAGCCCAACTGGCGCCACCACGGCCACGTGTAGTACACCTCCTCTGGTGGCCACAGACAGAGGCCCATCAGACCGAACAGGTACATGTAGCCCAACTGGCGCCACCACGGCCACGTGTAGTACACCTCCTCTGGTGGCCACAGACAGAGGCCCATCAGACCAAACAGGTACATGTAGCCCAACTGGCGCCACCACGGCCACGTGTAGTACACCTCCTCTGGTGGCCACAGACAGAGGCAGAAGCAGGTCAGCTCCGTCTGGATTGGTAAAATGAATTGCAAATGTAATACGATAAAAATAATTGCTGGTAGTTAGCCCTTGCAAATTGATGATTGCAAATCGAAGAAGGATACGACAACCTACCAGAATTGCTTTGCTGGGTTTAAATGCAATTAGCACTATTATTTACAAAGCTCTCCCTTTACCAGCAGCAGACCGATACGGCCATGACACAGTTGGACGCCTCTGCCGCTCAGCAGAGTTCAGTTGAGCGCCGTGTGGCGAGTTACCTCTGAAGAAGGCGTGCGGCACCTTTGGCACGAGGAACACCACGCAGCAGGAGGTGACGGCCACGGTGGCCAGCTGACGCAGCACGGCCCGCGTCGGAGACGGCGTCACCAGGTTAGCGTTACCGTCCGAGCCCGCCTGGCGACAGGTCAGCCGAGGTCAGTATCATGTGTCACCTCAGGTCAGCCGAGGTCAGTCATCCCAGCCCGCCTGGCGACCGGCCGGGCCGTCGCCAGGCAGCGCCGCCAGGCGGGCCGATGTCAGTATCATGACAACAGGTCAGCTGAGGGAGAGAGGGAGAGGCAGGGAGGGAGAGGCAGGGAGGGAGAGGCAGGGAGGGAGAGGCAGGAAGGGAGAGGCAGGGAGGGAGAGAGAGGGAGAGGCAGGGAGGGAGAGGGAGAGGGAGAGGGAGAGGGAGAGGGAGAGGGAGAGGGAGAGGGAGAGGGAGAGGGAGAGGAGAGAGGGAGAGGGAGAGGGAGAGGGAGAGGGAGAGGGAGAGGGAGAGGGAGAGGGAGAGGGAGAGGGAGAGGGAGAGGGAGAGGGATGAGAGGAGAGAGGAGAGAGGAGAGAAAGGAGAGAAAGGAGAGAGAGGAGAGAAAGGAGAGAAAGGAGAGAAAGGAGAGAAAGGAGAGAAAGGAGAGAAAGGAGAGAAAGGAGAGAAAGGAGAGCAAGGAGAGCAAGGAGAGAAAGGAGAGAAAGGAGAGAAAGGAGAGAAAGGAGAGAAAGGAGAGCAAGGAGAGAAAGGAGAGCAAGGAGAGCAAGGAGAGAAAGGAGAGAAAGGAGAGAAAAGAGAGAGGAGAGAGGAGAGAGGAGAGAGGAGAGAGGAGAAAAGAAAGAGGAGAGAGGAGAGAGGAGAGAGGAGAGAGGAGAGAGGAGAGAGGAGAGAGGAGAGAGGAGAGAGGAGAGAGGAGAGAGGAGAGAGGAGAGAGGAGAGAGGAGAGAGGAAAGAGGAGAGGAGAGAGGAGAGAGGAGAGAGGAGAGAGAGGAGAGAGGAGAGAAGGAGAGAAGGAGAGAAGGAGAGAAGGAGAGAAGGAGAAAAGGAGAAAAGGAGAAAAAGAGAGAAGGAGAGAAGGAGAGAAGGAGAGAAGGAGAGAAGGAGATGAGAAGAGGAGAGGAGAGAGGAGATAAGGAGGGATGAGAAAATGAGAGAAAAGAAGGAGAGAGGAGATAAGGATACAAAAGGAAAAAGAAGAAGAGAGAAGGAGATATAAGGGTAGATAAGGAGAGAGAAGTAGAGATAAGGAGAGATAAGGAGAGATAAGGAGAGATAAGGAGAGATAAGGAGAGATAAGGAGAGATAATGAGAGATAAGGAGAGATAAGGAGAGATAAGGAGAGAAGAGAGAGAGAATGAGAGAGAATGAGATAGAAGGAGAGAGAAGGATGGAGAAGGAGAGAGAAGGAGATAGAAGGAGAGAGAAGGAGAGAGGAGAGAGAAGGAGAGAGAAGGAGAGAGAAGGAGAGAGAAGGAGAGAGAAGGAGAGAGAAGGAGAGAGAAGGAGAGAGAAGGAGAGAGAAGGAGAGAGAAGGAGAGAGAAGGAGAGAGGAGAGAGAATGAGAGATGAGAGAGGAGAGAGAAGGAGAAAGAAGGAGGGAGAAGGAAGGGGAAGGATAGATAAGGAGAGGATAGGGAAGAGAGGAGAGAGAAGGAGATAGAAGGAGAGATAAGGATAGAGGAGAAAGAGGGAGAGAGAAGAAAGAAGGAGAGAGAAGGAGAGAGAAGGAGAGAGGAGAGAGAAGGAGAGAGGAGAGAGAAGGAGAGAGAAGGAGATAGAAGGAGAGAGAAGGAGAGAGGAGAGAGAAGGAGAGAGGAGAGAGAAGGAGGGTGGAAAGCGAAGAGAGAGAGAGAGGAGGGAGGAGAGGTTTGTCCTGTCGGATGGCTTGCTGACCTTGTCGGAGTCGCTGTTCTGCTGCGGCGACAGGCCGGTCTCTATGAAGTGACGGTAGTGACGGAAGTCCACCATCGGCCCCACCAGCACCGTCTGGAAGTTGAAGGCGTACCCCACGAACTCCAGCAGCGTCGGCACTTTGCTGTAAACAGGTGGGCAGACAGCGCTGATGTCTCCAGACAAAGCAGGAGGCCGGATATGGGTGGACACAGAGAGTGATCAGATTCTCCAGATGATAGAGGTGGCCAAGTGCAGACAAATTACAACAGCAATGCACCAGACCAAACACCTCGGTTCATTTCAGAACAACTCGTTCATTTCGAGCGTACGGTTACCGATTATGTTCATATGCTTACCTCTTATGGAGGTAAAAGCATCTTGCTAATTTGTAGCTGCTGAATCAGTCGTGTCTCGGGGCTCTGATACGTTATTCTTCTGAGACAGGAAATTGCCTCATATCAGCGCGCCCTGAACGGCGGCCAGGCCACATCATTCCGCGAGAGTGTGGTCCTACAGTCTCAACGGCGGCCAGGCCACATCATTCCGCGAGAGTGTGGTCCTACAAGTGACGTCATGTGTCCAGTGACGGTCCGAGGTACAGTTGATCCACCTGACTGCTGAGGTACAGTTGACCCACCTGACTGCTAAGGTACAGTTGACTCACCTGACTGCTGAGGTACAGTTGACCCACCTGACGGTCCGAGGTATAGTTGACCCACCTGACTGCTGAAGTACAGTTGACCCACCTGACGGTCCGAGGTACAGTTTCCCCACCTGACTGCTGATGTACAGTTGACCCACCTGACTGCTGAGGTACAGTTAACCCTCTGACGGTCCGAGGTACAGTTGACCCACCTGACTGCTGAGGTACAGTTGACCCTCTGACGGTCCGAGGTACAGTTGATCCACCTGACTGCTGAGGTACAGTTGACCCACCTGACTGCTGAGGTACAGTTAACCCTCTGACGGTCCGAGGTACAGTTGACCCACCTGACTGCTGAGGTACAGTTGACCCACCTGACGGTCCGAGGTACAGTTGACCCACCTGACTGCTGAAGTACAGTTGACCCACCTGACGGTCCGATGTACAGTTGCCCCACCTGACTGCTGAAGTACAGTTGACCCACCTGACTGCTGAGGTACAGTTGACCCACCTGACTGCTGAGGTACAGTTAACCCTCTGACGGTCCGAGGTACAGTTGACCCACCTGACTGCTGAGGTACAGTTGACCCTCTGACGGTCCGAGGTACAGTTGATCCACCTGACTGCTGAGGTACAGTTGGCCCACCTGACTGCTGAGGTACAGTTGACCCACCTGACTGCTGAAGTACAGTTGACCACCTGACTGCTGAGGTACAGTTGACCCACCTGACTGCTGAGGTACAGTTAACCCTCTGATGGTCCGAGGTACAGTTGACCCACCTGGCTGCTGAGGTACAGTTGACCCACCTGACCACTGAGGTTCAGATGACTAACCTGACTGACAGCCGCTGGATCGCCGGGTTGCTGCTCTGGAGGTCCCCGGTGCTGGAGGCGGTGCCGTCATGGATGTTGAACGCCAGCAGAGTGACCTTCATGGTGAGAACCATCACTGGCCCTGTCGGTGTGTGTGTGTGGGGGGGGGGGGGGTAAGGCACAACTTGAGCTCCCTACTGCCCTGGTAACGGCAGGCCTGCGATGTCGGGCGCTCAACCCTTTAGATACGCAGGGTCATAGTACCTACATACTGTATACCGGCGGGAGCGCTAGGTCGGTTTCTTTCCTGCCAGTGCCATACCATAAAAGGGAGAGAACTGCACTCAGTGGCGTGCGCAGAAATTCACAAAGGACCAGGCCATTGTCTTGAGGGTGCCACCCGATCGACAGGGGCGCCACCAATATTGGCGAAATTTTGCAGGAGGGGGGGGGGGGGGGCGCCTCTCCTTCCGCACCGTGCGGAAGGAGAGTCACTGGCCGGAGGGGCGCCGTCACTGGTCGGAGGGGCGCCTTCACTGGCCGGAGGGGGCGCCGTCACTGGTCGAAGGGGCGCCGTCGCTGGGCCGGAGGGGCGCTGTCACGGGCCGGAGAGGCGCAGTTATGGCAGGGGACGTCCTCACTGGCCAGGGAAGCGTCCTCACTGTTCGGAGTGGCCGTCACTGGCCAGAGGGCGTCGTGACTGATCGGAGGGACGCCAGCTTTGCATGGGCGCCTCGGGTCCAAAGGACCAGGTCATGAACTGCATGACCTGATTACTCGGTACGCCACTGACTGCACTCCAACAGAGCAGAGCGGTACGGCAGCGGAGGCTACTAAATCAAAGATAAAATAAAGTTCTGCTGATCACAGAAAACAAAGCCGCAACGCTTACCTGAGACATCGATGTATGTCTGCGGTCGGCTGAGACGTTGGTAGTGTATTACAGTCAGGTATATCATGGCGAACAGCAAACATAACTGTAACGCCAATCAACAGTCAGGCAAACCGCCAACAGCAAACCAAACCTGGAGGGCGGGGAGGGCCCACAATCTTCAGTCGAATGACGACAATACGATCGCCGCCACAAGGCAAAATACACTTGGGTGGTCAAATAACCGCGTGCCACCCGGGCGCAGATTAATAACAATATAAGAATATCAAATACCTATCAATACACCTAATAGAACCCTCATACGGTGTTAGTAACGAAACTAAACCTGAAAGCTCACTACCTTGACCGACATTTTGCAATTCAGCGCACTGTACACATAGGCGTACCCAGGGGGGGGGGCAAACGGGACAATTGACCCCCCCCCCCCCCCTGAAGGTCCGTACGTGCTCCCTTGGCCGTATGTGCCCCTTTGGAAATAGGGCCCGAAGGGCCCTATTTCGAGAGAAAAAATGAATGATTGTTTTTTATGTTCAAAATATGCCCCTCTAAAATATAGTGAGCCAAATCCGGTGAGTTTTTTTGTGGGGGTACATTATGCCCCCTGATAAAAATTGCCCCCTCCTGGAGTGAATCCTGGGTACGCCACTGACTGTACCATGATACAGGACGCGTCACAGTACACAGAACACACGTCACAATGTACACTCACACAGAGAGCCGGTCAGTTCCGGTCCAGCCGGGCACGCCGGGACCGTTCCCAGAGCCCTGTTTGTGGGCCCTGTCGACACCTCACTGCAGATTGGCACTCGGTAAATACTGGCAACGCCCGTCTGTTAATGCCGTCCGATCGAGCCCGCCTCGCCCCGCCTTGCCCCCGCACCCGCCCCGCCCCCGCACCCGCCCTTTACCACATGGATTTGCGACGGTTCAGAGTGATAACAATTCAGATAACAAATATGGGACACTAGCAGAAAATGGTCGTGATTAGAGCCTTGGCGCTCCGCAACCACCAGTGGCGGATCTACGGTTGGGCAAAATGGGCAATTGCCCCCCCCCCCAACCGCCTGAAATCGGCGCACACATTTTTTTTTATTATAAAATAATAAATTTAGTCCGAATGTTTTGTATGGATGGATTTCCGAGGTCAGGACCCGCGCTAAGCAGAGCTTGTTGTGCAGGTCCTGACCTCACCACCCGATCGCGCAATTCCTGTTGGCCGGCAGAATTTAGAGACGAAAGTTTTACGTGCCCGACATACCTGGACACGGTCCGCCCCGCTCACTGACGTCACCTGACCTTGAGTGCGACCGCTGCCACCGGGCCGCAGGCCATCCTAGTCAGGAGCAAATAGCGAGCGCCGAAGCGGACTCGAGCCCGGGCTGCCACAACGGGATAGGTCAGAAGTCCAGCGCTCTCCCGACTGAGCTACAGGGGCGGACTCTCCCGACTGAGCTACAGGGGCCGGATTGGAACATTGACACATTTCCTGATATAGAAGCAAATCTAAGCAACTTTTACTAAGGAAAGTTTGCTTTAAATCAGCTATCAATGCATAAGGCAAGCGAAATCCGATGAGTTTTGATAATTGTGTGAGACTTTTTGGAATTTTGCCCCCCCCCCCCCCAACTCGACACCTAGATCCACCACTGGCAACCACTCAGGTTATATGGCATCCATAACAACCAAATAGAAGAAAGTTGCTAGTAATGCAATATTTCTAACTACATTTACTTTAGCATTTTGTGTGGATTAATCATTGGGATAAAACTCGTCGCCAAGTACTGTTTGTTTTCGGTTTCCTGGCCTCTGCCACACAATCGCACAATTCTACATCGCCGCAGAATTTAGTAGCCAGTTTGCGTGATTAGATAATTAGGCGTGAGGTTGCTGACCTCATTTGACTTGCTTGAGGCCGCTGCTGCGGACAGAAGGTCAAGAGAAGGTATATAGAGGTCAAGGGGCGAACGCAGAGTGGCGAAACAAGCAGTCTCTAAGCAGATCTATAATGTTGGTAAATTTCCGCCCGACGCAAATACAAAACAAAATAACAACATTGAAACAGAGCTGGGAACGTTAAAACGAGTCACGCTCATGGTTATTTTAAAATGTATTGATTTAGCTAATCCGCCCGACGCAAATACAAAACAAAATAACAACATTGAAACAGAGCTGGGAACGTAAAACGAGTCCACGCTCATGGTTATTTTAAAATGTATTGATTTAGCTAATACTTTGCCCTGCAGTTTTTGACAGGATACCTTGAGTTACCTGAATTCGAGACCGGCCCCATGATTAGCCATGCATCCAACCGGTCAGGTGTGTCCAGCCGGCCGTCCTAATGGATCAGAGCCGCTGAGGTGACCCCCCGGGCCGGCAGCGAACACCTTACCTCCCACCGTCACACGGCAGGGAGCCGAGACCACCGGTCCCACCCCAGTATAGCACCGCCCACGGAAGGGGCAGGACAGGGGAGGGGGAGGGGGAGGGGGAGGGGAGGGCAGGACAGGGGAGGGGAGGGGAGGGGGGGAGGGGAGGGGAGGGGAGGGGAGGGGGAGGGAGGAGGGGAGGGGAGGGGAAGGGAGGGGAAGGGAGGGGAAGGGAGGGGGAAGGGAGGGGAGGGGAGGGGAGGGGGAGGGGAGGGGAGGGGAGGGGAGGGGAGGGGAGGGGAGGGGAGGGCAGGGGAGGGGAGGGGAGGGCAGGGGAGGGGAGGGGAGGGGAGGGGAGGGGAGGGGAGGGGAGGGGAGGGGAGGGGAGGGGAGGGGAGGGGAGGGGAGGGGAGGGCAGGGGAGGGCAGGGGAGGGCAGGGGAGGGGAGGGGAGGGCAGGGGAGGGAGGGAGACCCCTCAGTACAGCCCGGCGAGGGCGGTGAGTACCGGCCACTGCCGATCAAGGTCACGATCAGACTATTCGCGGCCCACCGCACCGAGGAGCCGGGGCAGCGGCCAACACGGCCCGGACCCCGGCCGCTGGACCAAACACACCCCGGGGGCATCAGTATTCAGTTGTACTAATTATTTGTTGCTTCTCCGCTGTTCAACAAGCTTTCGCTGACGCTCCACGACCCCCCCCCCCCCGCGCAACAGCTTTTCGCTGACGTGCCATCCCCCGCTCAACAACTTTTCGCTAATGCTCCACCCCCCCCCCCCCCCCCGGTCAACAACAGTTTGACCCCCCCCCCACCATCCCCCCAAAATACCTTCCGCCACCCCTGGTAACAAAACTTTCCTGAATATAGGTGGCCAGCCAAGGAAGGGGCAGCGTCATGTGACGGATCGTGTTATTATATCCACTCCGCACACACGCAGACGGTAAATGTACGACAGAACAGCGACGGTACAATTTTACCGAACTGCACCACTGTCCACGTTGGTGAACTGCACCACTTGCCACGTTGGTGAACTGCACCACTGGCCAAGTTGGTGAGCCACTTGTAGCCCGCATGTGACGTAGGTAAAGCGGCAGAGTGGAACGTAGCTGAAAATGAAGAGGGCCTTATGCTTCACGGCCCAATGATGCCCCGTGAGTGATGCATGTACAATAACATCCCATCAGGTAAAATAACGCCCGATACAGTCACAGGAATTTGTGAGAGGCCTGGCCGGTCCAGAGCTCAGCCGGTTGAGGTTCGGGTAGCGCTACATACAGGAGATTAGATGAGACGAGATTGAATCATATCGAATGAGCTTAGGTGTGGTCAAGCTGGGTCGGATGAGGTCAGGTAAAGTCAGGTGAAATGAGGGGTCAGGTGAGGGGTCAGATGAGAGGTCAGGTGAGGCGTCGGGCGAGGGGTCCGGTGACGTCAGGTGAGGGGTCAGGTGATGTCAGGTGAGGTCAGGTGAGGTCAGGTGAGGTCAGGTCAGGTCAGGTCAGGTCAGGTCAGGTCAGGTCAGGAATCAAGTGAGGAGTCAGGTCAGGTGAGGGATCAGGTGATGGGTCGGGTGAGGTCAGGTGAGGTCAGGTGAGGGCAGGTGAGCTACAGCCGACATCTCTCAGCCTCACCTGTGCACGTATCTGGCGGGCGCCAGCCGGATGACGCTGTACGTCACCACCGCCTGGGTGATGACGTGTACCGTGTCTCTGCAACACGGCACACACGGCACGCTCAGTAGCAGCACACCACCACCACCACCACCAGCAGAAGGAGGGGAGGGGCCGACCGGTCCCGGCCGGCCGGGGCAGGCGTGACGTCACTCCATCGGAGCGGGGCAGGCGTGACGTCACTCCATCGGAGCGGGCAGGCGTGACGTCACTCCATCCGAGCGGGGAAGGCGTGACGTCACTATCGGAGCGGGGCAGGCGTGACGTCACTCTATTGGAGCGGGACAGGCGTGACGTCACTCCATCGGAGCGGCGGCGGCAGACTCCGGTGCAGAGAGAAGGGGACCGGGTCACAACACGGATCACAACACGGGTCACAACACGGGTCACAGCAAGGGTCACATCACGGGTCAAAGCACGGGTCACACAACGGGTCACAACACGGGTCACTACACGGGTCACAACACGGGTCACAACACGGGTCACAACACGGGTCACAGCACGGGTCACATCACGGGTCACAACACGGGCCATAATAGAGGTCATGTTGATTGCTCAGGCGGGGTAGCCAGGGGTGACGCGCTGGAGTTGACATCCACCATGCCGTATAGGTACCGTATAGGGTGTCTGTCCAGGTCCAATGTCCACTGTCCACTGTAGACGTGTGGTCACTGTCCACTGTGGACGTGTGGTCACTGTCCACTGTAGACGTGTGTTCACTGTCCACTGTAGACGCATGGTCACTGTCCACTGTGGACGTGTGTTCACTGTCCACTGTAGACGTGTGGTCACTGTCCACTGTAGACGTGTGGCCAATGTCCACTGTAGACGTGTGGCCAATGTCCACTGTAGACGTGTGGTCACTGTCCACTGTAGACGTGTGGCCAATGTCCACTGTAGACGTGTGACCACTGTCCACTGTAGACGTGTGGCCACTGTCTACTGTCGACGTGTCATCACTGTCCACTGTGGACGTGTGGTCACTGTCAACTGTGGAGGTGTGGCCACTGTCCACTGTAGACGTGTGGCCACTGTCTACTGTCGACGTGTCGTCACTGTCCACTGTGGACGTGTGGTCACTGTCAAATGTGGGGGTATGGTCACTGTCCACTGCAGACGTGTGGTCACTGTCCACTGTAGACGTGTGGCCACTGTCCACTGTGGATGTGTGGTCGCTGTCCACTGCAGACGTGTGGCCACTGTCCACTGTGGACGTGTGGTCACTGTCAACTGTGGACGTGTGTTCACTGTCCACTGCAGACGTGTGGTCACTGTCCATTGTGAACGTGTGTTCACTGTGCACTGTAGACGTGTGTTCACTGTCCACTGTGAAGGTGTAGTCACTGTACATTGTCCACTGTGGACGTGTAGTCACTGTCCACTGTAGACGTGTGGTCACTGTCCACTGTGGACGTGTGTTCACTGTCCACTGTAGACGTGTGGTCACTGTCCACTGTGGACGTGTGTTCACTGTCCACTGTGGACGTGTGTTCACTGTTCACTGTGAAGGTGTAGTCACTGTCCATTGCCCACTGTGGACGCATGATCACTGTCCACTGTAGATGTGTGGTCACTGTCCACTGTAGACGCATGGTCACTGTCCACTGTGGACGTGTGGTCACTGCTCACTGTAGACGTGTGGTCACTGTCTACTGTAGACGTGTGGTCACTGTCCAGTGTCCACTGTAGACGTGTGTTCACTGTCCACTGTAGACGTGTGGTCACTGTCCACTGTGGAGGTGTCGTCACTGTTCACTGTGGACGTGTGGTCACTGTCCACCGTGTAGGTGTGGCCACTGTCCACTGAAGCCGTATGGCCACTGTCCACTGTGGACGTGTGGTCACTGTCCACTGTGGACGTGTGGTCACTATCCACCGTGGACGTAAGGTCACTGTCCATGTGAAGGTGTAGTCACTGTCCACTGTGGATGTGTGGTCACTGTCCACTGGGAACGCATGGTCACTGTCCACTGTAGACGTGTGGTCACTGTCCACTGGGAACGCATGGTCACTGTCCACTGTAGACGTGTGGTCACTGTCCGCTGTGGACGTGTGGCCACTGTCCACTGCAGACGTGTGGTCACTGTCCATTGTGAACGTGTGTTCACTGTCCACTGTAGACGTGTGGTCACTGTCCACTGTGGAGGTGTCGTCACTGTCCACTGTGGACGTGTGGTCACTGTCCACCGTGTAGGTGTGGCCACTGTCCACTGAAGCCGTATGGCCACTGTCCACTGTGGACGTGTGGTCACTGTCCACTGTGGACGTGTGGTCACTATCCACCGTGGACGTAAGGTCACTGTCCATGTGAAGGTGTAGTCACTGTCCACTGTGGACGTGTGGTCACTATCCACCGTGGACGTAAGGTCACTGTCCACTGTAGACGTGTGGTCACTGTCCGCTGTGGACGTGTCATCACTGTCCACTGTAGACGTGTGGTCACTGTCCACTGTGGACGTGTGGTCACTGTCCGCTGTGGACGTGTGGCCAATGTCCACTGTGGATGTCAGGGATCATTCAGATCACAGAATATCACCAGCCATTCACACATGTCACATTGTCACAGTGTCCCAGTACCTCAGCTATCACTAATGCTGCAACAATCGACATTGTTCCTGACCGTGATAAACGGTAACCAGTGACCACCTATCTCGAAATGTGTCCTTTTCTACGACACTGCGAGCTATATAATTTTTACATATCACAGTTTCTTGTCAACATTGGCAAAGATGCTTGGAACAAAATCGCTGCATATTGGTAGTGTTGATTAGCTAAATTGTTTAGCTAACCAAATAATACAACTTACCACTTTTTAATATATCTTGGGGAGGCACAGAGTACCACGTGATTCTATTCGGTCCCCAACTGATATTTGTTTGTTACATGCAACTGAAAGGCCATGTTCTATAGCGAATCGTGTTATGTAACTGTCTATGATCAAATCTCGTCATGGTCTCTTGGACGTGATCATGGGCCGTTCAATGACCTCAAAGTAGCTGATCCTCATTGGGTCATTAGATGCTTACTTGGCTATGGGCGAGGTTTTTTGAACTTTTGAAGAAGAAGAAATAATTAAATTGTTGAGTTGGAAGATAAATCAATTGATGGGCTCTTCCAATGATGAAAGTGCGGCATAGACTCGACGCTACGCGTCTCGTCCATGACGAACTTTAATCATTGTACTCGCACATGAATATATAGTTAAATGCAGGGCCAATTTTAAGGGAAAATCGCTGGGGGGACAGGATAAGATCCAAACATAACACACAAAGACAAAAGGACGTAAGCATGACTGATGGAAAATGCCAGTTAACCCGCCATTGGCTGTTTCTCAATAGCTCAAAAACCAATAGCTCTATCGCCGTGAAACTTCAGTACCTTCTACTACATTAATTGTACGTCTTTGGTGCAAAAATGAAGCAATTTCGTCGAAAAAGAATGAGATAGAGCGAATTTAGTGACGTCACTACACACGAGTTTGACGACAAAATCAGCTAAACTTTAACAGACAGTAATGCCATATTATGAGCAAAATGCAATGCAAAAACGCAAAAGATAGCAAATGGCAAGGACTACAATATGGCTATCTCGGAATTATCAACATTTTTTTTTACCCCCAATAATTTAAAACAATGATTTTTATAATGCCCTCGAAATCAAAATTTTAAAACATTAAAAAAAGGAATATATGTTTGAGAACCACATGTGGACAATATCCAAACTAAATTTAAGAGCAATATATTTATTTTTGATTGACGTATGGCTCCCTAAGTATGAGTAACAAGTAACTCATAACAAGTAGCAAGTAACTCATGACTTCATATTTTGAAATTGCGGTTTTTGGTTTTTAGTCACCAGGTACAGACAAATCAATGCCAGCACTGTATTTCTGAGACAAAACTGGTCTAGAAATATGTTTTTTTCTTTATGTTTATAAATTTCAAATTGTGACCTTATGTGACATGACCTTGACCTGAGCTTGACACTAACTTTACTTAAATGAGGTCAGATGGTAAAATGACTATCACTATCGGAGTGTACGTGTAACACAACCCATACAACATATATTGCATGCCTTTCGTATATATTTTGCGCATAGTGACCTTTTGTGACCTGACCTTGCTTGACCTTTGCCAACAATCTCACTTTAGCTCATGCGGGATGTGTATTATACCTTTGAGAGCACTTTGGGTGATCATGGTCGCAATCGAAGGTTTTGGATGGAAAGTATAGTACATACACTCAAATACCTCGATTTTTGACCTTTGACCAGACCGTGACCTGACATGTGACATCAATTTGCAACTTTGGAGCATCCTTAACTGCTTTAGATACGTCTCATTGAGAGCTTTCAATTGCCGCATTGCGCGTCTCGCTGCGATCATTGGTTCGGTAGATAACCAGGGGGGGTCGAAAAACGTCCCCCCCCCCCCCCCCCAGCCAATGTAAGGTGGCTGGAGACCCCAGCCAATGCCGGGTTAACCGTTTTTTTGCCTAACAACTCACGCCATAGCATAGGTGTAAACATTGCATTTTGTATTGCTACAACGTACTTCTTTCTGCAATTGCACCTTGTTCATAACTAAGTCCAATTCTAATGTCCAAGGTCATGTTGTTTATACCGCAATACTGTCGCAAATGTCATGCTTTGATTGAATAGGAGCTACGGCTTCAATAATTAACGGTGGACCCAGTGAGCCAGTCGAGCCAGAGCCCCCAAAGAGACGAAGGGGCCGCAAATTGACCTTTCCTAATTAAAAAGTGACTCAGTGACTCAGTATACTCAGTGACTCAGTGGTCAGTGACTCAGTGGTCAGTGACTCAGTGACTCAGTGGTCAGTGACTCAGTATACTCAGTGAATCAGTGGTCAGTGACTCAGTGATTCAGTGGTCAGTGACTCAGTGACTCAGTGACTCAGTGACTCAGTGGTCAGTGACTCAGTGACTCAGTATACTCAGTGACTCAGTGGTCAGTGACTCAGTGACTCAGTGGTCAGTGACTCAGTGGTCAGTGACTCAGTATACTCAGTGACTCAGTGGTCAGTGACTCAGTGACTCAGTATACTCAGTGACTCAGTGGTCAGTGACTCAGTGGTCAGTGACTCAGTGACTCAGTATAATCAGTGACTCAGTGGCTCAGTGACTCAGTGGGCAGTGACTCAGTGACTCAGTATACTCAGTGACTCAGTGGTCAGTGACTCAGTGACTCAGTGACTCAGTATACTCAGTGACTCAGTGGTCAGTGAATCAGTGACTCAGTGACTCAGTGACTCAGTGACTCAGTGACTCAGTGACTCAGTATACTCAGTGACTCAGTGACTCAGTGACTCAGTGACTCAGTATACTCAGTGACTCAGTGACTCAGTGACTCAGTGACTCAGTGACTCAGTGGTCAGTGACTCAGTGACTCAGTGACTCAGTGGCCAGTGACTCAGTGACTCAGTGACTCAGTGACTCAGTGACTCAGTGGTCAGTGACTCAGTGACTCAGTATACTCAGTGACTCAGTGGCCAGTGACTCAGTGACTCAGTGGTCAGTGACTCAGTGACTCAGTATACTCAGTGACTCAGTGACTCAGTGACTCAGTGGTCAGTGACTCAGTGACTCAGTATACTCAGTGACTCAGTATACTCAGTGACTCAGTGGTCAGTGACTCAGTGACTCAGTGACTCAGTGACTCAGTATACTCAGTGACTCAGTGACTCAGTGGTCAGTGACTCAGTGGCTCAGTGACTCAGTGACTCAGTATACTCAGTATACTCAGTATACTCAGTGACTCAGTGACTCAGTGGTCAGTGATTCAGTGGTCAGTGACTCAGTGGTCAGTGACTCAGTGGTCAGTATACTCAGTGACTCAGTGGTCAGTGACTCAGTGACTCAGTATACTCAGTGACTCAGTGACTCAGTATACTCAGTGACTCAGTGGTCAGTGACTCAGTGACTCAGTGGTCAGTGACTCAGTGACTCAGTGGTCAGTGACTCAGTGACTCAGTATACTCAGTGACTCAGTGGTCAGTGACTCAGTGACTCAGTGACTCAGTGACTCAGTGACTCAGTGGTCAGTGACTCAGTGACTCAGTGACTCAGTGACTCAGTGACTCAGTGGTCAGTGACTCAGTGATTCAGTATACTCAGTGACTCAGTGGTCAGTGACTCAGTGACTCAGTATACTCAGTGACTCAGTGACTCAGTGACTCAGTGGTCAGTGACTCAGTGACTCAGTGACACAGTGGTCAGTGACTCAGTGACTCAGTGGTTAGTGACTCAGTGGTCAGTGACTCAGTGACTCAGTGGTCAGTGACTCAGTGACTCAGTGACTCAGTGACTCAGTGACTCAGTGGCTCAGTGGTCAGTGACTCAGTGGTCAGTGACTCAGTGGTCAGTGACTCAGTGACTCAGTGGTCAGTGACTCAGTGGTCAGTGACTCAGTGACTCAGTATACTCAGTGATTCAGTGACTCAGTGACTCAGTGGTCAGTGACTCAGTGGTCAGTGACTCAGTGACTCAGTATACTCAGTGACTCAGTGGTCAGTGACTCAGTGGTCAGTATACTCAGTGACTCAGTGGTCAGTGACTCAGTGACTCAGTATACTCAGTGACTCAGTGACTCAGTATACTCAGTGACTCAGTGGTCAGTGACTCAGTGACTCAGTGGTCAGTGACTCAGTGACTCAGTGGGCAGTGACTCAGTGACTCAGTATACTCAGTGACTCAGTGGTCAGTGACTCAGTGACTCAGTGACTCAGTGGTCAGTGACTCAGTGACTCATTGACTCAGTGACTCAGTGACTCAGTGACTCAGTGACTCAGTGGTCAGTGACTCAGTGACTCAGTATACTCAGTGACTCAGTGGTCAGTGACTCAGTGACTCAGTATACTCAGTGACTCAGTGACTCAGTGGTCAGTGACTCAGTGACTCAGTGACTCAGTGACTCAGTGGTCAGTGACTCAGTGACTCAGTGGTCAGTGACTCAGTGGTCAGTGACTCAGTGGTCAGTGACTCAGTGACTCAGTGGTCAGTGACTCAGTGACTCAGTGACTCAGTGACTCAGTGACTCAGTGACTCAGTGACTCAGTGACTCAGTGGTCAGTGACTCAGTGACTCAGTGACTCAGTATACTCAGTGACTCAGTGGTCAGTGACTCAGTGACTCAGTGACTCAATGACTCAGTGACTCAGTGACTCAGTATACTCAGTGACTCAGTGGTCAGTGACTCAGTGACTCAGTGACTCAGTGACTCAGTGACTCACTATACTCAGTGACTCAGCGACTCAGTGACTCAGTGACTCAGCATACTCAGTGACTCAGTATATTCAGTGACTCAGTGACTCAGTATACTCAGTATACTCAGTGACTCAGTATACTCAGTGACTCAGTGGTCAGTGACTCAGTGACTCAGTATATTCAGTGACTCAGTGATTCAGTGACTCAGTGACTCAGTATACTCAGTGACTCAGTGACTCAGTATACTCAGTGACTCAGTGGTCAGTGACTCAGTGACTCAGTGTACTCAGTGACTCAGTGACTCAGTGACTCAGTGACTCAGTGACTCAGTGACTCAGTGGTCAGTGACTCAGTGACTCAGTGACTCAGTGACTCAGTGACTCAGTGACTCAGTGACTCAGTATACTCAGTATACTCAGTGACTCAGTGACTCAGTGACTCAGTGACTCAGTGACTCAGTGACTCAGTGGTCAGTGACTCAGTGACTCAGTGACTCAGTGACTAGGTCAAGCATAATGATCCTACCTAACAAAATAGAAGGTCGGCCGCAGCCAGATTGTTTAACCGATCAGTTGGAAACTTACAGGATTTAATCAGGTCATAAATACCAACAATTATATTTCGGATGATGTTTATATGGGTGACCTAAGGCGAAGTCGACTTTGTGACCTCCCAATTTTAGATTATTGGGAAAACATTAAAATGCATATAAATCCCCAAGAAATGGCTAAATTTGACCAATGTTCACCAGACTCACGAATCTTTTGCAAAACATAAAGATCCATGTGACATTTTTTGTCCTGTGACCTCCACGAGGTAAAATCTATTGACCCAAAGGTCATGCGTCATTTTTCTTCCATATTTGTTTTTGTACCGAACCAGCGAGGCGCCGCAGTTGGCGATGCACGAGCGAACGCGAAGTAAATGTACCCATGGTGAATTTCAATTCGATCGGGCAAGTAGTTTCTGAGATGCGGGGACAAAAAAGGGGTGCGCACGTGCGCACGTGCAGAGGCACCTCACCCCTGACTTGTTTGGAAAGTGGCGACTGAGAGATCCATAACGACACACCAAATTTGAACACAATCGGCTCAGCCGTTCCTGAGATATCCCGCACCTCAGTGGGCCTCTGAGACAACTTCGCCCTGGTGGGAGGTCAAAATGACCCCCCTCTAACTCGAAAAATAAAAAAGCTAGACAGACGCAGAAAAAAAACGTTCGAAAGGACATGCGAAGTTACTTCGGGTATTATTTGGCTCAGGTCAACATTGAGGTCACCAGAGGTAATCAAAGGTTAAATTTTCCAAGTACATGACTTGGCTCTAGAAACCCCAAACCATCTCGGGAACTATGACAGTTAGGAACACACGGGAAAATGCAATCGAAAGCTCATGAAAAATTCAATCGCACTTGGATGCCTGAAATTTTATCTAAGGTCAATGGTTTAGGCTCCAGAAGTCACCATAGGTCACGAGGGTATTTTTCCCAAGCAGTTTTTAATGAATAACTTTGTATTGGTTGACCATATAGCAGTAATTTTAACACCATCGTGTTTTTCTTGTCAAGGCACTTCGAAACATGTTAATGGTGACCTGGTTAGGTCAACCAAAACTTGACCTCATGTCAAGGTCATTTGGTGACCCAGATAGGCTATGTTGCATATGGGGCGATGCGACTCGACGAGACAAACACAGTGGTGTCTTTCGCACGTCTCTACCTTTATTCTATCAAGAGCTATTGGCAAACACGTGCTAGTGACCTCAGATGACCTCAGCTGACCTTGCAGAGGTTACTGAGCAACAATTGCACCTGGGTCATCAAGAATGAGCTAAAACAACACGATTCTGGGAAAATTGGCCTGATTCAATTAATATTCTCTGAATAGGAAGCATTTGTATATTTTCCCATTGAGTTATAATGGGAGGTCACGAAATTGACATGACCTTAGGTCACCGATACAAACAAAAATCCGAGACAAACGAATTGTAGGTGCTCGTGACCTTATGAAATCCTGCAGGGTTCAAATCTCTCGGACAAACACTGTGGCTTTGGCACGACCACAAACATTTTAGGAGGTAGGGTCACATGACGTGACTTGGTGACCTGACATGAGATGATCTGAGGTCAAATTTTTACACAGGGTGAGTAATTGATGCCTGAATAGCTGTGCCAAATTTGTCGGCGATGCGCGCCGCCGTTTTCCCGCTATTCTCGAAAAACCTCAAGGGGGGGGGGGGGGTCAAAATGACCCTCACCAGGGCGAGGGATATATAATGGGGATGTGCACGTGCGCACGTGCAGAGGCATCCCGCCCCTGACTTGTAGGAAGGCGGCAGCTGAGGAGTCACTAACCACACACCAAATTTTCACACAATCGGCTCGGCCGTTCATAAGATATAGAATAGGGGTGTACACGTGCGCACGTGCAGTCACCCCACCCCTGACCTGTGGGGAGGCGGCGGCTGAGAGGTCCCTAACCACACATCAAATTTGAACACAATCGGTCAAGCCGTTGCGGAGCTTTTGCGACAAAATACTTTTCTACACCCCTCACACGGCACACGCCACGCGCAGTGGTAGTCACTCACGTGAGTCGGCTCTGGTCTCAAACAGGGCAGGGGTGATGCTATTCAGCAAAGAAGCCCGCTTGTCAATCGGATGTGCCGCGGTTGCAGAGATATGAGCTTCTCAAAAGCGTCGCCAGGGGCCGGGACGGGCCGGGCCGCTCATATTCAGATTCTTCCCTGTACTCCACGGAAGGAACATTATTGAAATATCTCCCCTATCCCAACTATGGGCGTCCAAGATCCATGCGGATCCCAAGATTAGCAGGATTGTAATATTAACGTTATGGGAGTGTGTGTGTGTGGGGGGGGGGGGGGGGGCAACCACCTGGTTGCCACCCTCCCCCATTTAATACCTATCAAGACAATTAATGACACAGAATTACTGAAATCAGGGTGGGCAAAATGTCTTGACTGAGGGGAGGGGGCAAAACGGCTCACTGAGGGGGGGGGGGGCAAAACGGTTCACTGGGGGGGGGGGGGGGGGGAGGGGACATTTTCCCCCAGTTAACATGTTAAAATAGGCATTGGTTAAATGTGATATCTCTCTCGCCTAAACACTTTCACTTGATCGCAAGAGAACAAGTAATGTTCAATGGACTAAACTTCACAACTATCGCACAATGGATAATTTACAAAACTCCGAACGCAAACGAATTTTCGAGTTGGAAAAAAATATATGGATTATTTGAACTGCATGCTTTGAAGCTTGGTCGATGCTGTTACTTTAAATGGTCTCTCATAAACTGTACTCCAATCACCACCGCAGTCAACACTCTCTGCTTCCAACGTGTCTGCTTCCAACGTGTCTCCAGTCGGAATCGAGTACGCTACTAAAGGCTGAAACACAGTCTTCAAGCAGCTGCGCGAAGTGGATGCGGATGCCGATTCAAATACATGGGTATATTTCCGCAGTCGATTTTTTCTTCCCGGCAACGTGCGCATCGTGCAGTTGTTGCAACCTCCGTTCAATGTATTTTAATAGGCACCCGCTCCACTTCACCAGATGAAGCCAGCGACCCGGGCGGACCGTCCTCAGTCGTTAGGGAACGTTACACTTTCGCCTCTAAATTCTACCGGTGACTGGAATTGCGCAGTTGGATGGTGGGATCAGGGCCCGCCCAACAAGCTTAGCTTAGCGTGGGTTCTGATTTCGGAAATCCATCCCATCAAAACATTCGGACGAATTGTTCCCCTTTATAGCCAGACGTGGCTCTTGTACCCGTTCCGCCGCCGCCCAACGGCTCAGTACCTATCAGCATCCTTGTCCACTTGCCTGGTATCGCCCTACACCAGCCGATGCATATCAACGGATAAAGGATGTATGCGTATACCTACATTCTGTTCCACAAAGTCCTGATATGTCAAACTAAATATTTCCTCGTTGTCGGTACAATCGTCAATTCATGCTACCTGATCCTCAATACTCTCTTTGCATGACAGGGATCTCCCTTGCACTTGTACTGCCATATTATGCCACATTCGTTGTTGCCTAATTGCCCGGCCACTCTCTGGCTCCTCTTTTATTATGTATAATGCCTTAAAGGGAGTGTGTCTACTGACAGCGATTATTTGGGGTTATTGACACTAGTTTATAAAACATAATTTTCTGAATCGAACCATGCCTTTCATTTTTCCAGATTCACATTTATAGTTGATGAGATATTTCAAAGACCCCAGGAACTGGCTGGTAGTAAACAGTTATCGGGTAGACCCCAGAGGGCTTATCACTACTAGAAGCATTGATAATATCGGAATATCGATACAACTTTGCTAGCATATCGTTAGTGCCGGCCAATATAATCTCGACAAAACAGCTCGTGAGCGCTGATAGCAGAAGCCGAACAGAACCTCGACGGCCATTTTGCTTTTCGACGGTTTGTTAACATTGTTCGTATCGATTGTTCGTCTTAGGTGCGCCGTTTTGCATAACATCTTCTTGCCTCTGATTACCTGCACTATAGTGGCGATCGTTTTATCGATATCGAACACACAAAAAAATGAGCAAAAAACAATATAAGTGAAAATTCAACTAAAGTGGTTCCAGATGTGAATTTCATCGTATCCAACAATCAAACCAATAGCTACTTACCGTATGCAACATATTTTTGATATTCCAAAACAGTAGACACACTCCCTTTAAACCAAGTCATTATTTCCTTATACAACTTTGGAATGGTCCTATGCATGACCAAATATGCATGTTCAATGTTGATGCTATGTGTTCATGCTAAATATGCATGTTCATGCATGCATATGCATGCTCAACCAAATTTATTTCGACCAAATTAACAATACGAATCCGCATCCGTTTTTGAAGAACTTTAACACAAACGAAGTATCCTGTAACCGTAGTAATCTTCCTATCCATGCGATCGTATTTGTCAGGCGGGACAGTACAATCGAGGACAAAGGATATCAGCCGAGTGCATTATCGTATACATATACGGCTTGCGGTGATCACTCAAATTTCTTACAAGCGCAGCGATCGCTCAAACTAATTACAAAGGAGATATCGCCAATCTCCTGCAGAAAAGCTATCACCGAGAAACCTTGATGCACTGTCATGGATGGTCTTTAATTTGTGATACAGAACAGCACACACGGAATAAAATGCATGACCAAAACCCCTCGGACCTCCGGTTTTCGGAAATGACCAGAAGATGGTTAGTCACGCCAGTCACGCCACCGTAAGCTGGCGTCTCACACTGCATCACGTGAGCTGGATCACGTGATGTCGCACCACCGACGGAGAGGATGTGAGTGACTGCAGCGGGCAGCCGTCACCACGAGACCAGCTGCCGCTGCAGCTGCCCCACTTCCCAGGCTCGGTGGGCCGGGCGCGGCACTGCAGGCGGCGTCACGGCTCAGGCGTGCCACCACACTCTGTGCGGCGTGGCCACACTCTGCACCACACTCTGTACGACACGACTCTGCACCACACTCTGTGCGGCGTGGCCACACTCTGCACCACACTCTGTACGACACGACTCTGCACCACACTCTGTACGGTGTGGCCACACTCTGCACCACACTCTGTACGACACGACTCTGCACCACACTCTGTACGGCGTGGCCACACTCTGCACCACACTATGTACGACACGACTCTGCACCACACTCTGTACGGCGTGGCCACACTCTGCACCACACTATGTACGACACGACTCTGCACCACACTCTGTACGGCACGACTCTGCACCACACTCTGTACGACACGACTCTGCACCACACTCTGTACGACACGACACTGCACCACACTCTGTACGACACGACACTGCACCACACTCTGTACGGCACGACTCTGCACCACACTATGTACGACACGACTCTGCACCACACTCTGTACGACACGACTCTGCACCACACTCTGTACGACACGACACTGCACCACACTCTGTACGGCACGACTCTGCACCACACTATGTACGACACGACTCTGCACCACACTCTGTACGACACGACTCTGCACCACACTCTGTACGACACGACACTGCGCCACACTCTGTACGACACGACTCTGCACCACACTCTGTACGACACGACTCTGCACCGCACTCTGTACGACACGACTCTGCACCACACTCTGTACGGCGTGGCCACACTCTGCACCACACTCTGTACGACACGACTCTGCACCACACTCTGTACGACACGACACTGCACCACACTCTGTACGACACGACTCTGCACCACACTCTGTACGACACGACTCTGCACCGCACTCTGTACGACACGACTCTGCACCACACTCTGTACGGCGTGGCCACACTCTGCACCACACTCTGTACGACACGACTCAGCACCACACTCTGTACGACACGACTCTGCACCACACTCTGTACGGCGTGGCCACACTCTGCACCACACTCTGTACGACACGACTCTGCACCACACTCTGTACGGCGTGGCCACACTCTGCACCACACTCTGTACGGCGTGGACACACTCTGCACCACACTCTGTACGGCGTGGCCACACTCTGCACCACACTCTGTACGACACGACTCTGCACCACACTCTGTACGGCGTGGCCACACTCTGCACCACACTCTGTACGACACGACTCTGCACCACACTCTGTACGGCGTGGCCACACTCTGCACCACACTCTGTACCGCGTGGCCACACTCTGCACCACACTCTGTACGACACGACTCTGCACCACACTCTGTACGACACGACTCTGCACCACACTCTGTACGGCGTGGCCACACTCTGCACCACACTCTGTATGACACGACTCTGCACCACACTCTGTACGGCGTGGCCACACTCTGCACCACACTCTGTACGACACGACTCTGCACCACACTCTGTACGACACGACTCTGCACCACACTCTGTAAGGCACGACTCTGCACCACACTCTGTACGACACGACTCTGTACCACACTCTGTACGACACGACTCTGCACCACACTCTGTACGACACGACTCTGTACCACACTCTGTACGGCACGACTCTGCACCTCACTCTGTACGGCGTGGCCACACTCTGCACCACACTCTGTACGACACGACTCTGCACCACACTCTGTACGGCACGACTCTGCACCACACTCTGTACGACACGACTCTGCACCACACTCTGTACGGCGTGGCCACACTCTGCACCACACTCTGTACGACACGACTCTGCACCACACTCTGTACGACACGACACTGCACCACACTCTGTACGACACGACTCTGCACCACACTCTGTACGACACGACTCTGCACCACACTCTGTACGACACGACTCTGCACCACACTCTGTACGGCGTGGCCACACTCTGCACCACACTCTGTACGAAACGACTCTGCACCACACTCTGTACGGCGTGGCCACACTCTGCACCACACTCTGTACGGCACGACTCTGCACCACACTCTGTACGGCACGACTCTGCACCACACTCTGTACGACACGACTATGCACCACACTCTGTACGACACGACTCTGCACCACACTCTGTACGGCACGACTCTGCACCACACTCTGTACGGCACGACTCTGCACCACACTCTGTACGGCGTGGCCACACTCTGCACCACACTCTGTACGACACGACTCTGGCACCACACTCTGTATGACACGATTCTGCACCACACTCTGTACGAAACGACTCTGCACCACACTCTGTACGGCGTGGCCACACTCTGCACCACACTCTGTGCGACACGACTCTGCACCACACTCTGTACGACACGACTCTGCACCACACTCTGTACGGCACGACTCTGCACCACACTATGTACGGCACGACTCTGCACCACACTCTGTACGGCACGACTCTGCACCACACTCTGTACGACACGACTCTGCACCACACTCTGTACGACACGACTCTGCGCCACCCTCTGTACGACACCACTCTGCACCACACTCTGTACACACGACTCTGCACCACACTCTGTACGACACGACTCTGCACCACACTATGTACGACACGACTCTGCACCACACTCTGTACGACACGACTCTGCACCACACTCTGTACGACACGACTCTGCACCACACTCTGTACGACACGACACTGCACCACACTCTGTACGACACGACTCTGCACCACACTCTGTACGACACGACTCTGCACCGCACTCTGTACGACACGACTCTGCACCACACTCTGTACGACACGACTCTGCGCCACCCTCTGTACGACACCACTCTGCACCACACTCTGTACACACGACTCTGCACCACACTCTGTACGACACGACTCTGCACCACACTATGTACGACACGACTCTGCACCACACTCTGTACGACACGACTCTGCACCACACTCTGTACGACACGACTCTGCACCACACTCTGTACGACACGACACTGCACCACACTCTGTACGACACGACTCTGCACCACACTCTGTACGACACGACTCTGCACCGCACTCTGTACGACACGACTCTGCACCACACTCTGTACGGCGTGGCCACACTCTGCACCACACTCTGTACGACACGACTCTGCACCACACTCTGTACGACACGACTCTGTACCACACTCTGTACGACACAACTCTGCACCACACTCTGTACGACACGACTCTGCACCGCACTCTGTACGGCGTGGCCACACTCTGCACCACACTCTGTACGACACGACTCTGCACCACACTATGTACGACACGACTCTGCACCACACTCTGTACGACACGACTCTGCACCACACTCTGTACGGCGTGGCCACACTCTGCACCACACTCTGTACGGCGTGGCGCCTGTCACCATCCCCGCCCAGTCACACCACCGCGGTAACAGTAATCGGCAGCAGGGTGGTAGCAGGGTGGTAGCAACTAGCAGGGCAGCAACAGTGGCTGGTAACAAACTAGTTGCAAGGGGGAGAGGTAGAAGGACACAAGCAGAGTGGTACCGTACTTGTGCCAAGCAGGTATCAGGCTGATACCAGGCTGGAAGGCGGCGGGTTACAGAGTGGATCTAGACTGGTATCAAGCCGGATGGTGTTACCAGGCTGGTAGTAGGCTGGTAACAGACTGGTAACACACTGACATCAGGCTGGTGACAGCAGTGTGCGCGTCTCCCTACCTGCCGTAGCAGAAGAGGAGGATGCCAAGGCCGGTGGCGGCGGCCGCCAGGTGCCGGGACGCCGGGCCGACCCGGCCAGGCCTCAGCTGTAGCCGGAACAGGGCCGCCACCGCCAGGCCGGCCAGCTGACCCAGCAGAAAGTTAACCTGCCCGGTCAGACGATATTACAGGTTAGTCGGCAGGACAGGAGACAGATGAGATGAAAGGTCACAGGTCAGACGACAGGTCACAGGTCACAGGACAGACAAAAGGCCACAGGTCAGACAACAAGTCACAGGTCAGACACAAGGTCACAGGTCAAACACAAGGTCACAGGTCAGACACAAGGTCACAGGTCAAACGAAAGGTCACAGGTCAGTCGACAGATCACAAGTCAGCCAACTGGGAGCTGTGTAATCAGTGAAGACAAGACAAGCTGTGTAATCAGTGAAGACAAGACAAGCTGTGTGTTCAGTGACGACAAGACAAGCTGTGTGTTCAGTGACGACAAGACAATCTGTGTGTTCAGTGAAGACAAGACAAGCTGTGTGTTCAGTGAAGACAAGACAAGCTGTGTGTTCAGTGAAGACAAGACAAGCTGTGTGTTCAGTGAAGACAAGACAAGCTGTGTGTTCAGTGAAGACAAGACAACCTGTGTGTTCAGTGAAGACAAGACAAGCTGTGTGTTCAGTGAATACAAGACAAGCTGTGTGTTCCGTGAAGACAAGACAAGCTGTGTGTTCAGTGAAGACAAGACAAGCTGTGTGTTCAGTGAAGACAAGACAAGCTGTGTGTTCAGTGAAGACAAGACATTGTCTTTGGTAACACGCCGGTATTTGACTGAGAAGACTCCATCATTCGAGCATATGTGACATTACTTTATTCCACAAAACCGTCCACGGCAAGCCCCAGTTATAGAAAAAGTCTGGCAGGAAAAACTAGCTTTCGTCGTTATGATATTCTCAGGAATCAAAGGACACTTTCGAGATACAAGAATGTCATGTCATTGGTCATTATAGGCAGCCGTAACGACAAGAACTCGATTCACTTGCTGAAACCCGCCATTCATATTAATTTATATCCATCGTATTATCGATCATATATTTGTATGTAGTTTAGCATCATGGCATCTTCCATCTTCTGGGATGTAAAACTAACATTAAGGAGAACCATATGGCATGTATAAATTGTTTTCAAATTGACCATATACCTATTGACCATACATCACATAAAGCATAAGTCATCGAGTTTAAATCCAATTAAACACACCTCAATTACATTTGGAAGAAAGCCAAGAACTGCAAGTGCAAAATGCTACACATGCATGTCATTGGTCATTATAGGCCAACCCCTGAAATGAGACAAAACAGCCATGAACAACAAATAGTATCTACAAGGTGTCATAATCCACAAGAAGTCAACTGGAAGTAGATATTATACTAGCACGCACTCCACCTAAGCATATTATAATACATCAAAAGAACTCGTACCATGCTATTTTCATGCATAGGCGTAGGAATAGGGGGCTGTGGGGGGGGGGGGGACATGGCCCCCTCACTTTTCGGCCATTTTTGTGGCTAAACTATTTATTTTTGCTTGGGGAGAAAAGTGTTTTATGGCAAAAGATTCGCCAAGACGAGAACAGCCCAAATCTGCAAAGAAATCTTCAACAGGGGGGTTGGGGTTCTCTCAAAACGAGATCACAGTTTCACTGCCTCTCCCACACTTTTCGTGACGTTCCTACGTCCCTCTTTTCATGGGACTTGGGTCACACTAAATATAAATATGACCTTATCAAAGTGACATCACAATCGGCTTAAATTCAGTTGACACGCTTGGAATAGAGTCTGATAATTCCTTCTCACGATGTCAGTGGCAAATGAGATAAGCTATCTACAGTTTTACAAGCTATCTACAGTTTTACAGACTACAGTCAATAGAGAATGGGCTCTACTGTCTCTTCCAACCTATTTAGGCCTGAGAGTTTGACGGTGGTAAACTATTCATTCAGCTATTTGTATTACTAATTTAGAAAGGAAAAAAACTATGACAATAAGTCAGATACCATCACTGTCCCATCGAGCTTGAGCTAAAATTAAGTGCCCGGCAAACGTTCTGATATATTGGGTAGATGTTGGTCGCTCGTGTGTCCGCAAGAGTCAGTGTGCAAATTATTGACAAACTGATGTATAATAAATATTAGTCATCCGCTTTAGTTTCGCCTCTTGATACAAAGGCGTGCACTTAAAATGGTGCACTGAATAAAATGATTATCAGTTGGTCCTACCTGAGGCTATGCAAAGTAAAATGACGAAAACATTGGCATATGGAATTATACCAGCTGCAGCGTTTTGCTTCTACGTCGCTTGTTCGCCATATACTACGCCCACTATGATAGGTGGTTTAGTTTTTTAGGCGAGTCTGATCTGATAACTGTTTCCGTAAAACAAATAAACTCTGGAATGGGACATCAGTGGGGTCGCCACGGTTTCAAAACTTGTACAGACGCCATGACATCGAACCTTTCTAGCGGGGGGGGGGGGGGGGCGGGGGTAGGACGTTATTTGTTTGCAGGGGTGTCAATACGGTGTTTAAAGGAAACCAGTCACTCTTTCATAATGGGATTTTTAGCGCTGATAGCAGTTTTGAAGGCCATGTCGAGAAATCACTTAATGCATACTCTGGTTGTAAGGAGTCTCCTGCTGAATATATTAGATGTTTTGTCCTGTCATTCAGCGTTGTGTCAAAAAACGTAGCACTGTGTCGAGAAGCTTCATATGTGATCATGTGATAACAGCAGCGTTACTGGACCAGCGAGCAAACCTTTCGCCACTGACAATATTATCCTAGTTGTGCAATGATGAGATAATCATTACATTTGTACTTACTAATTTTATAAATAATTATTTTAACCAAGTTCCTAGCTTTTTACAGCTCACTTCTATTCTTCTTTCAAGGAACAAAATGCAATGGACCAAGCACCGTATCGCCTGCGACCAAAGCGCTAACTGGAACTCTTACCCTGTTCCGAGGGATATGGGGGCCGGGACGAATTTTTCAGAGGCCCGCCGAGGGATTGGAACCCCGGTCCCTGGCACAGAAAGCAAATGTCTTACCACTGTGCCAGATTGCTCCCCCGAAGCACACAATATCATAACAACATGCCCAATTTTCGAATTTTGCGCCACTTTCGCAATCTATAGGTCCCGAAAATGCGTATCTATGTTATCGAAATATATTGCTTTCGAAAAAAAATGTTTTTGTGGGTATATCTGGATAATTTAGCCAAATAAAAATTGCCGAAAAGTGGGGTGGCCATGGCCTGCCGGGCCCCTTGTTCCTACGCTTGTGACATTTTCGCTCAGGTCAATATAGAGGTCACCAGAGGTCATCAAAGGTAAAATTTTCCAAGTTTAGGACTTCGCTCCAGAAACACCCAAATATCTCGGGAACTATGATAGCTTAGAGGTTTGGAACAAACGGAGAAACGCAATCGAAAGCTCTTGAAAAATTATATCGCTTAGCTGTCCTCAAATTTGATATAAGGTCAATAGTTTAGGCTCCAGAGGTAACCAAAGGTCGTGTTGGCATTGTCTTACCAAAAGTAGTTCGTGCATAACTTTGTACCTAATAAAGATAGGGTAATAATTATAACGCCGTCGTGTTTGCCTCACCAAGACGATCCGAACCATACGTATGACGACCGGATCGGGACAAGTTCAAAATATGACCTCAGGTCAAGGTCATTTAGTGACCCAGGTTGGTCATGTTGCATATGGGGAGACGCATATCGACGAGATAAACCCCGTGGTATCAGTCACACGTATAGCTAGCTAGCACGTCTCTAGCACTCCCATTTGTTCCTTGCATTTCCTAAAATTTCAGGAGGCACATCCAAACGCCCCCCTCCCCAGCACGGCGCGGGTTAGGCCTAATACACTGTGCTTGGATCCATGAAAAATAAAACGCGCGTGCATCAGCGTTGTCAGCGCCAAGAGGAAGCCAAATACAGTTCAGTAAAATTACGGCCTGGCCATTTATGTTACTGGACTAGTGACTAACACGAGAGTATTTAGTTTTTAATATTTTTCATCACTGTTTTGAGAGACATGATAATAATCAGAATTGCTAACCTAACTCTCATATTGCCAAAAAAGATGTTTTAGTAAATGAAACACAAGATCGGAAGCTTTCGGCTTGCGCTTTCATCAGCCATACCTTCATCAGCCATGGCTGATGAAGGCGCAAGCTTCCGATCTTGTGTTTCATTTACTATAACATCTTTTTTGGCAATATGAGTCAGGTTAGCAATTCTGATTAGCATTTAGTTTTGCTCCATCGCGCATTTCGCAATATCTCGTAAACTACCGCCAATATCGTCCCCAAACTTTCAGTACCCGCTTTCACATCAAGCACCACTCACTAAACGGCTACACGTTTTAGCAATGATAAGGGCAAATGTCAAAGCCTTTTTCCATTTTTGCACATACTTCTATTCCGAACTCCAGACGAAAAACGTTAACATTTCATTCCAACTGGCCATTTGTGTGATGAAGTTGGGGAGGGGACAATAAGATGTTTTTTTCTGTTGAGAAATAAGTTCCATGAATAAATTAATTCGTCACGGTTCGTCACAAATAGTCCATCTGAAGATAATTATAATAGAAACATTTCAGGTATCGATATCTCTAATTTTGCACCTTCAAATGGTTCCGCAAACTTGTACGGACAGTCCGTACAAGTGTTTGGAGGTTCGCCAACTTGTACGACACTGTCCGTACTGTCCGTAGTGGTGGCGACGCCCATGCGCCATGCGGGACATAAATCATCAACGCGCGTCGACATCAAAGCCAGGGGAACCATTAAGCAATGCTCTGAACCGGCTTTTACTGCTGCCTTTCACATCCCTTCAAACATATCTCTGTTTATTAGTGTATAGTTGCTGAGCCGTGTATGATACTGTCAATGGCGGGGTCTAGCCTGAACGGCTGTGTTCACCTGTGACCCGCTGGAGAGAGTGAGTGGAGGGTGACTGGGTCTAGCCGGACGGCTTGTTCACCTGTGACCCGCTGGAGAGAGTGAGTGGAGGGTGACTGGGTCTAGCCGGATGGCTGTGTTCACCTGTGACCCGCTGGAGAGAGTGAGTGGAGGGTGACTGGGTCTAGCCGGACGGCTGTGTTCACCTGTGACCCGCTGGAGAGAGTGAGTGGAGGGTGTCTGGGTCTAGCCGGACTGCTGTGTTCACCTGTGACCCGCTGGAGAGAGTGAGTGGAGGGTGACTGGGTCTAGCCGGACGGCTGTGTTCACCTGTGATCCGCTGGAGAGAGTGAGTGGAGGGTGACTGGGTCTAGCCGGACGGCTGTGTTCACCTGTGACCCACTGGAGAGAGTGAGTGGAGGGTGACTGGGTCTAGCTGGGCGGCTGTGTTCACCTGTGACCAGCTGGAGAGAGTGAGTGGAGGGTGACTGGGTCTAGCCGGACGGCTGTGTTCACCTGTGACCCGCTGGAGAGAGTGAGTGGAGGGTGACTGGATCTAGCCGGACGGCTGTGTTCACCTGTGACCCGCTGGAGAGAGTGAGTGGAGGGTGACTGGGTCTAGCTGGGCGGCTGTGTTCACCTGTGACCAGCTGGAGAGAGTGAGTGGAGGGTGACTGGATCTAGCCGGACGGCTGTGTTCACCTGTGACCCGCTGGAGAGAGTGAGTGGAGGGTGACTGGATCTAGCCGGACGGCTGTGTTCACCTGTGACCCGCTGGAGAGAGTGAGTGGAGGGTGACTGGATCTAGCCGGACGGCTGTGTTCACCTGTGACCCGCTGGAGAGAGTGAGTGGAGGGTGACTGGGTCTAGCCGGACGGCTGTGTTCACCTGTGACCCACTGGAGAGAGTGAGTGGAGGGTGACTGGGTCTAGCTGGACGGCTGTGTTCACCTGTGACCAGCTGCAGAGACAGTAGGTGGGTCTAGCCGGACGGCTGTGTTCACCTGTGACCCGCTGCAGAGACAGTAGGTGGGTCTAGCCGGACGGTGTCGCCCTGTGACGGTACCTGGTCCACGGAGAGTCCGACGCGGGAAGCCAGACCGGTGAAGTATAAACAGCCGGGGTACACCATCTCCGGCATGGTCATCATCCTGCTGATGTTGACCACGTCTGAAAACAGACAGCGGTCAGTACAGACAGCCGGGGAACACCGGCTCCGTCAGTACAGACAGCCGGGGTACACCGGCTCCGTCAGTACAGACAGCCGGGGTACACCGGCTCCGTCAGTACAGACAGCCGGGGTACACCATCTCCGTCATGGTCAACATCCTGTCGATGTTGACAACGTCTGAAAACAGACAGCAGTCAGCAAGGCTGCAGGGTACAGCAGGGTACAAAACAGTACCCTGTACTACCCTAAGTCAGTACAGCCGGCCAGGTGGAGCAGAACAGTTTGTACAATGCAAACAATGCCGAAAACTTGACACATGAATGGCAACACTTCCCATTTATTCAATGCATATGAAGAGCATCACGAAACAAAAACTGTAGTAATCAAAAGATTCGTAAGACCGCGAGGACTTTGAGGCCTTTGGTAATTACATATTGTCGTGTGTTGTTACTAGAGGCCAATTTCACAAAGCAAAACAGTTTGTAATTGCAAAACATTTCTTTGTTATTACAAAAATAAATTAGATATGTTTGTAATTTTGATTTGACAAAACTTCAGGGCAGTAAATCTCAATTTGCTATTCACAAACTAGTTTACAAAAATAGTGTTTGTAGAAATGTTTGCAATTACACATGCTCTATTTCACGAAGGTTGACGGAAGTGAGGAAATGTTTGTAATTACAAACTTGTAATTCCAGTGGGTCAGAGGTTCTGAATTTGAAAAACTGCATTGATAGCTGACGTTGCTGTTGAGGTAATTGTCTTGGGGAGGTTGTTACGTTGCCGAGGTTGTTAGGGTAATGGTTTAGTTTATACCTACATAGGTATAGCTGCCGATTTCGTTTTCTTTCCCGAGAGATTCGAACAGGGATCTCCAGCTTTGAAGTCCAGCGCACCTTACCGATTGCGCTATGATGTGAGGGGCGCCTCCGTGCGAAGAAACCGCATGGCGATATAATTGCAGCGGTCAACGATGTCTTGTGCAGTGAACCTTCACCAGGGGGCGGCGCCACCGGGAGGGAGGGGGGGGGGGGGGGGCGTCCCCCCTTCCTTAGATAGCGGGGTACAGTACCCCCTATCCCAGCAACCTTTCGCCGGAAAAATGTACTCCGTGTATATAATTTCCTGCACGTGTCGCCAATGATATCCATGTTGAAGCTCAATCAGATTTGGTGACATTGCATACCTACAAATATGACGATCCTGAGCCCATGGACTACTCTGTCATGCTGAAAATTATGCGTTTTCAATCTAACATGTGGATGGTGTGTACAGTGTTTGACCGATAAATATATAATTTAAGTCTTTGGATGGAAAGTATGGCCCAAAACTCAAATACCATAATTTTGACCTTTGACCTGACTGTGACCTGAAATGTGACCTTATTTGAACAATTTCGCGTATGCTTCAGATGCGTCTCATTAAGAGCTTTCGATTGCCTCCTTGCGCATCTCGCTGCGGTTATTGGTTCGGAAGATAACGAGGGGAGTAAAATCTGCCCCCATCCCCAGCTATAGTGTTCGGCTGAATACTCCAGCAGGGCGCGGGTTAATGAAGCACTAATACTGAATGTTTCGAGGCTCTAAAACATTCATCTTCAATCATGCCAGGTAAAATGCCAGGCATCAACATCACTTGGCATTATGTAGCCGTGTTCAAGAAAACATGTGTACGGTGGGTACAGTGTGTTTCACCCTATTATCGCACAAACTGCTCTCAAAAGCATAATGCATCTCCCGCATAAGCCAAAGGGGAATTGTAAACAAAGATCAAGGTCAAGGTCAGGTCACAAAAGGTCACTATTGGCAAGAGGTCTACAAAAACCATGCGACACATGTTTTATGGGCTATTTTATACGTATAATTATATAGTTGCAGCCATTTTCACAACCTGACCCCCATATAATGGCCCTCGGGTCAAGATCAGGTCACATAAGGTCAACATTTTAAATTGATTAATATAAATAAAAAGGCATGTATGTATCTAGACCAGTTTGGTCTCATAAATATAATAGACAGCGGTGGCATTTATTTGTCTGTATCTGGTCAATAAAAGACAAAAAAAACGTAACTTAAAAAAATGACGTCATGAGTTACTTATATTTAGGGAGCTATAAGTCAGTCATAAATAAAGATATTGATTTGCAATTTGGTTTAGGTATCGCCCATACTTAGTTGTCCCACATATATTCCTTTTTTTGTTTAATATCTTCAAATGTTTTTATTTTGTGGAAATTTTCCCGAAAAAATCAGTTTTTTTTTTGTCAAAAATCCGAAATTGTGAAAATCCGAGATGACCATTGTTATGACCATCATTTTCGTTCTTTTGACGTTTTGTATTTTATATTTGCATTAAAACTCGATTTTCTACGATTAAAAAATGGACCCATCCCCCCCCCCTATCAAAAATTGGTGGCGCCGCCCCTGACCTTCACCCTTTACACCGTAGGAAATCGGCTAGGTTAGGTGACAAAATGGTCGATAAAATTTAACGATCTTTTTTAGAGTAGTTTTGTTGTTATGCCCTGCCACCCGGTGAATGGGCAAGTCCTGCTTACCAATATGTATTTTTACGGTCAGAGTTTGCATTCCGATAAAATGTGAATTAAAAGATAATTATCACTATAACTAATTTAATTTTGAATAACAAAATAAACCACAATGTAAATATTTGTTAAATCATTTTTTAACAATGAAATCATTTTTAAATAGCATATGTTTTATTAAAAACGTTCTTTATTGCAAAATTTGCTCCTTACTAACATTTTTGTTTATAATCTTCTTTACAATTGGTAATTCAGAGGTGGTGAATGTTCGTGAAATAGCTTTGTGTGAGGTTTGCAAAATTTGCTTGCGTTTGTAATTGCAAACATTTGTAATGACTAACTTCTTTGTGAAATTGGTCTCAGATCATGAAATCAAAAGTTCTCTTCGCCGCGTAGCAGATTTACGGTATTGTTTTCATCTATGACGGCGGGACCGGCTAAGCTGGCCAGGCAATCACTGCCAATCTAAACAGGTCACGACGGCAGCATTAAGAAAAGGAGAAACGAAATACCGCCACCCACATGATCAACACACGCCTCATAGATGAAGTGACCTCCAACGTGGCGTTATCAATTGTGACAAGTCAACAGCACAGCCAACCGACCAGTGACGGAACACCGTGACGGCGCTCACCAATTATGTATTGTCGCATTATGCTCGTTGTTGGCTTCCGGGCACGATTCGTCCGAGTGTATCGATTCGTCCGATACCAGGATGATAAATTAATGATGCGGCGAGGCTTCAATCGACTAGAAAATAATGTAATAATCTAAACTATCTTTCTGTATCAATCGACAATAATGCTGGATTGTCACACTCACGCACCATTGTGACATCCCATTGGTCGTTTCAGCGGCCGCTGTTACAAACCTTGGTAATGCCTGTCTGGGATACCAGAAAACACTGGAGCAATGCACGCACATTGCATACTGTCGTAGGCTCTGCCTGCTTAGCAGCATGCGCAACATGCATTAAAATATATGGAAAAGGTCAACACGACATTAATTTCATTGGTGAATGGTGACGAATAGATAAATGTCCATGAAAAGTGCACAAAACAAGACGAAACAGATAACAAATGCTTTAAAACAGCGGTAAGAGATCTATGTAGGCGTGCCATTAAATGACGAGGAAGTTATTTTTAGAGGCATTTGGGACATTTATGAACTGAAAAAGATAAGAGTTTCATTAAAAGCATCTTGCCTGTTCCACAGTCGATTTTTATGAAGTGATTAAAAAAAACATTTCCAGGTTAGTGCGACTGGTCAGAGTCGAACATATACAGAGTATACAGAGTGTTTCAGCTGTTGACGTCACGAAACAAAGTAGTGAAAGTCCTACGCACGTGGAAGTTCGACTCAGGGCGATATATTTCATTGGCCATCTATAGGATATGACCACGCCGCTGAAAGAACACTAAACAACACTCAGTTTTACCGGTTTCGCTCACATCCGAGAACGATGATGCATTTGCAGTTAATTATAGGTACCTGCAATGACATTATAGGTACCTGCAATGACATACACTGGTCATTGTATGTCACTGGTCCATGAACAATTGTTCATAACCATGTATAGCCTATCCCGTTGTACACCCGTGTGCGGCGGGCAGCATACCTCCCAGGTTTTCAGGCATTCACTGCAGACCAAGTATAGCCTATCCCGCTGTACACTCGTGTGCGGCGGGCAGCCTACTTCCCAGGTTTCAGGATCCGGCGCCGGTTGGCATTCACTGCAGACCAAGTATAGCCTATCCCGCTGTACACCCGTGTGCGGCGGGCAGCATACCGCCCAGGTTTTCAGGCATTCACTGCAGACCAAGTATAGCCTATCCCGCTGTACACTCGTGTGCGGCGGGCAGCCTACCTCCCAGGTTTCAGGATCCGGCGCCGGTTGGCATTCACTGCAGACCAAATATAGCCTATCCCGCTGTACACCCGTGTGCGGCGGGCAGCATACCTCCCAGGTTTTCAGGCATTCACTGCAGACCAAGTATAGCCTATCCCGCTCTACACTCGTGTGCGGCGGGCAGCCTACCTCCCAGGTTTCAGGATCCGGCGCCGGTTGGCATTCACTGCAGACCAAGTATAGTCTATCCCGCTGTACACCCGTGTGCGGCGGGCAGCATACCTCCCAGGTTTTCAGGCATTCACTGCAGACCAAGTATAGCCTATCCCGCTCTACACTCGTGTGCGGCGGGCAGCCTACCTCCCAGGTTTTCAGGATCCGGCGCCGGTTGGCATTCACTGCAGACCAAGCTTCGCAGTTGCCGCAGCATCCCGATTCCCCCTCCTATTCTGACGCCAAAAGCACTCATAATAATACTAATTATTGGTGCTTTACGTCCCACCGCTCTTTATTCATTCAGGCATACGGGGATGACAGTGCTCGTATGCCCGTATGCCATATATCTATGATGTAACGTGAGTTATATACCTAACTAGCCGCATGGCCGTCGAATAAAGCGGGGGGGCACATCCCCCCAACAGGGACGCGTCCCACCGAACATTCTTGGATCTTAACATTATGCCTATGCATAGGCGTACACAAGGGGGGGGGGGGGGCAAGCGGGGCAATTGCCCCCCCTCCCCCTGAAGGTTTGTACGTGCTCCCTTTGGTCGAAAAAATGAATGATTGTGTGATTTTTTAAGAGAAAAATGGTGAAAATATGCCCTTCTAAAAATATAGTGGGCCAAATCCGGTGAGTTTTTTTTTGGTGGGGGTACTTTATGCTACCATGAACAAAAATTGACCCCTCCTGAAGTAAATCCTGGGTACACCACTGTGCCTATGAGCGTTGCATGGAAAGAATCGACTTAAAAATGTCTACGTCCCCCAACTTTCGGGAAGTGGTGATGCCATTGACTAGCCGCTTTATTCATCATATTTAATGTTGTATTATCTTGTGGATATTTACCTCGATGCTTATAATAAAAAAAAGATTAGTTGACCCCAACGTTTACATTTATTCGACCAATTTTCACAAATAACGAGCATAAGTTTAAACACCCTCCTACTAATTAGAGTCATAATGGTCAGATTAACGTTCCATAAAATGTTAATGTTACACAACACATAAAGTTCCTCAGAACACAAATCAACATAATTGATATCTTGAGATGTACACAAATTTTATGTGTGGAAAATTTGGCTAAATGAAATATTATTTCAAGTAACTTCAATCACCTCGGTATTTCATGACCAATTCAAAATGCATGGAATGCATGGCCATTCCTGTGCTTCCAATGGCGCATTTGAACCCAGTGCATGGAGGGGTGTCGTTTTACAAAATTATTGGTAGGGACCAACCACTCCGCGAAAACATAACCTATCTTCAATTTGAGTTTCTCCTCGGATTGCAGGCACTTAATTTTGAGCTCCAGCCTCCAATCATTTTGTAATACAAAATAGACAAGGATCACCGGATTCAAATATAGTCATGGATACCAATTTCGCGGGTAAAGGGGGGGGGGATGTTACCATTCTGCCGATCCCTGTGACGCACAGCCTTCTTTCACATGGTGACCGGCTCAAGTGCAACTTTTCGATAAAACCGACACACAGCCCAGACCGGCACAGCAGTACACTGATGTAACCCAGTCCAGCACGGAATATTTCGTTTTTTTAACGGGGTAAAAGCGACGCATTAATATTTAAGCAAGTACATTAGTTGAGATTAATGTCATGCACGCCAATCTGGCATAGTAGGCAAAAATTCCCGGCCGAGCCTTTGACCCACTCGGCCAGTGCGTTGTCACTTATAACAGGTACCTGAACATGGGAACGACATCCAGCCAGCGATCACTGGAAATTGCAACTCTGTATGTGACCTACTTCGAAGTTGCGAATCTGATCATATGCGAAGACGAATAATAAATGAGCAAACAGGCTGGTTATTGATTAAACTTTTTTTGGAACGATTCAATCACGATTCATTTTGGAACCTGAATGATTCAATCACCGTTCGATTCATCGAATTCATGGAATTCACGTTCATGGAAATTCATGGAATCATGGAATTTTGAGAATTGATTCACCTCAGCGGAGCAGGTGGAGAGCTTCCTGACCACCTCCATAGACGAGAAGGAGAAGAAGAAGAGGCTCAAACTGGAGATTCAGTACGCGCGGGATACCACTACCCTCCTCCCCAAGGCCGACCCTCTGTTCCGGATAAGGAAGACCCTGCCCTCTGGAAAGCAGCGAGACAAGACCGTCACAGAGTTCGGGGAATGCCTGATGGCGCTGCTGGGCAAGCGGGGGGACAGGCAGATGCTTGACTACGGAAGGTTCCAGGAGTCGCTATAGCACCTGGCCATCTAAGAGGAGTGATATATGCCTGTTGTACATGTATATAAATGCAATACATTTGGAAATGTGAACGTTGATTGCAGTGTGTATTGGCTAGCTGACTCCTCTCTCTCCATGGTGGCCAGTTGCAGACTAAGCTCGGTTTGCAATACAACTTTGATCCAAGGTGCCAGAGTTTTAAAATCGAGCTAGAGAGTTCAAACTATCAGAATCTTCATGTTTTTGCGCAAAGATTATGTGACTCATTTTGTGGGAAAATAGAAGAAGAACAAATATGTATCACCCCACCCTAAACAGGCCCTCTGGACAACTAGTTGGTGACACAGGCTCCAGTTTTGCATATCACGTGCAGTTCACTGCCATGGAGTGTTGACTAAGTCAGCGACTCCGACGTCCGACGGGTGCAAGCTGCACTCCTTAGATGGGCGCAACCTCATGGGCCTTTTGCCCTCTGTTGGCGACAATGCTTGAGCTTGATGGGCCAAATGCAATGTGCTGACAGAGCTCGATGAGCGCTTTCCAGCGTATCATATCGTAAGTTTGATATCATAAGTTTCAATATGACAAGTTTGGGTTGTTCGAAATCACCTTATATATATAAGGTGATTTCAGACAACCCAAACTTATGATATTTAGGTATTGTAAAGGGAAATAATGACCTTTTGATCTATTTTTCTGCATTATGTTATGCAACATGTATGGTATTAAATTGATCAAGCCTCAATTAAAAAAAAATGACTTTTTATATTCTAAAATAATTGTTTTGGGAAATACAAAAGTACATATACTTCTTTCGGAGTTCATGATCGGTGTTTTCCCACCGCATATCTGGGAGCGCGACATATCTGGCGCTTAATCTGTTCAACGTTGAATACATCTCGTTGAATTACCTCTCAACAAATCGCATACACTAAATACGTCGTCGTAGGGGGCCTAGTTAATTCGCCGAATGCATCACAGTTTTCTGAAATGTTTATTGATTGATTATGGGAAAACGGTTTAAATAAATGTTTCATGTGTGCATTGTAATGTATTGAATACATGTTTGCTGAAAATTCATGGGAAAACACATCCAATTTATTTGCAAAAAGAAAATGAGTCGAGAACACTAAATAGGTCGCCGTCCGGGGCCAAACTAAACTGCCGATTTGAATACACTTTTTCAAATGCTTGTTGATTGTTCATAAGAAGTTTTGTACATATTCGCAAAAAGACAGCGTGCATGAAACATAATATATACATTCATGATAAATAACAATGCGTAGACAGGCTAATTTGAGCTCGAACAGTGAATTCGTTTCCAGGTACATACTTGCTGAGTACCGACCGATATAAGCGTGGAACGCTTATCAACTTTAACTTGAAATATCTTTCGGTAGGAATGTTTATATGCAAAATGTGATCAATTTACAACATATTTTGGTCTCGTCTGTCGATTTCAAGTAATAACTTCTTTTTTGTGAAAAAGGTAATTATTTCATCTATTTTTTGAAATTTTATCTCTTAGGAAATGCTGTAAAACATTGGTAGGGCCCAGAGGCATTAGTGGGGCCCAAATGAACATTTGTAGGGCTTGGGCCCTACCAAGCCTATATAAAAAGACGCCCCTGAGTCCCTCCGGTCGCCGGGAGGGTGGTTATTTTCACTGAGTGTGGGTGTTACGGACACGGACACCGTGGGCACGGACACGGTGTCACGGGCAGTGGACACTGCACGGGCCCATCCACGGGTGACCGAGTGTTCCCGCGGGGTTACCACCTGGGAGTGTTACCACCTGGGAGTGTTACCACCTGGGAGTGTTCCCACCTGGGACGTGTGTCATGGCCGAGTCGAGCGCCGAGCGGCGGCACCACAGCAGCCCCGGCTGTCACCACTGCAACTGGTGCCCGCCGACAGCTGCAGGTGGTGCTACGCGCTCCGCCCGCCCCGGCCTGGAAGCCACAGGTGGGCCTGTGAGGTCCGGCAGTCCCACACAGGAGCCAGGCAGGGCGGGGTTGACTCCGGACGAGCCAAGATTGATCAGCCTGGCCACGAGTCAAAATAAGTAGACGGCTTTCGCCGCCTTGACTCAAGAGTTCGGCTGGTGAGTCATACATAAATCAGAGGAAAATTGTGGATTGAGCACAACCCCATGTGTTGTGTATAAGGATCATATGAACTGATGATAATTAATTGAAGGTCTAACTATCAGTGTATTACTATTACTCGGCAGTCGTGGAGACGTTTTTTTTTGGGGGGGGGGAGTCGTTCTCGCCCACCCCGTAGTCCGGCCTATAGCCATATGCCGCCGCGGGTGGGGAGGGGAACCACCCCCCTCCGCGGCGGGGAACCGAATGACTTGCGCCAGTAGCCAGACGTGTAGACGGCGCTTGGCTCGGCCTGAACAGCTGCTGTAGGGGAGGGAAGGAGAGGGTAACGCGCAGGCGCGCCGCCAGCAGCCGCCCACCAATCGTACACACGGCCAGCGGTGGCCATTTTTCAAACCGATTGTGGGGGGGGGGGCGAACAGGGAAGGATCCAAGGGGGCTATGGCGCCATGGCTTCCCCAAACGACACAAATCGGCAAAAAATATACATTTTCTGCTTGTAAGAGAAAATATAAGGAATAGGTACAAAGTTGTTTGTTATAAATCAGTTGTTAACGGAAAAATAAGCAGTCGCATGAGTTTTGGCCTTGTGTCGGACGACACCTCAAACCAATGTTTCCTGACCGACCAATGATTCTCAGAATGACCGAGAGGCCTCTCAAACTGGCACACACCTTCTTGGGCCTAACAACAGTGACTATCTTTGACAAGTCTAGGTCATTCTCAGACATTGCAAAGGCCCTCTCACTTCTCAGACTCCCTTTATCAGGCCTCGTATTGACCCTCGATCAGGCTGGCATAGGTAAAACCTTTTCCGACCTGGCAAGAGGCCTCTCAGACCGGACGATGGCCCTCTCAAGTCGATCGATGATCCTTTCAAAGAAGCGGATGTTCCTCTCTTACCGACTAAGAGCTCTCTCAGGCCGGAAAAGCGCCCTCTTAGACCGATCGAGGGTCCTCTCAAAGTGATAAACAACCCTCTCAGGTCGACATAGGGCCCTTCCAGGCCTAGCAAAAGTTCTTTCAGAGCGACAATTAAGAATATATGGCTCCAAGGTCTTGGAAATACCGTCTCTAGAGGGCCCTCTCAGATTGCCTCAGGACCCTCTCAGGCCTAGACAATTGCCCTCCTAGACCAGCCTGGGGCCCGCTCAAGCCTGGAATGGGCTCGGTCAAGCTTGACAATATCATCAGACAGCTGAGGGCCCCTCAAGCCGACCGAGGGCCCTCTCAGGTCGATCAAGGTCCACCTCAAACCGACTTCGGTTACCCTCCAGGAGGGGTCATGACCCCTAAGCCCCCCTTGACTACGCCCATGGTTGTAGATTGGAGCTCCAATCGTAATTTCAAAAACTCCATTGGTTGCCTCTAAACTTCGACTTCAATCTAAAAATAAAATTAAAATGCTACTTTTTCAGTCCAAGGTACGTGCTTCCTCAGCTTGTTTAAGGGCTCTCTCAAAATGACTGAGAGCACTATTAGACTCCATTCGCCCCACCTGGCTTCCAGAGGGCCTATTCTGACATCCAGAGAGTCACCATGGCCTCCAGAGGGCCAACTCTGGCATCCAGAGAGCCCACTCTGACCAGTCGCCAGAGGGCACAATCTGGCTTCCAGAGGGTCATCATGGCCTCCGGAGGGCCCACACTGGCCTCCAAAGGGCTTACTCTGGCCGGCCTTTTGAGGGCCCACTCTGGCTTCCAGAGAGCTCACTCTGACCTTCAGAGGGCCCACTCTGACCTCCAGAGGGCCTACTCTCTGGCTTACAGAGGGCCCACTCATGCATTCAAAGGGCCCACTCTGCTCCTTGCCAGCTTCCAGAGGTCACATTCTGACCTCCATCCAGAGAGCCCACTCTGATCTCCGGATGGCCTGCCGTGGCTTCCGGAAGCCACAGGAGGCCAGAGTAGATTACTGTAGTAGTAACAACTACCATTCAAAGCATTTCCATTATATCGCAAAGGCTCGTAGCCGCCTTAGCTCAGTGGTAGAGCACTTGTCTCGTAAACAAGGGGTCGTGAGTTCGATTCTCACAGGCGGCAATGCATGCGAGTCTAGACGCGTGCGTTTTGAGTGAATCGCGTGATCCTCCAGAGTCCAGAGCCATTGCCCATTGCCCATTGCCCATTGCCCATTGCCCAGTGTGGCTCGGCGAGCGACTGTTTACATCTTGTAGGCCGCGACCTTCATGGAGTACCTGCCCAAGGTCACCCCGTGGCTCCACGAGGTGAAGGTAGCTCTGTCGTCAACAAGGGCCTAGCACACAGGCAACGGCCCCACCCACAGGTCAAATATGCAATCACCCACAGTTCAAATATGCGATCACCTACAACCACACCGTGAGCAGTAAGGAGACTTTTTCCCCCGAGATCAGCGGCGCGGCAGGTACTTACAGCTGGTCTCTCTGGAGGGAGGCAGCGCCGGTGGCGGCAGAGTCGACTGGGAGGGAGGGGCGGGACGCCGGGAACTCGCGTCGCCGGCCGGCCCACACTGCAACACAGCGGCACTCCCACTGGCTGGCTGGCCCTCTGAGCTGTCCAGCGGGTCACAGGCTTGCTCACTCACACAGGTCCGGTCCCTCTGTGCCGACGCCGGCCCTCGCGGAAACGCGCCACACGTCACGTGACGCGGCGGCAGCCAATCGGCGGTCGGCGGTCGGGCGGCGGCCGATGATGTCATGGCTCGTTGCCGGACCGGCGCAGTGCACACGTACCGGCTGATCGTGGCGCGACGCGGCCGGGCGGCCAGCCGCGATTTCAGGTGGCCCGGCGTGCCGCGGTGATTCCGGAATATGTTGGTCAAACGGAAACCTGCGGCTGTGACCTGGACCGGCGGCTGCGTTCGAAACGTGTTCAACAAGTGGATTTATGATGTTTTATGACCGAGAAGAAGTTCGAAGGCACATTGTGGAGCTGCTGCTTTAAAGGAAACAGTTCACCAATAACATTAGTTTTAAACTGAGATAGCAGTTTTGTAGCCCGTGTTGGGAAATCCTTATCTGCAAGTTTTCTTGTCTGAAAAGACTCCAGCCGAATATATTTGATATTTTGGCGAAGGAATGCGGTGCTGGCGAAAGAATGTGGTGCTGGATCTAGCCAGGGCAGAGGCTATACCATCAGCCAATCAGCTTGCAGCTGGTGCTAGCAAGCGAACCGCCGGCCACCGGTTGGCACATCTCTAATGCGAGTCTATCCTTACGCGACTACTTTCGAATCTGATTGGCTGACCATTTTTTTTTATTCGCGTGACGTCAGGATTCTGACTCCGAGAGTATGCATATAGTTTTGATAAACAATAACAATTTACGGCTTTCTGGCCTGAATCGGCGCGATATAAGGCCATTTTTGACAAAATACAAATAAATTGTATTAAAAATATAATCAAATCGTATTTTGGAGAGAGAAACAAATCCAAGGTGAACTATTTCCTTTAAGCTCACAGGTCAGGATATTTCAGTTGCTGGCTGGCCCAAATATTTTTTTTTTGTTGACACGTCAATATTTTTATCCAGCCCAACAGAAATGATATTGGGAAAATGACTGATTTACAAACGGCAATTATGAAGCACTGGATAATAGTGATGGGATGAATGGGACATGAATCTGTGCATTGTAGCTCATAATTAAGTTTCAGCCACCCAGATGTTCAATAATGCTCTCAGAAATTGATGCAATATTGTTTTAAAGTGCATAATTTTTTATCTCTTTCTTGGCTCACCTGAATCCAGGGGCCCGGGAACAATTTTAAAGTTGGGGGGGGGGGGGGCGAAACCAAATATTTTGCTTTGGCAATCTTCTCACTTCTAATTTTGGTGCACCTTTTCGTTGTCAAATGTTCCTCATTGGAAAACCGAAAACACGGTTCGAAAGCTCATCAAAAATAACAGAAACGATTTCTACATTTTTTGGTTCAGGCCAATCTTAAGGTCACCAGAGGTCATCAAAGGTCAGATTTTCCAGTTTTAGGACATCGCTCCAGAGATCCCCAAATATCTCGGGAAATATGATAGCTAAGAACAAACGAGAAAAAAAAATCGGAAGCTCTTGAAATATTCAATCATACATGTCATCAAATGTTATCTCAGGTTAATAGTTTGGGCTCCACAGGTCATCAAATACCCAAAAAAAAATCTGGCAAAACGTTCGCAAATAACTGTTTATCTAATACAGATACGGCAATGATTTTGATGGCTTCATGTTCGTCTCGTCAAAGCGCTTCGAATCACATTCATTTGACCAGTTTAGGTCAGCTTAGAACTTTGACCTCAGGTCAAGGTCAAGTGGCGACCCAAGTAGGTCATGATGCATATTGGGAGACGTGTCTCGATGAGGCAAACACATTTATGCCGGTTCCACTTCTTTATCTGCATTCTATCGAGAGTTATTGACACAAAAAGTGTTGGTGACCTCAGCTGACCTCGGCTGACCCTGTAGGAGTCACTGCACAAAAATTGAACCTGGATCATCAATAATAGCCTATGATAACATGATCAAGAAGGAACTGGACTGATATCATGCGTATCCTCGGAAAAGGAAACATTTTAATATTTCTCCATTGACTTATAATGGGAGGTCACGAAATTGACCCCACCGGCGACCTTAGGTCACCGATATTCAAAATCTGAGATATTCGTATTGAAGGTACCTATGACCTTATGAAATCCTGTAAGGTTGAAACCGATCGGCCACAAACTGTGGCTGTGGTACGACCGCAAACCTATTTGGAGGTGTGTTCAAGAATTGCACACAATGTGGGTAATTGATGCCAGAACAGGTGTGCCAAAAACGGCGGCTGAAACGGCGGTGCTGTGCGCCATGCGCCGTTTTTTTTAACGGCGGCGCTGTACGCCGTGTGACGTTCTTGAAACGGTGGCGCTGTGCGCCGTGCGCCGTTTTTAAAACGGCAAAAAAGGCGCGCCGACGTTTTTTCGCTATCCTCGAAAAATCTTAGGGGGTGTATAAACGCCCCGCCCCCGTCACGCCGCGGGTTAACATAAAAATGAAAAATTATGAAAAAGTGGGGGTCATGCCTCCCCCCGTTTCCTACTATGAACCGTATGCCTTTGTAAACCCGCCTGTCGTCTGATAAAATACTCGTACCTGACGCCTGACGTTTTTTTTCTTGAAGAAGCCCACCAGTGTGGGCTGCACCGACGGCTTCATCACCGTATCACGGTAACCTACGACATTTACGATAACTCTTGCTTGCAATTGCCGCCCCGTCGGCAGAGACAGCGAGGACAGCTAGAGGGCCGCACGCCAGTTTGACCACATCCGTAACGATGACGTGGGATAAACTTATAAACAAAATGCAGCAGATTTTTATCGCCGTCAGTGCAGCAGTGGATCCAGAACGGGAGTTTGGGGGGGGCAAAATTCCAAAAAGTCTCACATAATTATGGAAACTCATCGGATTTCGCTTTCTTATGCATTGATAGCTGATTTAAAGCAAACTTTCCTTAGTAAAAGTTGCTTAGATTTGCTTCTATATCAGGAAATGTGTCAATTTTGCGCCAATTTCAGGCGGCTTGGGTGGGGGGGGGGGGGGGGGGCAATTGCCTATTTTCCCCAACCCCAACCGTAGATCAGCCACTGCGTCAGTGCGTCATTTGAACGACGATGCGCCAAGCAGACAACTGCCACCAAATGTACTGCTACCAAAGTTTTCCATTATATCTCATAGAACATGTAATGGAAAAAGGAAAAGGAAGGAAAAGAAAGGTATACGATACTGCTATATAGGCAAAGCTATATAATAATAATACATATGACATGCTATAAAAGAAAACGAGAACAAAAAATGTAAGTGACATAAGGAGGCTTTCATATTTTATTAAACTTTTTGTGAAGAAAATTGAAGAGCTAATTTTTAGGGAAACTTCTGCTCGCCAAAGTTGGGGGGGGGGGCGCCGCCCCCCCCCCCCCCGGTCCAGATGTTGGGGGCGGGGGGGGGGGGGGGGGGGGGGGCAAGCGCCCCCGCTACCCCCTGTTCCCGGGCCCTTGCCTGAATCATTTGTTGTATGCACACTTCAAAGCGCTGTGTCAAAATATTGATGCAGTAACAACATGGGTGAATATTTTTTTCAAAGGGATTATACGAGTTTCCGTCCTGAAAGTAAATGCACTCTTTTGCAGTTGTATGAGCTTTAAACACGTTTAAGACATATAACAGGGACAACATTATTATTATATTTATTTATCACAATTAATTTTTTATCACTATGGATCACAAAATTATTATGCAATTCAAAACTGACGGGACTTTGTATTACTACACACTGTTTGTTGAGGTTTTGTGTTGTTGTGGTTTTCTTTTCTCTGGCCTTTAGCGTTGAGAATTTGGCGGTGGCGTATTAATTTTTTGCCATGAAAATTCATGAAAAATATAGAATTTTATGGGGAAACTAGGTAACTGCTGGTGTCGTTGGAACAAAACAAGTTTATTTTCTTTCAAATATTGCTTATTTTGCCGGAAATATGCCATACGTGAGTTTTTTAATTAGCATAAAGAGATGACTGGCTCTGCCTCAGCCGGTCCTGCAGAAAATACGCGGTGGCATCACCGCGCACTTTGGAATGTCCTTACGTGCAGAAGAGGTCATTTCCAGAAAAATGTGGCTACCGTGGGACTTCTACCACCTTTATAAGTACGTTTTACTATGCAACTCAATTATTCTGGGAAAAACCCGTATAATCCCTTTAAATAAAAAGACTTTTCATAATAATTTCATGTAATTACATTACAAAATCAGTTTTATTTGCTTTAAAAATATATAGTAGACAATTTAAAAGGTTATCCTAAGAAAATGACAGAAACATATTCGATGTAATTCGTCGCCATGCGATGTCGTCTCAATCCTTCCAGAAACAAAACAAAACAACTTACGTAAACAGTTTGAGTTGTGACCGAGGTGGATGGAGTAAACAGTTGCGCATCAGATGGTGTGATTATTTTTTGGAGACTGGCTATTTGCCGTGGGGACTATGTGTTTTTTAGTGAAATTTAGCTCCACCCACACACTCAAGTTGGAGGGGCACGCATATTATTTTGTTCCCCATGCTGGCCTTTTCCCGGCCTTTTCCCGGCCTTTTCCCGGCCTTTTCCCAGCCTTTTCCCGGCCCTGCTTTGAAAAAAAATACTTGGGCTTGAGTGGAGTTGCCAGTGGTGGAACAAACGGATCGTAGTAGGTCCGACTCTAAAGCATGCTTCAAAAATCCTCGAGATATTTGACAGGGAGGGAGGGGGGGGGGGGGGAATTCCAGGACAGATCGACCAAACAAATCTCGAAATAACACCCTATATCTCAGATTTCGATATAAATATGTCTCGGTCTTCGGAGGTTATCTGGGCCGGAGATTCGCGCTGTGAAATTTGCTGCCTCGTCCTTCGAATAGTTTTCGAGTTACAGCCTCGGGCAACTTCGCAATTTCGTGCAAAACTCTAATTTTCAGCGGGCAATATCTCCCATCTCAATTATGCGAGTCATACAAACATACATATAATCAGAATCATCATGAAGCATAGATTAATATGATATAAATACTTTTTAGAAATTCCAAATTTTTTTAATTTCAACACGTGATATTAGGTAAAATCACGTGATTTGATAATGTGGCCATATCAAATTCGGATTTTTTTCCATGCCAGAATCGACTTCGATATATAAGTCTTCGATGGTAAACAAATTTGAGACTTTTTTCTAAATATTGTATTTATAGTTCTGTATTTGAAAAAAAAGAATGGTCACCAGCACGTCTTTGGTAATACCTTTGCACGTACTTGTGCTAGAAAGCTCAATTCAATGACACTATGCTTATCTCGTCGACCTGATTGCAATGGTATATAACATGAGCCTTGTAGTCGCTGTGACCTCAAGGTGACCTGACCTGAGGTCACCCGGTGCAGCCCACGTCAGATCGACCAAGCCATAACACCCTACATCTCATATTTCGATGCAAATGCATGTGGGGGTTATCTGGGCCGTACATTCACGCTGTGAAATTTTCAACTTCGTCCGTTCGATGGTTTTCGAGTTATAGCCTCAGGCAAAGCTTTCGATGTCGCGCAAAGCTCTAATTTTCGGCGGGCGATATCTCCCATATAAATAATTAGAATTATATAAACCTATATATCGTCAGAATCGCCATTGACCACAAATTAATTAATGTAATTTAATTTTGGAAAATTCACATATAATTTGTTTGCAACTTTGACATATGACCTAAAGTCCGGTCACGTGATTTCGTAATGTTCTCAGTTAAAATTCGTGATTTGTTTAGGTGGAACAGGAGGGTTCAGGCCCTTCGAATCACGTGACACCTATTACACTCAGTGATCAAGATCACGTGATGACATAATTCAATATTTCGCCGATAGAGGCTTCTGTGGATCCTCAATAAATCAAATGTTCGCATCCTTATTTGCAGACCGATAATGCTATAAAGTAGCTAAAAGTGTCTTCTAAGGATACAAATATTCAACTTTGTCAAATAAAACAAAAAAATCCAGCAAATTATCCATTGTATAATTAAGCCACGTGATTTCGGAAATCAACCTCAGGTCACTTGACCTTAAGGTCATGGAGTGACCTGCAGGGGCCATGCTATGCATTATTGAATGCAGCTCGACAAAGCAAATATAATGTTGTTAAGTTAAGCTCTCTAGCACAATTACGTGCAAAGTTATTACCAAAGACGTGCTGGCGACCATTATTTTTCCAAATACAAAAATATAAATAAATAAAAATGAAAAAAACATATCTCCATTTTTTTACCACCGAAGACTTGTGTATCGAAGTCGATTCTGGTATGGAAAAACTAATTTTAAACGGCCACGCTATACCATCACGTGGTCTGACCTGAAATCACATGTTAAAATTCCAAAATTTTATAATAAAAAAAAGAAGATTATATCATATTCATCTACGGTTTCTGACGATTCTGATGATGTATAGGTTTATATGACTCCCATGATTTAGATGGAAGATATCTCCTACTGAAAATTAGAGTTTTGCGCGACATCAAAAGGATGCCTGAGACTATAACTCGAAACCCATTCGATGGACGGGGCTTAAAATCCCACTGCGTGAATCTACGGTCCAGATAACCCCGGACAAGTAGTCTTATCGAAATCTGAGATGTAGGGCGTTATGGCTTGGTCGATCTGTCATGGAATGCCCCCTGGGGCAGATTTTTTGTTCTATCTTCCACCCTTAAAGGAAATAGTTCACCTTCGGAACATTTTTCAGAACACGATTTTATTATATTTTGTAATACAGTTTCTTTTTTTCCTTTTCAAAAATGGTCCTACATCGCGCCAATTCAGGACAGAAGGTCGTACATTATTAATTTTATGGTGTGCGTTATTGGTCTGCGCATGCTCCCTGGCAGTGCTGGCACTTTCAGACGGTACGGTACATCATATATGCGCCGCATTCCTTCGTCAAAAAGTCAAATATCTTCGGCTGGAGAGTCTTTTCAGCCAAGAAAAGTTGCAGATAAAGATTTCTCAACACGGGCTACAAAACTGCTATTTCAGTTCAAAACCCCATGTTGAAGGTAAACTATTTCCTTTAAAGGAAATAGTTCACCTTCGGAAAATTTCTCAGAACACGATTTTATTAGACTTTTTAATACATTTTTTTCTTCTCCTTTCAAAAATAGTCCTAAATCGCACCAATTCAGGACAGAAGGTCATACATTATTAATTGTATGGTGTGCGTTATTGGTCTGCGCATGTTCCATGCAGAGCTGGCTCTTTCAGACGGTACGGTATATCATATATGCGCCGCATTTCTTCGCCAAAGAAGTCAAATATCTTCGGCTTGAGTCTTTTAAGCCAAGACAACTTGCATATATGGATTTCTCAACACGGTTGCGGGTGAACTATTTCCCCATGTTGTTGATTCCCCAAAACCCCATGTTGAAGGTGAACTATTTCCTTTAAAGGGAATAGGTCACCTTGAAAGTTGTCTTGAAATTGAACCATACGGTGCATCTTGAGCTCAAAACTACGAATATGACTTTGGTTTGGACAACTAATGTATATATGTGGGAAAGAAGTAAGTTTCTCATTGTATTTCACGGGAAATCGTACGACAGCAGCTGGCGTTCTGGCTCCGCCTGACGCAAAAGTACAGTCTCTGACAAGGGGCCGCCGCGCCGCCCGGGCGGCTGAGCGGATATTAAAGGGAATAGGTCATCTTGAAAGTTGTCTTGAAATTCAATCATACGGTGCATCTTGAGCTCAAAACTATGAATATGACTTTGGTTTGGACAATTGATGGATATATGTGGAGAAAGAAGTAAGTTTCTCTTTCTATTTCACGAGAAATCGTGCGATAGCAGCTGGCGTTCTGGCTCCGCCCAGCTCCGCCTGACGCCAAGTACAGTATCTGACAAGGGGCCGTCGCGCCGCCCGGACGGCTGGGCGGATATTAACGAGGCGTCGTGATCAGAGACTACGTGCCAGAGAGTGTACCTGCCTCCGACGGCGAGCGTTCATGTCCCGATCGTGGCCCGGAACAGCGGACATGAAACCGGCCCCACTAGTCCTGTGTCGAAAGTACTTAACGTAGGGAGGTAATTCTTTCACTGCAACCCATTTTTAGATCTGCTCTACAAATCTGCTATCTCAGTCCAAAACCCCATGTTAAAGGTGAACTATTTCCTTTAAAGGAAATAGTTCACCTTCAACATGGGTTTTGAACTGAAATAGCAGTTTTGTAGCCCGTGTTGAGAAATCCTTATCTAGAACTTTTCTTGGCTGAAAAGACTCTCCAGCCGAAGATATTTGACTTTTTGGCGAAGGAATGCGGCGCATATATGATATACCGTACCGTCTGAACTGTGCCAGCACTGCATGGAGCATGCGCAGACCAATAACGCACACCATAAAATTAATAATTTACAACATTCTGTCCTGAATTGTCGCGATGTAGGACCATTTTTGAAAAGAAAAAAAAGAAACCGTATTAAAAAATAAAATAAAATCGTGTTCTGAAAAAATTCCGAAGGTGAACTATTTCCTTTAACGAGGCGTCGTGATTAGATACTACGTGTCAGAGAGTGTACGTCTCCGGCAGCGAAGTTTCGCGCCCCGATCCTTGCCCGGAACAGCGGGCACGAAACCGGTCTCACTAGTCCTGTGTCGAAATTACTTAAAGGGAAATAATGACCTTTTCCCACAAAAATGGAGTTAGCACTTGAAATCGCCAGACGAAACCAAAATATATTGTAAATTCATCACATTTTGCATGAAAACTTTCCTACCGAAAGATATTTCAAGTTATAGTTGATAAGCGTTCCACACTTTTAACGATCGGTACTTGCAAGTACTTTTGGTCCTCATCAAACTGCGGGCTTTTCCCGTATTGCTTTTTTACGCAATGGAGTGGAAAATACATTGTGCGTTCTGCTTGTTGTGATTATATGCCCGGCGATCTTCTAAAACTAACAGCGATTGGAAAAAGTGGCAATAAAATCGGAAGCTCATCGATGCACATCAACGGCGGCATAGTTAGTGGTTGCGACCCTCAATTTTTGAAAATCGATTCATTTGTTTTCAACATTAGGAGTTTTGTATAATTTGTCTGTGGCTGTATATAACACTATGCTTTATATTATCATGAAAAATATTATTTTTTCCCCAAAAAACTAACAAACAATAACACAAAACTGGCAATTAAATCGGAAGCTCATCGATGCACATCGACGGCGACCTATTTAGTGTCGGCGATTTGTTTACAAAGTCATTGTCATGCTTCTCGGCGCACTCAACCATTGTGGCGAGTTGTTCCTGATTAGTATACCCAAGTCCCGTAGCAGGCTTTGTTAATGGCGTCACTAGTGCCATTCTTGTGTAGCATTGCAAAATATATCTGATTTTGAGTTGAAAGCTAATTAAATACTTATTCAAATTATTGTTTTAAAGTTTTAATTTTCTTGTTATTCATTATTAAAGACATTTTATCACTGTATTTCATAGTAGTTGACACTTCAGAAACTTATGACGTAATAATATTTTATCCAATATGCATTTCCCTCGCCTTTTGCTATTGTGGCGCAGTGCCGAGTGCTTTGCGAATACTTGCTTGCCTGGGGTTCAAATCATTCCGCCCTTATTTCATTCGAGTTGGTATAGTTTGCATGTTGTTGTTATTCATGACTTATACTGATAGTTAGTCATGCATCACGGATGCTTTACGGATTGCTTCACGGATCAGTTTGATCGGAAACGTCACAGAGCCTCCAAAAATACCGCACTCGATGTAAACAATGGTAGGGAAGGACGAATTTGTCGATGACCTTCATGAAGTACACAAGGTACTTGTTTTGTATTTATTGTAAGGGGACGTGCCGCCTCTTGTCAGCCGGCCGGGCTGCGCTGCCGGCCGGTCGCCGTCTCCTCCCCGCGTGGCCGTCCTTGGCCGGGCGGCGCTGATTGGTTGTGCTGTGTGTGTCCGGACGGTCACGTGATGACCTTTGATCTGACCTGGTGTGGGGCGAGTGTGGCGGCCGGGATTCTTGGAGCCGTGGAGCGGGGACGCGGGTGCACTGCCGGCGTTAATACAGATGTGTCTCCGAAGCTGGATTGTGACTGAGTGGTGACCGGACGGCACGTCTACATTATTCCAAACTTACAACTTTGAATTTGGGAATATTTTTTTTTTAATTCTTAAATTTAAATAAAATAATTTTAAAACCATAACGGTAGCCTAATAAATTGTTGCTAACAAAATCAAAAGGTCATTATTTCCCTTTAACGTAGGGAGGTAATTATTTCACACAACCCATTTTTCGATCTGCTCTACAAATCTGCTATCTCAGTTCAAAACCCCATGTTAAAGGTGAACCATTCCCTTTAAGAAGGTAGTTAGGGTGTACCGCAATATTTTGCGGCGTACGGCGCAGTCTATCATTTGTTTTGGTGCATCTAACACCATGATGCAGTCTCCAGATATATTATTCATTCATTGTTGCTTCTGGAAAATATGTAGACTGTACCGCAATAACTTGCGTTTCGCGGTACAGTATCCCATTTTATTTGAAGTAACTAACTCCAAGTTGCAGGGTCCAGCACCCTTATCCGGCGTGTGCAGCTCTGCCAGAGCTGAGTTCTGCCAAACCCGTCTGTTAACGTTCAGTAATGACTCCGTGCACATACACGTACGGAATTCAGGAGTGTCATGTAACCGTATCACCTAACGGTCCACAAGCCAAACCGAACTTTCGGATATCGGGCCGCTAACGCTCCGGCCTCCGGGACCCTGGATACTGTCTTGCCCTCCTGTATTTCTACAACTCGCCGCCTCTGCCCCAGTCTGCTCCCTCACGTCTCCCCAGTCCTCCAACCTCCCACCTCCTCCACCCCAGTCCAGCCCTCCCACCTCCTCCACCCCTGTTCGCTCCCTTCCCGGCCTCCTCTGTCCCAGTCCACTCCCTTCCCGACCTCCTCTGTCCCAGTCCTCTCCCTTCCCGGCCTCCTCTGTCCCAGTCCTCTCCCTTCCCGACCTCCTATGTCTCGGTCCTCTCCCATCCCGGCCGCCTCTGTCCCAGTCCGCTCCCTTCCCGACCTCCTTGTCCCAGTCCTCTCCCTTCCCGACCTCCTCTGTCCCAGTCCGCTCCCTTCCCGACCTCCTATGTCTCAGTCCTCTCCCTTCCCGTCCTCCTCTGTCCCAGTCCGCTCCCTTCCCGACCTCCTCTGTCCCAGTCCTCTCCCTTCCCGGCCTCCTCTGTCCCAGTCCTCTCCCTTCCCGGCCTCCTCTGTTCCAGTCCGCTCCCTTCCCGACCTCCTATGTCTCAGTCCGTTCCCTTCCCCACCTCCTCTGTCCCAGTCCACTCCCTTCCCGACCTCCTCTGTCCCAGTCCTCTCCCTTCCCGGCCTCCTCTGTCCCAGTCCGCTCCCTTCCCGACCTCCTATGTCTCAGTCCGCTCCCTTCCCCACCTCCTCTGTCCCAGTCCACTCCCTTCCCGACCTCCTCTGTCCCAGTCCGCTCCCTTCCCGACCTCCTATGTCTCAGTCCGCTCCCTTCCCGACCTCCTCTGTCTCAGTCCGCTCCCTTCCCGGCCTCCTATGTCTCAGTCCTCTCCCTTCCCGACCTATGTCTCAGTCCGCTCCCTTCCCCACCTCCTCTGTCCCAGTCCACTCCCTTCCCGACCTCCTCTGTCCCAGTCCACTCCCTTCCCGGCCTCCTCTGTCCCAGTCCTCTGCCTCCCCGCCTCTGCATCAGTCCTGTTCGTGAGAATTGTTCGTAGAATTCCGGGAGACCATCAGCGGTGATAGAGTTGAAAGACTTGTTGAAGAGTAGATGATTCTATTGCAACAAAGATGAGAAAGATAACAGTAGAAAACGTTGAGTGGCGGCGTCGAACGGGTGGCCGCACACTCCGGGTACGTCGGCGACTGCGTCAGTCGCGTAATCGTTGAGTGGCGGCGACGGCGTCTCGTCGCACACTCCGTGGTCGTCGGCGGCTGCGTTAGCCGCGTAATCGGCGGAGTCTGGTGGTCGACTGCCCGCGTGTCTCGGCGCCGTCCCGGCCCTCGAGCGCGACATCGCACGTGGTCGCGGGGGCCGGGACAGCGGACACGTGGGCGTGAGAGTCGAAGTATCGCACACGTGGTGCCATAAACGGCGACAGTGAGAGCATACAGCGACGTGGCGGCAAAGGCGCGTTTTCTCGCTAACATAGCCGGCCCGATTTTGCGAGATCCTACGAGGAAAATGTAATAAGAAAGCGAGAAACTATTCTACCACAACGCAACATACGCTAACACCCGCAATGCACTAACAACTGACTAACGCGCGCTGTCAGCCGGCGACAGGAATTGCAACACAGCGCCGACCACACAGATGGAGACAATCTGAGCGAAGCTGTAAAGTTTAACAACTCACAGTTATTAACGCAATTACTACATGAGGTAGCAGTCGCGGCGCGGCGCTCTACCACCCAATAACTACGCATGGCGGCAGACAGCGCAGCGCAGTTACTGCCCGTCAGCGTCCCACTCGAGGCGACAGAGCAGAGCCGTGTGACAGGCTGCGTGTAACGGCCGGTGTCCGTCGTCGCTTCAGTGACGTCGTTTCAAACTCACTCTCAGCCATCTGCGTCGGGGATCGTTTCAGTCACGCGGCCGCGCTTCCGGCACGTGTGGGCTGGACGTCATCATGTAATTACCGCGCGAACACGATCACACATTTCACACGTTCACACACCTTTCATACATTCTACGCGATTCCTTTTACTACCCGACGAACGGCCAACACCTTGCCGTTTCTCGAACATGCACACACTACACCGTAGGCCTGGTCGGCCCACATCACCACTGACGTCCATCAGTTTATGGCTGCCGGCACCTGCCGGCCCATGGCAGACTGCAAGAGCACCTTTCGCGAACCGGGCCAGGCGCTCCCAAGCACCGCCGGTGAGGTGACGCGGTCGGGATGAACGAACACTCGGTGCCGCGCTGTGGCAGCACATCGGCGGCCTGCCGCTGATCCCAGAGACGGATCGAGTCCTGAGAGTCGTCGCGCTCGTCGGTCTGCACCAGGCTGTTCGAGGACACCTCGGCCGCCTGCACGGTGGCAGCGGCGGCCGGCGGTGGCGCTGCAGTGGCGCTGCACGGGGTGCTGCTCCTTCTTCTACAGCAGACTCGGGTCCGGCCCAGCCGACTCGGGCGGCCGGCCCGGTCGCTTCCGCAGCTGTTTAGCGCCCGGCTCCTGCTTCGCGTCCGTGGTGACGTCATCGTCCACATTCGAGCTCCGCCGCTCTGGCGGGCGGCGGCCGACCCGGCTCGGCGGTGACGGCAGCACATGTCAGCAGCACCTGGTTGCGCGACTCGGCAGACGCAGTGCCGACGTGCTTCGCGTCTGTCGACCCTGGCGTGCTGTTCGGCGCAGAACGGCGTGGGAACACACGTTTTCCACCGTGAAGGAGAGCGTGGTGTCTCCTTCCGCAGTTTTCGGTCCCGCACATCGCACCACACAGGCACCTGTCGCTCACGTGATAACGTGCCAGGCAGTTAAAGCAGAGCCCTGTTTTACCGGCGAACACGGCTCGCTCGTCCACACTCAGTGCCGTGAACGTATCACATCACTGGATGTCGTGCTCCTGTCCACACATGAGGCACGCGTCGCGACTCGCAGCTGACAGCTTTATGGTCCCGGCGTCCGCTGACTTTATGGCCGTACCGTGGGCGGGCGCCGTCGCGGTGGTAAACACGTGCCTGGGCTGCGGCCTGCCCTCGGGGGGATTAACCTCGACCCTGGGCGCCTGCTTGAGGTCCGTCTGGCTCACCGCGACCCGACCGGCGGCGACGTGACGACGTAGCCAGCCGTCGAGGTCCACGAGATTGGGGCGAGCGATGCTGCGTTGTACCACGTGCTCGCCCCACTTCCACGCCAGGCTGGCAGGGAGCTTCCTGGCCACCGCCGTCACGTTACTGGCAGCGGCGAGGTCTGCCTCGTACTGGAGGCACTGCAGTACGTTCACTGCGGCGCGTAGGTGTCGAGAGAGTTCAGTGAGAGCCTGGAGATCGCCGTCCCTCACTGGTCGTGCCGTCAGAAGCTTTCTCATATTGGCTTCAATGACGCGTGATGGATCACCGAACTCCTCTTCCAGCTCTCGCAGTGTGGCGTTATACAGGCTGGCGTCATACATCATACTCATGGATCGCCGAACTCCTCTTCCAGCTCTCGCAGTGTGGCGTTATACAGGCTGGCGTCATACATCATACTCATGGATCGCCGAACTCCTCTTCCAGCTCTCGCAGTGTGGCGTTATACAGGCTGGCGTCATACATCATACTCATGGATCGCCGAACTCCTCTTCCAGCTCTCGCAGTGCGGCGTTATACAGGCTGGTGTCACACATCATACTCATGGATCGCCGAACTCCTCTTCCAGCTCTCGCAGTGCGGCGTTATACAGGCTGGTGTCACACATCATACTCATGGATCGCCGAACTCCTCTTCCAGCTCTCGCAGTGCGGCGTTATACAGGCGGGCGTCACACATCATACCCCGCACTGCCTCCCTGACCGGCCCGCACCGAGCTCCTCTTCCAGCTCTCGCAGTGAAGCGTTGTACAGACTAGCGTCACACATACCCCGCACTGCCTCCCTGGCCGGCCCGGTCAGGTGGGACTGCAGGTATGTCAATCGTTCGATGTCTGTAATGTCTTCCCTGTCGTGCACTAGCGCTCTGAACAGCGCGATCCATCGCGGCCATTCGAGCGCCGACCCACTGAACTTCTCCAGTGTTATTATCGGCAGCTGAGGAGCGGCCGGCGGACGCGCGGTTGCGAGCGGGTTCGGTTGGCGGTTTTCAGTTGCAGGCGAGAGCGCGACGTTAACTGGCGTTGCATCCACCGGTCGCAGCTGCGGTTGCAGCTGATCCAGCCAGTTTCTAGTACGTGCAGCGGCATCGTCTGGCTGTGACAGCTCGTGTAGCTGCCGAGGTGGCTCGAACGGAGCTCGATCGGAGCGGAGCTCGTCAGGTGGCGCGTCGCCGCCTGCGGGCAGAAGCCCGACTTCCTCCTGCTCCAGCATCTCGACCTCCAGTTGGCGAAGCTCCGCTTCATCTTGAAGCTCCTGGGCTTCGAGAGCAGCCTGGGTCTCCGCCTGCCGCCGAGCCAACTCTGCCTGCTGCCGGGTCAGCTCCGCCTGCGTCTCCGTCTGCAGCCGGGACAGCTCCGCCTGCGTCTCCGCCTGCTGCCGGGTCAGCTCCGTCTGTGTCTCCGCCTGCTGCCAGGCCAGCTCCGCCTGCGTCTCCGCCTGCTGCCGGGTCAGCTCCGCCTGCGTCTCCGCCTGCAGCCGGGCCAGCTCCGCCTTGGTCACTGCCGCGCGCTGGCCCTGCTCAGCTTGGAGCTTGCTTAGCGCAGCTCGATGGCGAGCTTAACTGAGGTTCGACGACACTGAGCTGGCGCCTGCCTCACTCCGAGTGTCATAACTCGTCCTTGCACTCCATTCGGATCTTGCATCTCCACAGTCTCGCGGCTTTCCGTCAGACAGCACTGTCCATCACTGTCACCGCGAACGTCACGTGACCGGCACTGTTAGTCAGTCCATTTACACTATAGTTCACTCGCAATGATCCGGTCCAGGAGACCACATGTTCGTGAGAATTGTTCGTAGAATTCCGGGGGACCATCGGCGGTGATGGAGTTGAAAGACTTGTTGAAGAGTAGATGATTCTATTGCAACAAAGATGAGAAAGATGACAGTAGAAAACGTTGAGTGGCGGCGTCGAACGGGTGGCCGCACACTCCGGGTACGTCGGCGACTGCCTCAGTCGCGTAATCGTTGAGTGGCGGCAACGGCGTCTCGTCGCACACTCCGTGGTCGTCGGCGGCTGCGTTAGCTGCGTAATCGGCGGAGTCTGGTGGTCGACTGCCCGCGTGTCGCGGCGCCGTCCCGGCCCTCGAGCGCGACATCGCACGTGGTCGCGGGAACCGGGACAGCGGACACGTGGGTGTGAGAGTCGAAGTATCGCACACGTGGTGCCATAAACGGCGACAGGGAGAGCATACAGCGGCGGGGCGGCAAAGGCGCGTTTTCTCGCTAACAAGTCTGCTCCCTTCCTCCCCTCCTCTGTGTCAGTCCGCTCCCTCCCCCACCTCCTCTGGCTCAGTCCTCTGCCTCCCCGCCTCTGCCTCAGTCCGCTCCCTTCCTCACATTCTCTTCCTCAGTCCGCTCCCTTCCTCACATTATCTGCCTCAGTCCGCTCCTTTCCCCACCGCCTCTGCATCAGTCCTATGCCTCCCCGCCTCTGCATCAGTCCGCCCCCTCCCCGCTTCTGCATCAGTTCGCTCCCTTCCCCACCTCCACTTCCTCAGTCTGCTCCCTCCCCGACCTCCTCTGCATCAGTCCGCTCCCTTCTCCACCTCCTCTGCCCCAGTCCGCTCTCTTCCCGACCTCCTCTGCCCCAGTCCGCTCCCTTCCCGACCTCCTCTGTCCCAGCCCTCTGCCTCCCCGCCTCTGCATCAGTCCTCTGCCTCCCCGCCTCTGCATCAGTCCTATGCCTCTCCGCCTCTGCATCAGTCCGCTCCCTCCCTGCTTCTGCATCAGTCTGCTCCCTCCCCCACCTCCTCTGCCTCAGTCCTCTGCCTCCCTGCATCTGCATCAGTCCGCTCCCTCCCCCACCTCCTCTGCCTCAGTCCGCTCCCTCCCGCCTCTGCATCAGTCCGCTCCCTCCCGATCTCCTCTGTCCCAGTCCGCTCCCTTCCCGATCTCCTCTGTCCCAGTCCGCTCTCTTCCCCACCTACTCTGCATCAGTCCGCTCCCTCCCGCCTCTGCATCAGTCCGCTCCCTCCCCCACCTCCTCTGCATCAGTCTTCTTCCTCCCCGCCTCTGCATCCGTCCGCTCCCTCCCCGCTTCTGCATCAGTCCGCTCCCTCCCCCACCTCCTCTGCCTCAGTCCTCTGCCTCCCTGCATCTGCATCAGTCCGCTCCCTCCCTCCCCCTTTGCCTCAGTCATCTCCCTCCCCCACCCCTCTGCCTCCCTGCATCTGTATCAGTCCGCTCCCTCCCCCTCTGCCTCCCTGCATCTGCATCAGTCCGCTCCCTCCCCCACCCCTCTGCATCCCTGCATCTGCATCAGTCCGCTCCCTCCCCCACCTCCTCTGCATCAGTCTTCTTCCTCCCCGCCTCTGCATCCGTCCGCTCCCTCCCCGCTTCTGCATCAGTCCGCTCCCTCCCCCACCTCCTCTGCCTCAGTCCTCTGCCTCCCTGCATCTGCATCAGTCCGCTCCCTCCCTCCCCTTTGCCTCAGTCATCTCCCTCCCCCACCCCTCTGCCTCCCTGCATCTGTATCAGTCCGCTCCCTCCCTCCCCCTCTGCCTCCCTGCATCTGCATCAGTCCGCTCCCTCCCCCATCCCTCTGCATCCCTGCATCTGCATCAGTCCACTCCCTCCCTTCCCCTCTGCCTTCCTGCTTCTGCATCAGTCCGCTCCCTCCCCACCTCCTCTGCCTCAGTCCGCTCCCTCCCGCCTCTGCCTCAGTCCGCTCCCTCCCCTACCCCTCTGCCTCTCTGCCTCTGCATCAGTCCGCTCCCTCCCGCCTCTCGGCGCCGGTCTGCCTGTCACCAGTGCTGCCATCACAGCGGTGGCGGCTGGTGGTGCCCTCTGTCCCGACTGACTCTCCGTCGCCGGTATCGGCCCTGGCTCACAGCGGTGGCGGCTGGTGGCACCCTCTGTCCCGGCTAACTCTCCGTCGCCGGTGGGGGCCCTGTCTTAGTGTGGCGGCGGCTGGTGGCGCCCTCTGTCCCGGCTAACTCTCTGTCGCCGGTGTCGATCCTGTCTTAGTGTGGCGGCGGCTGATGGCGCCCTCTGTCCCGGCTAACTCTCCGGTACCGGCCCTGGCTCAGTGTGGCGGTGGCTGGTGGTACCCTCTGTCCCGGTTAACTCTCTGTCGCTGGTGTCGATCCTGGCTTAGTGTGGCGGCGGCTGGTGGCGCCCTCTGTCCCGACTGACTCCGGCACCGGTGTCGGCCCTGTCTTAGTGTGGCGGCGGCTGGTGGCGCCCTCTGTCCCGGCTAACTCTCCGGTGTCGGCCCTGGCTCAGTGTGGCGGCGGCTAGTAGCGCCCTCTGTCCCGGCTAACTCTCCGGTGTCGGCCCTGGCTCCGTGTGGCGGCGGCTGGTGGTGCCCTCTGTCCCGGCTGAATCTCCGGCGCCGGTGGCGGCCCTGGCTTAGTGTGGCGGCGGCTGGTGGCGCCCTCTGTCCCGGCTAACTCTCCGGCGCTGGTGTCGATCCTGGCTTAGTGTGGCGGCGGCTGGTGGCGCCCTCTGTCCCGACTGACTCCGGCACCGGTGTCGGCCCTGTCTTAGTGTGGCGGCGGCTGGTGGCGCCCTCTGTCCCGGCTAACTCTCCGGTGTCGGCCCTGGCTCAGTGTGGCGGCGGCTAGTAGCGCCCTCTGTCCCGGCTAACTCTCCGGTGTCGGCCCTGGCTCCGTGTGGCGGCGGCTGGTGGTGCCCTCTGTCCCGGCTGAATCTCCGGCGCCGGTGGCGGCCCTGGCTTAGTGTGGCGGCGGCTGGTGGCGCCCTCTGTCCCGGCTAACTCTCCGGCGCTGGTGTCGATCCTGGCTTAGTGTGGCGGCGGCTGGTGGCGCCCTCTGTCCCGACTGACTCCGGCACCGGTGTCGGCCCTGTCTTAGTGTGGCGGCGGCTGGTGGCGCCCTCTGTCCCGGCTAACTCTCCAGTGTCGGCCCTGGCTCAGTGTGGCGGCGGCTAGTAGCGCCCTCTGTCCCGGCTAACTCTCCGGTGTCGGCCCTGGCTCAGTGTGGCGGCGGCTGGTGGCGCCCTCTGTCCCGGCTGACTCCGGCGCCGGTGGCGGCCCTGTCTTAGTGTGGCGGCGGCTGGTGGCGCCCTCTGTCCCGGCTAACTCTCGGGTGCCGGTGTCGGCCCTGGCTCAGTGTGGCGGCGGCTGGTGGCGCCCTCTGTCCCGGCTAACTCTCCGGCGCCGGTGGCGGCCCTGTCTTAGTGTGGCGGCGGCTGGTGGCGCCCTCTGTCCCGGCTAACTCTCGGGTGCCGGTGTCGGCCCTGGCTCAGTGTGGCGGCGGCTGGTGGCGCCCTCTGTCCCGGCTAACTCTCCGGCGCCGGTGGGGGCCCTGTCTTAGTGTGGCGGCGGCTGGTGGCGCCCTCTGTCCCGGCTAACTCTCGGGTGCCGGTGTCGGCCCTGGCTCAGTGTGGCGGCGGCTGGTGGCGCCCTCTGTTCCGGCTGACTCTCCGGCGCCAGTGGCGGCCCTGGCTCAGTGTGTCGGCGGCGGTGGCGCGGGGTGGTGGTGCGACGCTCGCTGGAGACTGAGGTGGCGCCGTGCGGTGCGGTGCGGATATGGAGCTGCTGCGGCTGCTGTTACTGACGCTGCTGGCAGTGGCCGCCTGCTCGGCGCTGGAGGGACTCCACCGGCACAAGTGCGAGCCCATCACCATTCCTCTGTGTCGGGACATGCCGTACAACGTGACCCGAATGCCGAACCTGGTGGAGCACGAGACTCAGGAGGAGGCCGCCGCGCTGGTACGTAGACCAGTATAGTCCACTGACCGTGCATTAACGTAAATCCCACTCGTGCCCGTATATATGTCGTCTGTCGTTTATTATCCGTACAGTGACGTGCATCCCACTCGTACCCGTATATATGTCGTATGTCGTCCGTACAGTGACGTTTATCTCACTCGTACCCGTACCAATGCCCTCTCCCTCGTCTATGCAGTAACCACAACCATGCTGGTTCTAACGTGCATCAGTCTACTTAGTCTTACCCGCCCACATCTCACTGCACGTGCTGTGGTGCCGCTCTTAGACCTAGAGCGTGGGACGACCAGATAGTCGCCACATTGGAGCAGCTTATCTCACCCTTAAAGGAAATAGTTCACCTTCAGATTTTTTTTCAGAACACGATTTTATTATATTTTTTAATACAGTTTCTTTTTTTTCTGTTTAAAAATGGTCCTACATCGCGCCAATTCAGGACAGAAGGTTGTAAATTATTGATTGTATGGTGTGCGTCATTGGTCTGCGCATGCTCCATGGCAGTGCTGGCACTTTCAGACGGTACGGTACATCATATATGCGCCGTATTCCTTCGCCAAAAAGTCAAATATCTTCGGCTGGAGAGTCTTTTCAGCTAAGAAAAGTTCCAGATAAGGATTTCTCAACACGGGCTACAAAACTGCTATTTTAGTTCAAAACCCATGTTGAAGGTGAACTATTTCCTTAACACGTGGGACGGTCCCTGCGAGACGATAATCCTCCCAACGTCTGCCAGAGCCACTTTTAGTAAAACGGTCCTATTTTCCTCTATCTACTGTTTACTGTTTAGGCTTTACATAAAGTCTCTTCAGCGCACAAAAGTCTATAAAATGACTGTACGGATCCAATTGTCTGTTTATCTGGTTAATTGTCCACTGAAGATTATGATACGCATGGAAGCCGATTCAGAACATGAGCAGTGCACCGACTTGCTGAATATGTCGCTTCTGCTCGTTTCAAGATCAACGGAAGAATGCATATCTAACATGTTATATGTACATACTATCCCACATACCTAGGTCCAGTTTAATGACATAATACAATGACGAACTTCTATGTCCTCTTGAGTTTGAACAAGGTCCGCCAGGTATCTTATAACCCCAGTTAAAATTGCTGTCACTTTGTGGTGTGTTAGGTATTGTCGTCTCTCCTTCCACAACAAAATTAAATTTGCAGTACCTATATGCTAATTAACCAGTTAAATATAATATGTTGAAAAAATTTCGGTTTGGTGGTAATTAGGATAAGCATTGGTAGGCCAGTTGTGATGTGATCTCCACCGACTGAAACTTGTCAAATCTTCAGAACGGTTCAGAAAATTATGTGGCGTGTGACGCTATTGGCTGCAATGGATTCGCCCAATCCGGCGGCCGGCCTGTGCGGCTTGGCTTTGTCTATGTGCGCGCGGCACGCTGGTCGCATGCGGCGGCGAATCGATGCTGGCCCATCACTGCGCTTGCGCACAGACCTGTGATCTATGACGCTGCCAGATTTAGTTACTAGTATGACGGTATGCTAAACTGAACGAATGGACTCTAGACGCATATGTTCTTTAAAAACGGTCAATTTTTTATCATAAACTTGCTATGAGCTCAATACATGTTTCCATAACTATTGAATAGTGATAATATCGCCTAAATCAGTCATTTATTTCTTGAAATGTGTAATATAACTTCTATACCAAAACTTCTCAGAAACTTTTCTTTTCTTTTCAGCGCCTTCATGAAAACGGCTATTGAGTTATATTATCGTGATTGTCTTTCAGGAGCAGCCTCAAATCTATGCAAAAATTATGCTAAATTTCTGTAGAAATGTCCCTAGATCTGCTCTTGATACGCTGTACTTTAAATATATAAAACGAAAATCTGTATCGCAACTCCGAAAAAATAGTACAGCAGAAATAATGATGTTTCAATAGCCGGTTCGCACATCATCACCCGCATATTATTTCTAAAGCTT
>JAXIVJ010000428.1:5000-32500 GCA_036785665.1 Chirona hameri | reverse complement strand
CACGTTCTAGCTGTATTTTTTTGCCGAGATATCCGTTTAGTAGAATACGTGATTGATTTTTAGTATTTAAAAATGTTTGGTCTATTAATGCTCTCAGTTTTGGGCCAAAGTTAAGCTCGCTAATGACTAATCTTAAATAATCCCAATCGACTGACTCGAAAGCCGCTTCAAAATCAGCGGCTATTATCATCCCTGGCTTTTTATTGTTATTGGTCCAGTTAATTATATCAAGCACAAGCCTTGTATTTTCTCCAATATACCGGCCGGAAGTGTAGGCTGTTTGCGCTGGGCTAATTAACCTTGGCATTACCTTTTTAAGTCTCATGGCGATTGCGGTTGATATAATCTTATAGTCTGAATTTAACAATGTTATTGGTCTTCATCCCTTATAAGTATGAGGTGATTTCCCTTTCTTATGGATAAGTGTAATGATGCCCTCACGGTGAGAAGGAAGCTCGTAACCTTCAGTCGACGAGGTTCTAACTGCCCGGTACAGAAATGGACCTATTTCCGACCAAAAACAACGGAAGAATTCGACAGGGAAGCCATTTGAACCGGGAGTCTTGCCTTTCTTCATAGAGTTTAATGCACTAGTTAATTCCAACATTGTTATATCCGCGTCGAGTTCCGTCCTATTGTTTGAATCTAGCCTATTTGTTATATGATTCGCTATGAATGAAGGATCTGGCGCATTGCTATCCCTGGAATTATATTTGTTTTGCAAAATATTCGAGAAGTTTTCAATTATTACATCCGCCTTTGAAATGATGTCATTCCCGTCATTGATATATTGAATGCATTTCTTGTTATAGTTTCTTTTCTCTAAAGATAAAAAATACTTTGAATTTTTCTCCCCATGCTCATGCCAGGCCACCCGCGACCGAACAATCAGTCCGTCAATAATTGGACGTCTTAGCTCTTCAAGTTTGGTTTTGATTATGTTTAGCTGAGTAGCATCACTTTGAAGGCCTGATGATGTAAATTTGTTTTCTGCTTCAGTAATTTCGGCCATTAACTTCGCTTCTGTTGTCCTTACGCGTTTTGCTTTTTGTTTAGAAAACTTAACTGTATCTCCCCTAATCATCATAATCAAAGTTTCATAGAAAAGGCAGTCGTTTATTGTTAGTTGTATGGATTTATAATACTTATCATCATTATACACTACGTTATCATATACAGGGACCGCGTATTGTCGGACTGTGTCGCCGATGCAAGATTTTACCGTTTTAATATAATCTTCGTCTGTTAAATGTGAAATATTAAATTTCCAGATACCATTTCCTCTTTGATTTTTACTTTGTATTGATAAGGTTATTATGTTATGGTCTGTACGATATCCTGGCAACATTTCGACATCTGACACATAATTCAAAAGGTCATCGCTAACAAAGAACATGTCTAGACGTCCACGCTTTAAAGGATTTATCCGCGACCACGTGTAACTACGGGCCATGGGATGCAACTGACGCCATGCATCAATTAAGTTGTACTTATATGATAGCTCTAGAAAAGTTTGTTTTGCATGTGTATTATTTTCCCCGACATAATTAAACGAGTCTGCAACCGGATCTTCATATGCATGTTGCTTTTATTTTTCACATTGCTTTTATTTTTGCCTTTATCCTGTTGCATTTTACGTCTTATGAATTTCACGAGTGAATACCCTTTGTATGATGACAATGTGTCAGCAGCGGAATGCAATCTGTTTGACACTGTGGTGGTAAAAGCCAATGTCAGCAGCGGAATGCAATCTGTTTGACACTGTGGTGGTAAAAGCCAATGTCAGCAGCGGAATGCAATCTGTTTGACACTGTGGTGGTAAAAGCCAATTGTTTGATTGGAGCCCACAACGATGCGCAATAAATAAATACATAAATAAATCAGCAGTTCAGCTTTGTTTTGTGAAAAGGCACATTAAGACTGGTCCTTGGTAAGTCGCTGCGGTGGGATGACCGCAAATTAAATAGGTCTCCCCACAGCCACCAGCCACCATCGCACATATAGCGAATGCGTCGGAACTCAACTTCGGGAGCGCATCACTTTCAACTTTGATATGCGTGAATTCAATTTTAATTGGATTTAATTGCGTCATATTTGCATAACTAAATGATGATGAAGATATACGTTCATCCAGTCATTTAACTGAAGGAAAAGCAAATTTGCGCCCAATATACCTACAAACCTACGAGAAAATGTCACATTTTATCAATAGCAAATAAATAACGAACTTCTCTTATTTTGGTTACAATATTTAACGACAAAGTTCCAATGATGTGTAATGCAATTCTAACGTATTTGTTAGGGGTGCCAAATCAATTCGCAGATTATGCCATTGAGGCGAAAACAAAACATTTTAGGACTACTGTAGGGAACATATTCGTCTTCCTTTGGAAAAGGAGTTACCTCTTCAAATTTGATCGCAGGCCTCATCATACATCTAATAACGAACATGTATTTAATGGCATCTTTTCGAGCCAAGTCCAGGCTAAATTACACAGATAAAAATTGATTGCATTGCACTCATCACATCGAAACGTTGTGCAATTTCCAACAAGACCTAGCCTATTATGTGCGGAGATTTGCCCTGACGGCATGATGTTGCAGAACATTATCACCTCGTGCATGTCTGCTGCACGTTTTACAAGTCTTCGTTCCAAGAAACTCGTCATTTGTTTTATCTCAAACGGTTAGAATGTTACCGCTCAGACCAGATCCAAGAACCAAGAAGGAAACACATTGGATACAAACATGAAAATAAGTCAATCACATTACGCCGGTGATTATATCCTACACTTAGGTATTACGATGGCATTACTTTTTTCAAAGATTAGTGTCTTTTCCGAACAAAGTTCAGGCAACTAACAACTGACTCCAGCTGACTACACTGACGTTGTACCGTGTGTCCGCAGCTGCAGCAGTTTGTGCCGCTGATGGACGCCAACTGACTCTCTTGACTCTGTTCTATGTGTCCGCAGCTGCAGCAGTTTGTGCCGCTGGTCGACTCCAACTGACTCTATTGACTCTGTTCTATGTGTCCGCAGCTGCAGCAGTTTGTGCCGCTGGTCGACTCCAACTGACTCTATTGACTCTGTTCTATGTTTCCGCAGCTGCAGCAGTTTGTGCCGCTGGTCGACTCCAACTGACTCTCTTGACTCTGTTCTATGTGTCCGCAGCTGCAGCAGTTTGTGCCGCTGGTCGACTCCAGCTGACTCTCTTGGCTCTGTTCTGTGTCCGCAGCTGCAGCAGTTTGTGCCGCTGGTCGACTCCAACTGACTCTATTGACTCTGTTCTATGTTTCCGCAGCTGCAGCAGTTCGTGCCGCTGATGGACTCCAGCTGTCTCTCTTGACTCTGTTCTACGTGTCCGCAGCTGCAGCAGTTTGTGCCGCTGGTCGACTCCAACTGACTCTCTCGACTCTGTTCTCTGTTTCCGCAGCTGCAGCAGTTTGTGCCGCTGATGGACTCCAACTGGCTCTCTTGACTCTGTTCTATGTGTCCGCAGCTGCAGCAGTTTGTGCCGCTGGTCGACTCCAACTGCAGCAGCCGGCTGCGGTTCTTCCTCTGCTCAGTGTTCGCGCCCATGTGCTCGGAGATGGTGGACGCGCCCATTCCCAGCTGCCAGTCGGTCTGTGTCGACGTGCGCTCCCGCTGCCTGCCGCTGCTGCGCTCCTTCGGCATCGGCTGGCCGGCAATGCTCAACTGCTCCCTGCTGCCGGCCGCCGGACACGAGAAGCGGGACGGCCTCTGCATGGCGTACCCGGCGGGGGACGAGGAGAGGGCCGGGCCGCCGCCGTCGCCGCCGCCGCCGGTCGACCCGCGCCGCCTGATGGCCCGCTACCCGCACCTGGACTGGAGCGGCCTGCTGCAGGCGGGGAGACACTCCGACTCCCCACCGCCGCCGGCCGGACAGCCGGCCCTGTCACTGCCGGGGAACGGCGCCTGTCCGCCCGGGTACGTCAGGGTACCCGGCGCCGGGGCCGGCGGCGCCGCCTGTCACCCGGCCTGCGGCGCCGACCTGCTCTTCACCGGCGGCGACAAGCGGCTGGCCGAGCTGTGGCTGGCCAGCTGGGCGGTGCTCTGTCTGCTCTGCAGCCTCTTCACGGTGCTCACCTTTTGGCTGGAGGCGGCGCGGTTTGACTACCCGGGCCGGCCGGTGGTGTTCCTCTGCGCCTGTCAGGCGTTCTACTCGCTCGGCGTGCTCGCCCGGCTGCTGCTGGGGGCCGAGCTGGCCGCCTGCCACGCCGCGCCCGACGGCGGCCGCGTGCTGGCCGCCGGCGGCCTGGACAGCGCCGGCTGCATCGTCACCTTCCTGGCGCGCTACTACTTCGGCCTGGCGGCGGCGCTCTGGTGGGCCGTGCTGGCCTCCGGCTGGGCGCTCAGCCTGGCCAGAGGCTGGAGTCGTGAGGCGCTGCGCCGGCTCGCGCCGCGGCTGCATGCGCTCTGCTGGGGCGCGCCGGCCGTGCTGGCGGCGGCCGCGCTCACCGCCCAGACGATCGCCGCTGACGAGCTGACGGCGCTGTGCGAGGTGACGCGCCGGCCTCTGCCGCTGCTGACGCTGCTGGCTCTGCCGTTGGCGTTGCCGCTGCTGGCCGGCACCGTGTGTCTGGCGCTGGGCGGAGCCGCCCTGGCAGCCAGCCGCCGACAGCTGCAGAAACCTGCGGCCGCGGCGGGGGCTGCGACGGGGGCGGGGGCGGGGGCGGGGACGGGAGCGACCGGGGCGCGGCGGCTGGGTCTGTACCTGGTCCTGACGGCGGTGTCGGCAGGGGTGACGCTAGCCTGCCTTGTGTACGAGGCTGTGCAGGCGGAGCGGTGGGAGGCGGCGGCGCTGCGGCGGGCAGGTGCCTGCCGGACCGCTGCCGGCTGCCCGCCGCCCGCCAGCCTGCCGCCGCTGGCAGTGCCGCTGCTGCGGCTGGCCGCCGCGCTGGTCGGCGGCGTGGCCAGCGTGCCCTGGGTCTGGTCCGCCGAGACGGCCGCCAGCTGGACCCGGCTCGGGTCGCTGCTCTGCTGTCGGCGGCGGACTGCCGACAAGGCGGCCGTGTACCTGCCGGGCCGGAGGAACGGGGCCGCTCCCGTCGGCCGGCACCGGCACCCGCCACCGGCACCTGGCACCGGCCGCCGGGTATCCCCTGTCTGACCCGTCTGTAGCCGCCAGCACCCGGCACCCGCCGTAACTCGGCACCCGGCACCGGCTGTCTTCCGTCCGACCTGGCGTCGGCCACTGTCGGCTTCTGATCTTCTGTGCGGTCTGCGATGTGTGATATGTGTTTGTGTGAGTCTGGTCAGATCGGGTCTCTCCAGCCGACCGTCTGGACTGGACCGGACACGTGGCTGGACACGGGTGAACAATGCGATACATTAGTGTTATCTGTTTTGAGTGTCGCATGCCTACATTGTTGCTTTGCCGTGCGTTTGTGGCGCAGTTGCGCAGTGGCGCGTTTGTGACGGTGCTGCGTTTGTGGCGCAGAGTTTCGCGTGACGAACGCGAACGCGTGACGTTCGTGTTCACGTGACGTTCGTGTTCGTGTCGTGTTCGTGGTGTACTTTCGGAAGTGATATTATTTTTGCGACGACTGTTACTCACTTGAAGCAAGTGCTCGGTCGAAGATTCATTCACAACGTACATACCTATGAATATGTTTATACTAGCCGTTTCACGAAGGATTATTGCGCTGAAAAGTTTCTGAAAGATTCTGAAAGTTTTGAAAAACTGCACAACTTTTACATGCGATTTTTGGTTAGAAATATCCCTCATAATTTGTAATATGTTGGTAAGAATAAAATATGTTGACAAAATTGCGGTTTGGTGGTAATAAGCAATATAAGTATTTATAGAATCTTCCTGAAAAGTTTCTGAAAGATTCTATCAACACCTATCTTGCTTATTACCACCAAACCGCAATTTTTTTAACATATTTTATTCTTACCAACATATTACAAATTATGAGGGACATTTCTAGCCAAAAATCGCATGTAAAAGTTGTGTATTTTTTCAAAACTTTCAGAATCTTTCAGAAACTTTCCAGCGCAATAATCCTTCGTGAAAACGGCTACTGTTACATTTGCTGTGTGACATCTGGAATGTATTATATGTTGTTACGCGCATAACTCACAACAAAAGTACAGCGTTGATAGTTTATCTAGTTATCATGAATGTCCTCACCGACCCGTTCTTACTTGGAATGCTTCAACATGTATATGCGATGATTTGCTTTAGCGGGAGTGGATAGGTGTATTACTGCAATAACATTTGCATTCGGAAGTTGATTTCATCTTGCAGCCAACCTGGACAATATATGATGTACCATCCGACTTGCTGGTATGGATGCAATGAGTGGTTAGCCGTTCAGTATGCAACGAAGGAGCCGTAATCTTTCCTATTCCATGGTCAGTATTCCATCGTAAATTGGCGACTTTAATTAACTGATGTTGAACCAATAAACACCTGTTCATGAGTGGTAGGTGTAGAAGAAACTTTAGGGACACTATATAAGCCGTCTCACTGCAAATGATTCCAAAGCTAAACAAATAAGCAGTAGGGATATGGACATGGACTTGGATATAACTTGGGGACTGGAATACAAAATCCTGAAACTTGAATTACAAAGTCAGACTATTTACGTACAACGTAACCATAAATGTATTGTTTTTCAAAGTAATACAATGTAGGTACATACATACGTATCAATATCTGGGCGCATTAGTGTTAATATGTCCACAGACATTATCTCGAGATCTACCCGTCCGATTTTCAAAAATGAAACGGTGTTTGGTTCCCCTCAACACGATCTACATTTATAAATAATAATACAAAATATAAATTTGGGATAGGGGGGCAACAGGGGGGCAAAACTACAAATTTTAGTGGTATTTTTGATCCAACATAACTTTTATGTTTATCGACCGATTTTAACACAACTAATAGGAATCGATAGAGATTGAATTGGAAATTGATATATGACGGTGACGTTTGGAAATTCAAAAATCATAGGCGTGTGCAGGTCAATCAATATGGGGGTGAAGTAAATGCGTAATATTTTTTTTTTTTAATAAATGAAATGGTATGTGATTGAGACATTATAAAAACAGTTATAAATCATATTTGTTTGCCATAGGTGGTACCAGGTTAGTGAAAAGGGGGGAAAATTGGGAAAAAGTATTAACCGCAGACAAGTTGCTACACAGCACTATACATATGTTACTGATCGTAGATAGTTCCTTTTTGCATGTTGTTCTTCATCATAGACGTATCCAGGATCCAAACTGGGGCGGCGCAAGCCCTTTTGATAAGTATATTATCCGCTATTATGATACTAACTAGTCAACAGTGACTATTTCACTTACAACTTCAATTAACATTGCTTACCCCCCTTTTTACCCTACCTGGACTCGCCTACTATCTTATAATCGTTCGTAGAGTAGCCTGTGGTGCGTGTTTCATCCGAAAACTGCAGTATGTTATGTCATTGTACGCCCATGCCTCTTAGTTTCCTTGCAATAATATGACCCCCTTTCTTCCATTCCTGAGCGCGCCTCTGCAAAAAATGACTTTATTCCCTTTTCTGGTCTCATATGTGCATATATTATTATAAGGTAAACGTATATTGCGCCGTTATCGCTGGCATATCGTCATCACCATGCCAGTCACCCCCCTTTTCATGTTCCTGAACACGCCCCTGAAACTCTATATGTAATAAATTATGAAAATAATGGAAGCAGAAGCTATCTTTTACATCTTGATAGCTATAAATGCCCCTTACATTGCTCTATTGGCTTCCCGCCAAGCATTGAATACTTCCTGGAAACCCCCCCCCTTTTCAAGCCCCTGGAACCGCCTCTGCCATGCAATTTTTATGATATTTCATTAACATCAACTAATTTGCACTTGTTTCAATCACCGTAAGCCGATGTAACTCCTTCATACTTGATGCAGTTAGGAAGAAACCGTGAAGATCGCATTTCCGTATTATCGCCAAATGTCGCCTCCGAACCCACCCAAAACTGTGCCCTGGAACCGCCTTTGTTCAGGTTAAGAACTAAACATTTTGACTCCAAATGCGGAGTTCAATTCTATGAAAAGTCCCAAAATTTCATGGGCTTGCTCCCATCCGTTCTGGAGATATCTGCGAAAAACATGAGGGGGGGGGGCGGAATCCGCCCCCCCCCTGTTACAAATAGGGTTAAGTCGCTCCGATGTCTGTGTCGGTCACAGCACGCGCCAGAAGGCATGTTGTTCCATTGGTTTAACATGCAGAAAAACCCGAGCGAAATGTGTGTAAAATGCGAAAACCCCGAAACATGGATGCATTCCTAGGTCGACATCTCAGTAATTTAGAGTCCGATCGGCACGGGATAAACACAGGCGTGTAGAGAAATTAACTGGCTGGCGTATACAATGTGTGTTGGCGAGCAGCGAGTGGCATGTGCAAAGGAAATAACGAAATCATTTAAATATCATGGTTGTACAACGTTTGTCAAGATTAAATCCGGAACTCGGAACCTATCGCATGTAAAGCAATGCAACATTTGCAATTGTGTAGACAAATGGACCGGCTTTATGCTGCACGTAAAACGGAAGCTTACCGATCAGTATTTATGCATTTAAATCGACTTGGGATATACGATTTGACAATTACAAAATAAATATGATTACACCGCCATGCCGTCAAAACCTGAGGGTGTTGAACGATACAAGTTATAGAGCTTGAAGCGCAGTCATTTCTGACCAATATCCACCCAAAATTTTACGCGTATTTACAAACATTAAAGTTATAAATACAGTTTTAACCCGCGCTGTGCCGGTGCTCGGCGCCACCTTCGCCGTACCGGGGGAGGGGGGGGGGGGGGGGGTTATACCCCCTCTAACTCGAAAACATAAAGGGCTATAAAGACGCAGAAAAAGGCGTTCCAAAGCTCTCGACAAGCACATTTGAAAGTACTTCCAATATTTTTCTTCTTCAAGTCAATATTGAGGTCATCAGAGGTCATCAAATGTCAAATTTACCAGTTTTAGACTTCGATCCAGATACCCCCAGATATCACAGGAACTATGATAGCTAGAAACAAGCGGAAAAGCGTAATGGATCGCCCTTGAAAAATTCAATTCGCAATGTGTCCTCAGATGTTAGCTCAGGTCAACGGTTTAGGCTCCAGAGCTCATCAAATCTGAAAAAGGCTATTTTTACCAAACAGTTTTTTACGAATAGCTTTTTACCTAATAACGACAATGAAATAGTTTTGATGCCATCGTTTTTGTTTCTTCAAGGCGCTTTGAATCATATTAGTGTTGACCAGGTTAGGTCAACTTAAAAAATTTACCTCGGGTCAGGTCAAGTGGTGACCCAAGTAGGTTATGTTGCATATGAGAAGACGTGCCTCGACGAGAAAAAACACATTGGTGTCGGTTTCACTTCTTTATCGTCATTATGTCGAGAGTTATTGACATTAAACTGTTGGTGATCTCGGATGACCTCGGCTGAGCCTGTAGGGTTCACTGAACAAAAATGGCACCTAGGTAATCAATAATGGCCTATAATAACATGATCCAGAAGGAATTGGACTGCTATCTTGCGTATCCTTGGAATAGGAAGCATTTGAATATTTCCCCATTGACTTATAATGGGGAGGCCACGAAATTGACCCGACCTTAGGTCGCTGATATACAAAATCCAAGATAAACGAATTGTAGATATATATATATATATGACCTTATTAAATCCTGTAAGTGTAAAACCGATCATCCAAAAACTGTGACTGTGGTACGACCACAATTTTTTTTTAGGTGGTGTCACGTGACCTGGTCTGGTGACCTGACCTGAGATGACCCGAGGTATTTGTTTACATAATGTTGGCAATTGATGCCGAAACAGCTGTGCCAAAAACGGCAGCGCGCACGTTTTTTCGCTATCCTCGATAAACCAGAGGGGGGGGGGGGGGGGGGGGGGGTATAAACACCCCCGGCACGGTGCGGGTTAGTAAAACGCTGTAATGGGGCATGTCAGTTGACAAGGATGTAGATGGCGCTGATGTACAATGTGACCCAAGCGGCGATCACCGCCATTGGCGACAATGTATTAAGTCACTGTTTGAGGGTGGCTCTAAACATAGTTACGATGGCAAATGCTAAAGGGCTCATGTGGTTCGCTAAAGCTTTCTGAGTTAAATGCTGCCATTTTTTGATGATATAAACATTTGGGGTTGCACAAGATCGCCCTGAAGTCAACCATGCGTGGCGAGCCGTCATAAGGGCGATCGGGCCGTCCGGCCCCAGCAGGCGATCGACCATGTCGTCTTGCCGTGGCCGGTCGTCTTCTTCGGTGGCGAGGGCTGCGGCTCGGGTGAACGGCAGTATTTTAGTTTACCGTCATTATTTATATTTATCATACGATCAAGGCTACACAAGATGGTGATGGGAATGAGCGATGGTGCAGGCGGTGCGGAAGGAAAAAGAGGAGCTGAAGGAGTGGCACTGATCAGGGAATAAAATTAGACCATATGCCACCGCACTTAGCAGTCCTGCCGTATTTGATATGAAAGTTTGTGTATTTTCCTCATTTTTCTTCTTCTTCTGGAGAGCATGGCCGTCTGTGCTGCTCCAGCAGGATGTCATAAGCGGGTGTCGACAATATGGTCTTCTGCTCAATCGAAGGTGAATATGTTCTTTTTAGCTGTTTCAGAACAGTAAGTTCCATCTGTGGTGATATCGCAATTAATGCACAGTGCACCCTTTCTTCCATATGTTGTATTAAATGTATGAATGTTTATCAGTTTAACAATCAAAAGTACAACCATTGTTGTTTGCCACCAATATCTTGTTGTTGTTTGGCCCGAAGCCACGGTGGATAGAAAGATTGCCCGGCAGCCCACGAGAGCCGCAGCCAGCAGCCCCGACGACGGCTGCCGCGGCGAGTCGATGTATGTATTGACAGTAAAAACACTCTCCGATGCATACAACGGCTATTCTGAGTGTCGCGTCATGGTTAAAAGGCAGACATGCTAAAAACGACACTCAGCAACATGCATACTAGACACTAAAATACACTCCATGATCATACACACATTCACACAGCGACCGACATAAACATACACGACACCCATCATACACCATGTAAAAGATCACGGAGCTGATGTTTCAAAGAAGCTAAAGACGCCTCGCGCAGGTCCGGCGGCAACGCGTTGTAGCGCTGCGCTAAACTGTATAAAAAGCGTCTCTTGCCGGCTTCGGTTCCCACGCGCGGGAGGGCCAAATCAGCGTCCTGGCGTGTGCTTCTAGCTCGAAACTCAGAGTTTGTCGAAAGCCGGGAAGCGAGAGCCTGTGGTTCCCCGGTGGTGCGAATTTTGTGAAGAAGATTGTGGGATTGAAGTTCGCACAGCTGCCGGGCGGTGAGCCAGCCCAGTTCATCTCGCACGTCCGATATGTGATCAAATTTACGCCGGCCAAAGACAGCGCGCAAGCCAAAATTGAGGATCTTTTGGAGGCGCTGCATGTTTGTCTCTGAGCCGTTGCCGAACACCGTCAAACAGTATCGGACGTGCGAGATGACAAGGGCGTCGACTATGACAGGAAGAAGTGACGAAGGGATCTGATGACGCACGTGGGTCAGGCCGATGAGGATACCGTTACATGTTTTGACGAGGGCAGATACGTGTGAGTCCCACGAGAGGTGCTTGTCGAACAGTATGCCAAGATTCCTCACCGTGGGGCTCTCAAGCACTATGTCCTCACGGAACCGAATAGTGGTCGTGGTCATGCCACGACAATTTTGACGGGAACCACAGACAATGAGCTCTGTTTTTCCGGTATTTACTTTCAAACCATGGGAATGGAACCAGGTGCCGAGAGATGATAAAGCCTGTTCCATGGTAGCAATGAGCTGAGGGAGGGATTCTTTTTTGTCTGAAACCAGAATTTGGGTATCGTCAGCGTACTGCACCATGTGCGCCTCAGGGGCAAAGAGGGATAAGTCATTGGCAAAAATCTGGAATAGGAGTGAGCCGAATGAGGATCCTTGGCAAACACCGATAGGATTTGGTAGGGATCGGGAAAAGTGGCGGTTCCCACGCCCGTCAGCTGTACAAACAGATTGAGTATGGCCAGTGAGATAAGAGGAAAACCAGGTAGGATCGATAGAATAGGTTTGAAGTATGGAAAGGAGCTTTGCGTGGTCGATCACGTCAAAGCATTTTGACAGGTCAAGTAGACAGAGGAGAGTGATGTCCTGGCGGTCGGTGGCGGAAAAAATATGATCGGATACGGTAAGAAGCGCGGTTTCTGTGGAGTGATTTGAACGAAAACCGTGCTGGGATGAGGAAAAAAGGTGATTGTTGGCCATGTAAGAGTACAGTTGTCGCTGAACAACTCTCTCTCTCTATAGGTTTTGGAAAAGCCGGGACGATGGAGATGGGACGGAAGTTTGATGTTTCGGAAAGGCTGCCGGATTTGTGAATAGGATGCACGATAGAGTATTTCCAGGACGCGGGATATTCACAGGTTGTGAGACAGGTGTTGATGATATGAAGGAAGACATGGCCGATGACGTCGAAACAAAGTTTCAAAATCCGGGTGCAGATGCCGTCAGAACCACAGGCTCCTGAATTTTTCATAGAAAAGAGGACAGAACGGAGAAAGTCAAAAGAGACAGGCTTCAGAATGAAGGCGCAGGCGCCAACCCTCGGAAGTCTACAAGAAGATGAAGGGGCTCCCCCCTGTCTCGAACCTCACCCGCGACACGAGGCCCCACCCCGGCGAAGTACCCGTTTAGCTCGTCGGGTGTGGCCTCAGGCGCAGCTCTCTGCTCTACCACGATATGGTTGATCGTCCGCTGAGGCTGGATGGGCCGCTCGCCCTTATGGCGGTTCGCCACGCATGGTTGACTTCCGCGATTTTGTGCAACCACAGTTATTGATATCATAACAAATGACAGAATTCAACTCAGAAAGCTTCAGCGAACCACATGAGACGTGAGCCTTTAGCACTTTTGATCATAACTATTTTTAGAGCCACCTTCAAACAGTGACTTAATACATTGTCGCCAATGGCGGTAATGGGTCACATCGCCGCTTGGGTCACATTGCTGCCCAGCGCCCCTGGCGGCAGACATTTTTGCTGATATACCCCATTACCGAGCGGGCGCGAACCGCCCGTGAGGTTTCTCGTCAACTTACTAGATAAATTTACATTTGACCCGGCCCGACCCGGCCATAAATACGCTTTTCGGAAGCTAATAACTTTGCAACCACTGCTCCGATTGAGATCGAGTTTTCAGCATAGGATAGGACCATCAAATCAATGTTGATTTTGTTACGGTGCGTTCTGCTAGGGTTGGTACCACAGCGCGTGGCACCCGCAGACATAGAAATGAACACAAATCATTCTTGATCAAAAATGGCTTGATAGTTGATTTATCTAAGCATTCGTTTTTTATACGCTGAAGCATGCAGCGCTCAGGACGTACTCCCTTTAGGCGGATTCGAGAAAGGAGATCATGTTCAATTTAATAAAACTTAATTTGTATGTTGGCATGCATGGAAGCCTGGCAATTTTTATGGAGAACTAAAAGGACTAAAAGGACTATGTGTTACTACCACGTGTGCTCCCGTACCGTTTCATATTTCAAACCTATTTTAGCTTTACCAGTGCGCGCCCGCTCGGCCATCGCCCAAAAAGGCGTTTTACTGGTACCTATTTTGGTCGGCGTAACTCGGGTCGGTAAAGCTTGCAATAGCCACCGAATATTGGTTTCGAAGTAACTATTATCGAAGAGCATGCTGCGCTTGAAACGCACTCCCGTTTGCCAGATCACAGGTTGATAAATGCAATTTTCGAACGATTTAGTGTAACCCCAAATAAGTTAACGGCACAACGGACGCCAACCGTGTCGCCTCTTCGCGCAGCGAAGCAAGTGGGGACCGCTTGGCTTGTTCATAGCTATTGCAATAACTATTTTAACAGGGTAACAGGACCAATCGCTAAGTTCTGATCTTAAAAGGTGTTGTCCAATCTTCCATGGCACAAGGTTACCCTGGCGTTTGGTCTGACGTAACGTGAAGGTAATTTCATTTTCGATAATTCATCCGTGAAAACGGCTACTGTGTAAGGAGCTTGCTTTATGTTGAACAGAAATGTGTTCACATTGGAAACTATAGACATAAGGACATAAAGACATAAACTAATAGTGAAACAAAGAGCCTCAGGGGCTCATACTAGGTTGCACAACATACATACATCGCTATACATACAATTGCACACATACATACATCAACATGCATAATAAAACATACACATACATCGCCTCGTAGGACAGCATACATATCATCTCCATACCTACACATATTTGACATACACGTATATCCCCCCCCCCTCCAATACTAGGCAGACCCATTTCAATTTCCGTACTTAGTGCATATTTCTAAAAAGAAACCTTTTACCTAATCCCATGAATATTTGTAAACTAACCCATTTCCTGCAAAATATTCATCTAGCCTATTTTTTAAAGAAACTAAGGTTGCCAGCCAGCGGCAACATTTCCCTGGTAACCTTATTTTCCTGGTAACCTTATTTTCCCCTTGGAATACTAACCTTAACCTTATTTTCATTAACCTTATTTTCATTAACCTTATTTTCATTGACCTTATTTTCATTAACCTTATTTTCATTAACATTATTTTCATTAACCTTATTTTCATTAACCTTATTTTCATTAACCTTATTTTCATTAACATTATTTTCATTAACCTTATTTTCATTAGCCTTATTTGTATTAACCTTATTTTCATTAACCTTATTTTCATTAACCTTATTTTCATTAACCTTATTTTCATTAACGTTATTTTCATTTTCATTATTTTCATTAACCTTATTTTCATTAACCTTATTTTCATTAACCTTATTTTCATTAACCTTATTTTCATTCACCTTATTTTCATTAACCTTATTTTCATTAACCTTATTTTCATTAACCTTATTTTCATTAACCTTATTTTCATTAACCTTATTTTCATTAACCTTATTTTCATTAACCTTATTTTCATTAACCTTATTTTCATTAACCTTATTTTCATTAACCTTATTTTCATTAACCTTATTTTCATTAACCTTATTTTCATTAACCTTATTCTCATTAACCTTATTTTTATTAACCTTATTTTCATTAACCTTATTTTCATTAACCTTATTTTCATTAACCTTATTTTCATTAACCTTATTTTCATTAACCTTATTTTCATTAACCTTATTTTCATTAACCTTATTTTCATTAACATTATTTTCATTAACCTTATTTTCATTAACCTTATTAACATTAACCTTGTTTTCCCCTGGTAAATATTTCCAATGTCCTACAACCCTCCTACCAAAAAAAAAACGATTGTCGTAACGTAGTCTTACTTTGTTTAATAATGAGTTTATGCGGATGACATCTACCTCGAATTTCTCTATTAAATTCAAACATCCCTTAAAATACCCCATATGTTGACCATTTACAAATTTAAAAACTTCTATGAGATCCCCCCTCAGCCCTCTGTATTTAGGTGAGAACATATCCAATTTTTTTAGTCTATCGTCATACTGCATATTACTAAGACCCATAACCATATTTGTTGCCCTTTTGTACTCTTTCTAATAACCAGCAATATCTCTCATACATCGGAGACCAGGCTTGTACACAGTACTCTAAATGCGGTCTAACATATGCACAAACAAATTTTGTAATCACCGCTTCACTTTTGTGAGAAACATTCCTGTTAATAGCCCCAAACATCCTGAGTGCCTTCTTTGAGCAGGTATGGCGAGAAGAAAGGGTGTTTTCACATCTCGCGTTAGGGAACCACACTTCGCTTTGCCGACAAAATAATGAAGAGCTGCATTGTGACAGACTATCTTACTGCACTGTGCGGCGTTTATTGATTCTCAGGACAATGTTAGAGGCCCTTCATTGACATTGATAACACGATGGTCTCCAGTCAAACAGGCCAGGAAAGCGGCATCCGCTGCCGTCTTTCTCGTGTGTGCACCCTATGAACAGCACCTAACATGGTCGGGGAAATCAGGCGACAAGCCTGACAGTTCATTTCACACAGTTGTTGAGCCACCCGACAAAGCTGGGTTCAGCAAATTGAACCAGCCGAAAGTGCGTAATTCATACTCCTGTTGAAATATTCTACAAGCCTGACTACAAGCCTACCTTACATGATTTTCATAAAAGCACATCTGGACCATCCGACAGATTGAGCTGCCACATATTTTGAGCCAGCAACCAGAGCTCGGTTCACACACTTTTGAACCAGCCAGCAGTCAATAACTCCTGCCCTGATAACACATCTCATCTCCCGCTAACAGCCGCGAAACGGCATCGCTATTTGCCGTTTACTGCCGACGCCGACACGGCCTCTGCCTCATTTGAATACCGGCTCTGCAGTAACTAGCGGCACACGATAGAATCGGCTCGTTGTGGGCGCAGTCGGTTCGATCGGGTTGTACCATAACCTGGCCGGGAGAGTCGGGGGCGTGTCGGATTGGGCTGGGGCCGGCGCCGGCCCGGCGGCTGCGGCTTTGAAGCGGCCTGCACGTGCAGAGCGCCGCCAGGCCGGCGGGCACCGCCATCGACCGGCCCGTGACATAGAGGTGCCCCGGGCCAGATCGAGCTCGTAACTCAGATTATAGACACGGCGCAACCCGGACACGGCATACGCAATAAACACAGCATAGAGCACGGCACATAGCACAGGGCTCGGAACAGGGCACAGAGAACAGAGCACGGCACAGAGCACAGGGCTCGGTACAGAGCACGACACGGAACACATGGCTTGGTACAGTGCACAGACAACATAGCACGGTACAGAACACGACACAGAGCACAGGGCTCGGAACAGGGCACAGAGAACAGAGCACGGTACAGAGCACAGGGCTCGGTACCGTGCACATAACACATAGCACGGTACAGAGCACGGCACAGAACACAGGGCTCGGTACAGAGCACGGCACAGAACACAGGGCTCGGTACAGAGCACGGCACAGAACACAGGGCTCGGTACAGAGCACGGCACAGAACACAGGGCTCTGTACAGAGCACGGCACAGAACACGGTACAGAGCACGGCACAAAACACAGCACAGAACACGGTACAGAGCACGGCACAGAACACGGTACAGATCACGGCACAGAGCACAGGGCTCGGTACAGAGCACGGCACGGAGCACGGCACAGAGCACGCCACAGAGCACGGCCGCCGTCGCCGGGCCGCAGCTCACACGTTGTATCGCCGAGGCCGTGTGTGAACGACGCACTGTGGTGGAGACTGTATACACACTATACACTATACAGGGACCTGTCAGACCGGTGTTTACCGGTGTTACCGCATCAAAGCGGCAGCGGCGAGAGGCGAGCAAGCCGCAGCCGCCGCCGTCAGGCGGCCGCCGGTGAACAGATTACCTGCGATGCTGTCTAACACAGATGGTAAGGTCGGAGACGAGGGCTATGATGCTTTGTGGCACCCGTGTCTTTTCACTACTGTCCGGCTATGTTGATGGGTTAGTTTGGAGAAGATCAAAGATAGACCGTCATACATAGTGTTTCCGAGAGTACCGACATGACACAAATATATCAAGGTGTGAGTGCCATGGCAGGTGGTTTGACCACAATATCAGCTTACAACGTGATGGTGCCAGATATGGATTGGTGTACTTTTATAGACTATAGGAATGCAAGCGTAGTAGTCGTGAAATGAAGTATTAGTATCACTCTCAAGTGGATATCCTTTCTTACTCTAGTTGTGCATAACAATACACATTCTCCACACTACCATTCGCAGGATAGCATGTGCCAAATGGATACACGATGTGTCGCCTGATACCGTCAGAGCATACGGCTCCATGGGCGGATCCAGGGGGGGGGGGGGGGGCAAAGGGCCATGGTCCCCAAACCACCTGCAATCGATGCGAAATTGACACATTTCCTGATATAGAAGAAAATATAAGCAACTTTTACTAAGGAAGTTTTATTTTAAATCAGCTATCAATGCATAGCTACGACATCCAATTAGTTTTCAGAATTGTGTGAGACTTTCCGGGATTTGACCCCCAAACAAAACAAAAACACCCGTTCTTGATAAGTCTTTATACGGCTCCCGTCTCGAATTGTGTCAGAACTAAGATGCGGCGTTAAGTTCGCATTGAAAGACATTCTTGAAATCGATTTCCACATGTGGAAATCGATTTCAAGAATGTCTTTCAATGCGAACTTAGCTCAACAGTCAGCTAAGTGTTTTGCTGTTTGCACATATGCGTTATAAGCATCATATTGATTTACATTAATGAAGCTTCTGGCTATCAGCTACCCGTACAGTGCACATCGAATAAATGTCAAGACAGTTTAAATAACTCTTTCGCACGTCATCACTTGTAATTGAAACGGTTTATGATGAACAGCAACACATTGTGGATAGACTTTAAACAGGTGCCGGTAGGTATCTATCACGTATTTCGTCTACATACTTCCGTAATAAAACGTATATTTACAGCAGCGCGAGTGGCGACCTCTCGTGGCGACGCCCGCACGACTCTCCCGTCTCTACACAGAGGCAGATCCAGGGGGGGGGGGACGGAGCCATGCCCCCCAAGACTGTTCAAGGGGGGCCAAACTATGTTTTGCCCCCCACAAGTGAAGTATAATACATGCTATATTTGCGTTTTTAGAACGGTACTGGGCAAATTTGGCCAAATTTGGGCAACTTTAGCCAAATTTGGCGGCGCTAAGCGCCGCTGTTTTTCCGCTATTCTAAAAAAACCTCAGGGGGTCAAAATGACCTCCACCAGAGCGAGGGGTAATTCATAACTTTAATAATTACCACGTTTACAGGTGTACTTATTTCATTATTTCTATCCAGCACCATTTCGGTCAAACAAGTCTACAATAGAACAATCGGTCCAAATCCATCCTTTTTCTTGTAGGTCCTTGCCGTTCTTCCGGTTACAACGGCGGAGACGGAGAGGGTGTTCAGTAAGGTGCGGAGAAGACTCTATCCTCTCTCCGAGCGACAATGACCGAGCTCCGGATGTAGGCGCTGATCATATGCGAAGCCCACCGCGAGACCTATAGGTCTGACCTATAAGGATGACATTATAATGCCATCCGTCAGCGAAATCGTTGACTTCTTTGCGCAATCGGGAATCCAGCTAGATAATTTCAGGCTGCCGCTGCCTGGCTGGCTGCCACAGGTGTCTGCCATAGACTGTATGGCAGTAATATGAGAAATGCAGCGTTCACCGTAGTAGGTATTGGTTACTTCGTCTGCGTGAGTCCTATCTTATGCGCCCGCCGAGATGCGCAAATGGCCTCAAGGTCCGGGAGCAGGGACATATTTTTTTCAAGAACCTGACAAGGGAAGTTGATCATCCTATCCGTATGAATAGATGGGTAGCTACAGTTTCTTGAAATGCATATTGAATTTGCCGCCATGATCGGGTCATCTGTATTATTGTTTTGAATGGCGGAAGTGCGACTGGTTCGATCCTGTTTGACGTCCTCGTCTTTAGCTCTTTTTTATCGGAGCGCAACAGATAACAACTACAAACATTTGTGCAGCGAAATGTTCGCTCCCCCCCGGAGGTTTTTCGTGTGCTGCACATTCATTATTGAAGTTAAGGTCTTTAAACCTTCTGACTTTTCCGGAACTTTTCGTTGCGCATCCGATGGTGTGCTTTTTTAACTGCCTCATAAGTGGCTCCAGGAACACTTTTTGGGAAGCATGTTCGGGCGTTTTTTATACCGAAGGTTTGCATGGTTAAAGGGACTATCCCACCTTTGTGAAAGTTGTCGAATCACACTTAACCCTCGTCCTATGGGGGGGGGGGGGGGCATGACAGGCTGGTGGACGGGGGGGGGGGGGGGAGGGCTGAGGTTTTTCTTGAATAGCTTTTTACACGTGCGGCGCATCTTGCTGAAATTTTCGGTAGCTGAGTTTACAACAAGTATACGTATGCTGTACACATTTAATTGAAATTGGTTAAGCATTATGGGGGATAATCATGTTTTGATGACGTCATGTTGGTGGAAAAATATACATATTTGAAAAATGGTAGAAAACCGAGTTTTAAAGAAAATTGCAAACGCAATTCACAAAAGATAGAAAATTGCATTTTCTTTAAAATGGCAATCTCGGATTTGCAAAATTTTGGGTTTTTGATCCCTAAAAGAAGAAAAAATTATAGGAAAAATCACCACAAAATCATTTTTCAAAAGATGTTAGATAAACCGGAATAAGTGTGAGAGAACTGAGTATGGAAAATACCCATACCAAATTTCAAAGCAATATCTTCATTTTTTTACTGAATGATGGCTCCCTAAGTGTAAGAAACTGATGACGTAATTTTTTATAACTTTTTTTAACTTTTGTTGACAAGATACGAACAAATAATTACCTTTTCTGTATTTCTGAGCCAAAACTGGTCTAGGAGCATACCTTTTTAATTACATTTATCAATTTATAATTTTGAGGTTTTCTGAAGAGCAAAATCGCTGTTCTGGACGTGGTAAATCCGAGGTCATTCACTTAACCTGGAAGATCACCCGTTGACCTGAAACCTAAAAATCGTATACTGTTAGATTCCTCTCATGACAGGCAACATGCTGGTTCTTACCGCATTGCTCTAAGTTGCTTGTTATGGAAGTTAACAGGGGGAGGGACCTGTCAGGCCTCCCCCCGTAGGGCGAAGGTGAAAAAAGCTCCCGTAGGGCAAGGGTTAATTGTATGTCTACATGTCGGGCCAGGTCAGCTGAACATGTTCGTGAAATTTTTCCGAAAAAAGTTTATCTTGGAAGATATTCAACTTTTAGTTTTAAGCGGAAAGTTGGGTTGGTGACGTCATATGGTTTTTGTTGTTGTAATAACAGGGAAATCCTTTGTGCTGCCAAATGTATGGCACAATTTTTGTCGACATCTATTGCGCAGAAAAAGCGAACCACCCGGTGTCTAGTTGGCTTAGATTGCGAACCACCCGGGGATCGAGAAATGAAAGACGAAAATATTCCAAGGCTGACCTTAAAACAAGTCGACTATCATTACCAGTTGGGTAAAGAGATGACGCTGTCGGTTTAGAGGCCCTATTCAAATACACATGGGCCTTTTTTACAGATGTCAAAATCAAACTCGAATATCTTTTGCATTAGATCATTGTGGTTGTTTTAACTGCTACCCTACTTATTTTCAATGCCAAGCCATCAAAATGGCTATCTCAACTCAAATCTAATGTTAAGGTGGGATAGTCCCTTTAAACACTCGTGGAGGGCTTATTGTTTCTGAAAAAAATGCAAGCATAAAGAGGTGCTAGTAGACAATTGCAAGGGCTTTCAGATGGCAATCTCAAATTTTATTTTTTTCTTCTAAATTTGGTAAAATTACATATTTCTCTTTACCTGTATATAACATTTCTATTTTTCAAAAAATCGAAAAATCCCTGACACGTCCCCGAGATAATATACCAGTACATGTACAAAAACAAAAATGAAGTCGATATCTTGATAACGGACAAAGTGATAACCCGAACACTGCCGGAAGTTCGTGCTAACCACGAAGGGTTGATTTCCGCTTCCGCTAATATCTCAATAACTACGAAACGCAGCGACAAGAGGAATTCTTGCCGCTGCGGTTTGTTTTTGATGGAATGAATGGTAAAGTAGCGCCGACCCGGAAAGAGTGCCCAGTCACCATTTCCGCAGTCACCTCAAGGTCATCCGCGGTTACGAACATTTTTGGCAATAACTCTTGACATGATATAGATAGAGAGCTGAAACTGGTACCAATGTGTTTGTTTCGTCAATACGCGTCTTCTAATATGCAACATGACCTACTTTGGCTACCTTGACCCTGACCTTGACCGTGACCTAATGTGAAATTATCCAATTAATGTTACCAGATCAAACTAAATATATTTCGATGAGTCTTGACGAGAGAAACACGATGGGGCAACATTATTGCTCTATCTTTCATAGGTAAAACGCTATTCACAAAAACGTTTTTGCCAAAAAATGACCTTTTTAACTTTGATGACCCGTTGAGCCAAAACGAGTAATTTATGCTCAAATCTAACAAACTTTCTCTAAAGTGCGTTTCAAGAGCTTTCGATTGATTTTTTCGGTTTCTTCCTAGCTATAATAGTTTTGGAGATAATAAGTAATATCTAGATAAAAGTCAAAATCATGGAAATTTCAGTACATTTTGCCTCGTTTGACCATGAAGATATTGACCCAAGGTCATCAAAATTGCACAAAAGAGAGTTCCTTGTGGGTTCTTCCTACCCACCAAATTTCGTTGTTGTAACTTTCATAGGAGCCGAGATCAGGGGGGGGATCGCCCCCACCCCCGGACAGATTAAGCGTAAAAAAATCCGGACAGGAATAGGGTTAACCCGCACCCGCTGGGGGTACGTGGGAGGACTGAATCTGCCCCCCCCTGACGTATTTTCTCAATAACTTGAAAACTATGATAGATATCAACGTGAAGCTTTCAGTACCCCATGCTGTATTAATTATACGTCTTCTCATCAAAATTTCAATTAAATTGATGTAGTTTCTGCAAAGTCATTTTTTAAGATATTAAAAAACGGAATTCATATTGGAGAACCCAGTATTGACCCAAACCCAATTTCAAAGCAATATCTATATTTTTGACTGCCTTATCGCTTCCAAAGTATAAGTAACTCACAACGTCATTTTTTTAAGTTGCGTTTTTTGGCTTTTAGTGACGAGATAAAGACAAACAAATGCCACTGCTGTATTTCTGAGAAGAAAAAAAACTGGTCTAGAAACATGCCTTTTTATTTAGACTAATCAATTTCAAAATTTGATATTTTGTGACCTAACCTTGACCTGATATGGGGTCAGGTTGCAACAATGGCTGCTACTATCGAATTATATGTATACAATAACCCATAAAATACGTGTCGCATGGCTTTCGTAGACCTCTTGCCAATAGTGACCTTTTGTGACCTGACCTCGAACTTGACCTTTCCTTACAATTTCACTTTCGCTTATGCGGGAGATGCATTATACTTTTGAGAGCAATTTGTGCGATAATAGTCGCAATCTAAGGCTGGAAAGTATGACCCATAAACTCAAATACCTCAATTTTGATCTTTGGCCTAACCGTGACCTGACATGTGACCTTATTTGGGAAATGTCGCGTATGTTTTAGATGCGTTTCATTGAGAGCCATACAGGATAATCACATGGCCATACAGGATAAGGCACAACTAGATGCGATATACACAGACTTCTCCAGCGCATTCCAGAGTGTCAACCATCGCCTGTTACTGTATAAGCTGCAACAAATGTATGGACTTGAAGGAAATGCGCTGAAGTGGCTAACCTCGTACCCAGAGGTGCACAAAGTGTCACGACTGTCACGAACACGAACACAAAACGTAAAATGTGTCACAATGACTCTCAGCATTATTTATATCTCCAACTTTAAAACATCCTTTATTAAGTGAGGCACAGACACAGTCAATGGTAGCATAGTTTATTTGGGAAAAATAATGCCACAGTCACCTAACATTCGTCTCGTACAACTTGACTCCACTGGGAGCCAGTGGTGGCGCGTCCAGTAATATTCGTATTATACGAATATATGCTTTGGTCGTAATGTAGAACTACAGCAATGAGCAATGCATTCTTGACCAATTTCAACAAGGGTCACGGGGGACGTGTACCCCCCTCCCCCCAGCTTTTCTTGTTTTAACATTGGGCCTGTAGGCGTTGAACGGAAATATTCAGATAATAGGAATCTGCCCCCCCCCCCCAGCATCACCCAGCGATTCGGGGTTGGCCGGATGCCGCAGCACCACGAGACGAGGTTTATCAAAGGAACAAAGCGAGAAAAATCGGGAGCTGCTGACTATTGTCGCTCTCCCAACCATTACAGCAGTGTAATATATGATACTTCCCATGAGTGTTAACTCGAAAATAAATGCAAAAGCGTTCGAAAGCTCTCCACAATGACATCCGAAATTACCTCAGGTATTTTTTTTGTTCAGGTCAATATTGAGGTCACCAAAGGTCATCAAAGGTCAGATTTTCCAGTTTTAGGGCTTCGCTTCGAACACACACACATATCTCGGGAACTATGATAGCTAGGAACAAACGGAAAGGCAATCGAAAACTCTTGCAAAAATGTAATCCCGGAAATTGGTGTGGTCAGCTTTTAGCGGTAAATAATTTAGGCTCCAGAGGTCACTAAAGGTTACGAGGGCATTTTTCCAAAAAGTTGTTCGTGAATACATTTGTATCGGTTAAACATAGAGAAATCATAACACCATCGTGTTTGTCTCGTCAAGGCGTTTCGACACATAGTGATCTGGCTAGGTCAACTTCAAAACTTGACCTCAGGTAAAGGTGATTTGGTGACCCAGGTAGGTCATATTGCATATGTGGCGACGCAATTCGACGATGCAAACACGGCGGTGTCATTCGCACGTCTCTATTTGTATTATGTCAAGAGTTTTTGGCACACAAGTGCTGGTGACCTCAGATGACCTCAGCTGACCTTGCAGAGGTCAGTGAGCAACAATTGCACATGGGTCATCCAGAATGAGGTACAATAGCATGATTCTGAAATAATTTGCCTGATCTAATGAATATTCTCTGAATAGGAAGCATTTGTATATTTTCCCATTAACTTATAATGGGTCACGAAATTGACCTGACCGTAGGTCCCCCCCAAAAATCAGAGATAAACGAATTGTATGAACTTATGACCTTATGAAATCCTGCAAGTTTCAAATCTCTGGGACAAAGACTGTGGCTCTGACATAACCACACACATTTGTTTTTGTTTTTGGTAAGGTCACTTGACGGGACCTGATCACCTGACCTGAGATGAGATGAGGTCAAAACTTTCACACAATGTGGGTAATTGATGCTGAAATAGTTATACAAAACTTGGTGGCGATGCCCGTCGCCGTTGTCCCTCTATTTAAAAAAAAAACTCGGGGAAGATGGGGTCAAAATGACCCCCCCCCCCCCCACACACACACACACACACACACACACACACACACACACACACACACACACACACACACACACACACACACACACACACACACACAAACACACCAGGGCGAGGGTTAAAATACAATCTTCGTAGCCTTCACTAAGAGTAGTTTACTTGGAATCAGCTATTAACGAATAAGGAAGCAAAATCCTGTTAAAAAATATGCGATACCATTGGAGACCCCCCCATATTTCAGTAACGCACCTCCCCTAGTTTATCGAGGTCTTGAGGTACCTATTAGAATAAGAACTAGTCAGCTGACGGTATGTTTTATTGCAGAGTGAAAACACAAGTCGACCACTAAACCCAATCATTCCATAGGCGCATGGGAATAGGGGAGGGGGTCCCTCACTTTTAGGTCATTTGGGGGCAATTTTTTTTTTCTTGGTGAGAAAAGTTGTTGATGGCAAAAGGTTCGCCAAGACGAGAACAGTCCAAATCTGCAAGCACAATATTTCATAGGGAGATTGGGGTTCTCCCAAAACGAGATCAAAGTTTCACTGCTCTCCCCACTTTTCGTGACGTTCCTACGTCCCTGCCTATCACGCTCTCACTAAACCTCCGTTCCTGGCGGAGCGCAGGACTTATATTTGAGACCGAAGGTCGGCCGCGGAGCCACCACGACGTGACCTTGCACGTCAATCACTGGCTCGGGAAATTAGTCTGGGGCATTTTCACTGCAATAAAATATTCCGTCAGCTGACTAATTCTTCTTCTAATAGGTACCTCAAGACCAGACTTGTCAACGATTCAATGTGAATCGACTACTTTTGATTGAATCATTCTTATTTCGCTTATTTCAAATGAATCGCTCATGAATCGATTCACCTCATGCGCAAACCTGTTGTGAGTCACTGATTGAATCATTCATACAGAGACAATAGGCTGATTGAATCATTCATTGCGCAAATAATCGTTCTTTTTTGGTTGAACAGCATAAACTATCCCAAAAATATGCCAGCGGCCCAGCATTCATCTGTGCCCTGTGGACACACCAGTCACCAGGCACTTAATGGCCAATTATATGAACTCTGTATCTTCAGCTGTGGCATGTAATTCATCTATGCGTGAAGAAAGCGAGGCTTTGTGTCTAACTCCAGTGGGCACAAAGCCACTGTTCAATCAGCCCTAACCTAACTACCTTGGTACTGGTAGGGTTAAGGGTTTCCATGGCGCGGTACTACCTAAGTACTTAGATAAGGTACCTAACTCATACTTTGGTTTATAAACCACACAGTACACGCACACCTTTTTCACACGAAAAAATCCGCAAACCGTACCCACTTTTTCCTAAATCCTAGAGGCTATACCATATCCAAAACTAAATCATAAACAATCATTTGCAAGCTTTGGCCCAAATATCACTGTCTCATCTGCGGCGCAATTTATTTCACATCATGCTTTATACAAAATAATAATGCAAAATTTAAATAAATGTTCTATTCGCTTAAAAAGCGAAACGTCAAGCATTAATGTTTTGGAACTTGAAATTTGCTATTATAATAAATATTATAAATATAATTGCATAATCTCACCACTGTCCTATTTGAGCATATTATAGAGTTAAGGGGCTCATCTATGATGGCGTCTTTGTCGTCGCGCCACTTTAGCCCACGGCCCACTAACCCACTCAACTCTATAATAATTAACCGCCTATTTTTATGATTCGATGACGGCATTGCAATTTCTACAGGGTGTTTGAATAACTGCAAATATTCATGAGAGCTGTCTGGCATAGTTTACATGTTTTATTTATATTTTTATTTAAATATTGGGTATTTTTAAGCAGCAATTACTTGACAGTTATCAAGAAAGGTATGGATAATTTTTGATTAACAAACAATCAAGCATATCGATGTGATTAGTGATTACTGATGACGTCATTTGATCTGCCCTTTTAATTTACTCTCGGGATGGTAGGATCATATGTAAGGCCTTGATAAAATCACGCCTCTAAACAGTAAACACGCAATGTTTATTATGGGCTATTCCAATTTCCAAGGTCTTTTTATAAGTTATATCCTGTTAATTATATCTCGCCGAGTTCTAAGTTATACATACTGATACCCTGTGAGTGGGAATATTCATTGTGGTGTAGGTGGACTCGGGAGTCTGGAATGGGGACTGAAAATAGCTGCCAGGCTATTCAAGTTTATTAGTATTTCTTATTGTGTTGTTGTCTCGCATGGGTAGGTTAGGTACATGCTTCTTACTTAGGTGTTTCAGCCTTTTCAGCACATGCCTAAGATTCATATCATAATGCCTAACTAATAATAGATATATAGCTAGATATACTTTTATTCTGGACATTATGTCCATTTCCACAGGGTATCATTTATTCATACAGCACATCAGTAGGGTTACAAGCTACAGCACATAATAAGGTAACTTGTCGGTTCCATTTATTGCATAATGTATGTACTGCATCAATGATCGCAATCAGAGCGATGTCAAACGA
>JAXIVJ010000428.1:0-2500 GCA_036785665.1 Chirona hameri | reverse complement strand
GTGTGTGCGTGTGTGCGTGTGTGCGTGTGTGCGTGTGTGTTGTGGATACCCACGTTTACTTCCGAAGTATCTGTTTTCCAGACAAATAACCTGAACTGAATTGCGCTTTCTGAATACTGATCTTTCAACACGCTTGAACTCTCCATATGACAATTCAGCAACGGAGTATACTCTCGAAAATGGAGGTTTTGGCACAAACTGACCAATCAATGCCGAGGGCTTCAGCTTCTTGACGACATCTCCGAGGTTCTTCATGGGCGGCAAGTCCTTGGCGTAGGAGACCTTGTGGTGACGCCGCCCTCGGACCGGTTCTTGACGATCAGACCGCGCGAATCCACCAAGAAGATCTTGTCGTGAGCGGCGTCCGAGCTCAGGCCCTCTTGTTCCATCGCCATCACGCACAGGTTGGCGATTCCCAGCGACGCCTGGCGGCACCGACAGAAACCAAGCCAGTCAGCGGTGAACAATCTGGAACACCTGAGTTGCGGCGTTCACCCTGTTCGACGTCTCCCGCGGCCGTGTGGACACCGTGCAATCCAGCCTATTTGTCTGGGGACCCTGCTCGGTGAATGACTTTGTCGCTTCGAGTCCTCTGAGTGATGTTTTTAACGATGCAATAGGAAGGCTTAAGAAGGACATAGTGGGGTATACGTCGAGGTTCGGAACTTTTATTTAGACTCCGACTCGATTGATATGTGATTTTGTTTCTTTTATGAGTGCGGTACTCTTCATTATATTATATGATGGACTTCACCTGTAATTGGGCTCGTACCTGTTGGTGATTAATAAATCATACAATCATACAATCCGAGCTTTCGATTGCCGCCTTGCGCGTCTCGCTGCGGTTATTGGGTCGGAAGATAACGAGGTGGACATAATCAGACCCCCCCTCCCCCAGCAGCCCCCTCCCCCCCCCCCAGTGTTCGGCTGAATACCCCAGCGGGGTGCGGGCTAATACATCTCCTCATGTGTTTTTCCTGCTTATCAGCATCTGTCAGTGCGTAATATATACATCATATTGTAGTTTTATGCTGGTAATTACAAAGGCTGTCATGGAAGATAAAGTGGAGTTCGAACCCAATCTCAAGGACTTGAAGTAGTTATTATTTATTCCTGCACCTGTCATCCGTGTTGCGGTTGTTGCCAAGATCACTGGAGCCGAGCATGGCTGACTTTAGCTTACGACCAATCATAGAAATCTCATGCTCGGCAAATTACCACCTTCGCCAACCGGCTAGTTGGGCGGTCGATAGCCATCTGCAAATGCTGGCCGGCGCTGCCATTGCACTGATCGTAAGTCATATACATATCTCATCAGACATACATACCTCATCAGACATACATATCTCATCAGACATACATACCTCATCAGACATACATATCTCATCAGACATACATATCTCATCAGACATACATACCTCATCAGACATATATATCTAATCAGACATACATCCTCGTCAGACATACATACCTCATCAGACATACATATCTCATCAGACATACATATCTTATCAGACATACATATCTCATCAGACATACATACCTCATCAGACATACATACCTCATCAGACATACATACCTCATCAGACATACATATCTCATCATCAGACATACATATCTCATCAGACATACATACCTCATCAGACATACATACCTCATCAGACATACATACCTCATCAGACATGCATATCTCATCAGCCATACATATCTCATCAGACATACATACCTCATCATACATACATATCTCATCAGACATACATACCTCATTAGACATACATACCTCATCAGACATACATATCTCATCAGACATACATATCTCATCAGACATACATACCTCATCAGACATACATATCTCATCAGACATACATATCTCATCAGACATACATACCTCATCAGACATACATACCTCATCAGACATACATATCTCATCAGACATACATATCTCATCAGACATACATATCTCATCAGACATACATATCTCATCAGACATACATACCTCATCAGACATACATATCTCATCAGACATACATACCTCATCAGACATACATACCTCATCATCAGGCATACATATCTCATCAGACATACATATCTCATCAGACATACATATCTCATCATACATACATATCTCATCAGACATACATATCTCATCAGACATACATATCTCATCAGACATACATACCTCATCAGACATACATATCTCATCAGACATACATACCTCATCATACATGCATATCTCATCAGACATACATATCTCATCAGACATACATACCTCATCAGACATACATATCTCATCAGACATACATATCTCATCAGACACACATATCTCATCAGACACACATATCTCATCAGACATACATACCTCATCAGACATACATACCTCATCAGACATACATACCTCATCAGACATACATATCTCATCAGACATACATATCTCATCAGACATACATATCTCATCAGACATACATATCTCATCAGACATACATACCTCATCAGACATACA
>JAXIVJ010000427.1:192500-240418 GCA_036785665.1 Chirona hameri | reverse complement strand
CAACTTCTCTCGCTCGGCGCAGGATGGGGGGTTACAATTTAGAGGAAATAAATGGTGGCATATTGTTCGCACATGCTCAGAGCATATTAAAATCATAGGGCTACAATGCACTGTGATCTGGTGACACACCCTACTGTGCAGACAGTGAGCAGTCGTGACGCGACTGCTCATGAAACCGGACCCATGAAACCGGACCCACTAGTCCTATGTTGAAATTACTTAACGTAGGAAGGTAATTCTTTCACCACAACCCATTTTTAGATATGCTCTACAAATCTGCTATCTCAGTCCAAAACCCCATGTTAAAGGTGAACTATTCCCTTTAACCCGCGAGTTACTGGGGTATATTTCATAACGCGACATACTGGGGGGGGGGGGGCTATTCCCCCCCCCCCCCATCGGATATCCGGAACTACTGGACCGAATGTAAAAATTCAAACGGCATTCGATAGCCCTGAAAATGTATCAAGGGAAACATAATATTGTTGAACTCGGGTTCACCGATGACGTCAAAGGTCAGGTCAAGTACAAAATGTTTGACCGTGTCAAAAGGTCTCGATGGATGGAATTGTCGCGCAAAATTGCGATATTAAACGCATAAGCAGTCGATAAATCGGTATGATTCGTGTGTCTGACACTTCTAAGTACCTTTCTGGCCTGTTAATGACCATGGGTCAGGTCAAGGTCATCCGAGGTCACGAGGTCAAACTGCAGATTACATTCATTAGGCGTTGTACTTGTAAGTTGTAACACATGTGCATGGGTTTGTTTTTCGTCTAGAACGCGAAAAATTACATTAGAACATTGTTTGTTCCATATACATAGAAGTAAAAAGCAAAAACGGAAATGCGTTTTTTATGCATCAGTAATGCTGTAAGAGGTGATCGATTTTGGTCATTTAAAGGTCATAAGTCAGTCATTTTTGAAGATATCGACTTCAAATTTGGTACACATATTCACCGAACACATCTCGATCACATGTAATCCGTTTTTTGATAATTCTGATTTTTTGTTGAATATTTTGTTAGAATTTTTTTTTGGATTTCTAAAAAATGTGAATTTAAAAACAAACATTATCGCCTAGGTTTTTTTTTAATCCGAGATAACAGTATAGCCCGGTCTATTGTCAGTAATTTTATTTAGGACAATTGAGTTTATCTCTCAATTGAGTTTATCTCTCAATTGAGTTTATCTCTCAATTGAGTTATATGCTGTAAGAGGTGGTCGATTTTGGTCATTTAAAGGTCATAAGTCAGTCATTTTTGAAGATATCGACTTCAAATTTGGTACACATATTCACCGAACACATCTCGATCACATATAATCCGTTTTTTGATAATTCTGATTTTTTGTTGAATATTTTGTTTTAAAAAAAAATGTTTTTGGATTTCTAAAAATTTTGAATTTAAAAACAAACATTATCGCCTAGTTTTGTTTTTAATCCGAGATAACAGTATAGCCCGGTCTATTGTCAGTAATTTTATTTAGGACAATTGAGTTTATCTCAAACATCGTACCTTTGGCAGCGTTTTCCGCAAACCATTATTTTGCAACAAAAACCGAAGAACATGACGTCACTCTGACGTAATTCCTGGTTGACCTATCATAACCTCATATTTTTCCCTTTGTCAACATGTGTAGAATTGATGTGACAGAAGGTACTGCAAGTTTGGTGACGATACTGGTGTTCGTTTAGGAGTTATTGCAAAATAACAGGAGGGGGGGAAATAGCCCCCCCCCCCCCCCACAGTAAGTCGCGGGTTAAGTATAGTTCGAAGTCCATCTTAATGGTGGCGCTATTGTCGCCTATGTTAAGGGGTAAATCAAACTTCTCTCGCTCGGCGCAGGATGGGGGGAGGGGGTTACAATTTAGAGGAAATGAATGGTGGCATATTGTTCGCACACGCTCAGAGCATATTAAAATCATAGGGCTACAATGCATTGTGATCTGGTGACACACCCTACTGTGCAGACAGTGAGCAGTCGTGTTGCCGACCAGTGCGGACTGCACCCACCTACTGCTACAGGTCCCACTCGTCAGCCGACCGAGGAACGCTGCCGCGGCGAACAGGATCAGAAGTGGCCTCGGTCTCCATGTCAACAAGACCAGGAGGATCAGGGCTGGTCTCCACCCCAACAGCACCAGCATTAGCCGACGTTTCAGGTTCACTGAAGAGCCAACACCAGCTAGTGTCACAGAAATTCGATATTAAACCACCCTTGGCGGCATACAATGCTGGCATGATATAAGCAATACCGACACCGGTTAAAGAAATAGGATACAGGCACGTAGCCATGGGGCGGCGCGCCCCCCCCCCCCCCCCCCCCCCCCCCCTCCTCCCTCCCCCAAAAGGGCCAACAAGACCGCGCGAAGCGCGGTATCATGGGCTCTTAACCACGCGAAACGAGGTTTTTAGTCAGTTTAGAGCACTTTAGGGCCACCAGGGCCCTGTCTGAAAGACCAGAGGGCCCCTTGGACGTTCAAAAGAGCCCTGTGCATGTCAGAAGGGCCCCTGGCCAGACCGAAAGGGCCACTGAGCGGGTCAGAGGGCCCCTGAACACGTCGAATGGACCCCTAGCCAGCACAGAGGGGCCCCGAGCAGGTCGAGAGGCCCCTGAGCATGCCGGCAGGGCGACAAAGCGGCCAGCGCAGTCCTTTGCCAGGTCATAAGGGCCCCTGAGCAGGTTGGAGGGCCCCTGGACAGACCAGAGGGCCTCTGGGAAGTTAAAAGGGCCCCTGTGCAGGTCAGATGGCCCCTGGCCAGACCGAAAGGGCCCCTATGTGGGTCAGAAGGGCCCCTGAACATGCCGAATGGACCCATAGTCAGCACGGAGGGGCCCCAGGGCAGGTCGGAGGGCCCTCAGAGCATGTCGCAAGGCGACAAAGCAGCCAGCGCGGTCCCTTGCCAGGTTGGAAGGGCCCCTTAGAAGGCTAGAGGGCACCTGGGAAGACCAGAGGGCTCCTGGAAGGTTGAAAGGCCCCTGTGCAGATCGGAGGGGCCCCTGACTAGACCGAAAGGACCCTTGGGCGGGTAAGAAGGGCCTCTGAACATGCCGAACTGGCCCCTAGCCAGACTGGAGAGGCCCCTGGGAGGTCGGAGGGGCCCCTGAGCATGTCCGCAGGGCGACAAAGCAGCCAGTGCAGTCCCTGGCCAGGTCGGAAGGACCTCTAAACAGGCCGAATGGGCCTCTTGACACACAAGAGAGGCTTCTTGGAAGGTCAGGAATCCCTGGTCAGACCGGAAGGGCCAAAAGCACGTAGAGATCTCAGATGAAGATTAAATACAAAGAAGACTTACTCCACAAGACAAATATTAAAAGGGGAGCGTTCGGGTATATTGTAACACCCTTCGTCAGGGTGTAACAATATACCTGAAAACTCCGATTTTAATTTGTCTTCTAGAGTAGGCCCTCTTTGTATTTAATATATATCACACACTCCACATCATGTCTTTTTGCGGATCCCAGATGAGTCCCTGAACAGGTCGGAAGGGCGTTGAAAAGGTCGAAGGGGCCCCTAGACGATCTGAAGGGACCCTGGGCCTTTGAACAGTACGAATGCAGTTGTCCAGGGAATAAAACTCAAAATTTTCGCACCGCTCCGCGGCGCAATGTAACTACAAATCAATTATATGCGGGTTAGAAGAAAAAAATCGGCCCGTTTCTCGGCGCATTTATGTGTTATGTTGCTATTTTTCTATATAATTGGCCAAAATAGTTCATTTAAGCACTTTTTGCCGCACTTTTAAGCGCACAATATAGCATTTTTAGATGTCTGCACCATACGCAATGCGACGCATTTATGAGAAAGCATATACAGGGCAAAAGATTCAAAATTTTCGCGCCAGTTCCAGGTCTTGAGCTTAACAAATATTCCAAGTAGTTGGTATAGCTAATTCCAAATTGGTGTGGCTGGTTCCAAAGTTGATATGGCAGTTTGCTAACAGCCCCCAAAAGTTGGTATGACCCATGCCATACCTGTCATACTGGATTTATATCCTTGTAACGCGCCTTTGCATCCGTTTTGTTTGGCCCTTTCAACGCTTGGGAAGGGGCCCTTTCAACGGTCGGGAAGGGGCCCTTTCGAGGCGCCCCTCCCCCCCTGGACGAAATCCTGGCTACGTGCCTGATAGGATAACACGTGCAGAAGTATATCATGCCGGCACTTAAAGGGAATGTTTCACCTTTCTGAAAGTTGTCAAATATACGCTGGCTGTAGTCGAAAATATGAAGCAAGTGCTCCTGAAAACGATGGTGATATTTTTTTATCTCTCGAAAAGTCACTTAACTTTATACAAATTAGGTCTTTAACTTTGGGATGATGACGTCATGATTGAGCTATAGATTGCCGCTGATTTGCTGACAAAGTGGGATTGGCTGAAAAAGCGTCTGTCAGCCAATCAGCGGCGGGACTTGTTCGTTTCCTAGACCTCATTTTGCAAATACGAAATTAAATTGCTTAAAAACGGCTAAGTTTTGGGAAAGTGACCTTAGTATTTTCGACATCTAAATAACGGTCAAAGATAATGGCCATCTCAGTTAAAAACCAATACAAAGGTGAAACATTCCCTTCAAGGAAATTTATAAAACATGGTTACGTTCTTGAATAGGTGCTGGACAAGTCAATGACATTCATTGTATTTAGACACCGATGTTACGGTAGTGCCGCTACATGTGCCTTATAGTCGATGTTTTATGGCCGCGCGTCTGTCGCCTGACCTAGCTTCGCACTCGTCGGCGCTGAGTAGCGTGTCCTGAGCGCTGACCATCACGTCCAGGCTGGACGCCGGCTGCTGAAGGCGCTGCTCCAGCGACTGCTGCATGGACAGCGTGGGCTCGGACAGTGCCGAACTGAACGGCTGCAACGTGTCACTGCTGCTGACGCCCGGAGCCGAGCCCAGCTGCACCAGGACCTAACGGCCACACGCACAGGCACACGGTCAGTCGCACCCGACCCGACCCACCAGCCATAACGCTCAGCTCCATGCGCATATGTTTTGGCATTGTAGGTTGTGGATAAGAATGCTACCTGAATCGGGATTTCGACAGGATTGCAGCTTCTAGGGAGCTGATCCGGGAATGGCCCAGGGCAGGGCTGAATGGCTCATAGCTAAGAGAAACCTAGCAAAGGTCTGGGCGAAATTCGACTCTGGGTTCCCTGGCTGACGGTACCTACTCCGCGATCTTTAGGTAAAAAGTTACTTCTTGGTTACTAATAGTTGTATTGTTCGTTTCCAATTTTCGCCTACCGCGTCGAAGCCGTTATCAAAATGGATGCAAGCTATTTTTTTTAATCAATGTGTACGACTCATTTGAAGAAAAAACGCATCGCAGAACAGAACACGTGCTTAACCAGCGCCATGCCGGTGCTCGGCGCCACCTTCGCCGTGCCGGGGGTGGGTGGGGGGACGTCTGAACGCGGAATCCAACACGGAACGGGAATAGGCGGAATCCAAAAATTTCGTTCGATAGCTCGTCAAAAACATTTCAAACTATTTCGGTGATTTTTGGCCCAGGTGAGTATATTGAGCTCACGATAAGTCGGCAAAGGTCCAATTTTCCGATTTTGGGACTTTGCCCCAGCAATCCCCGAATAGCTTGAGAACTATAATAGCTAGGAACTATCAGAAACAATATAAAGCTCTCGAAAAATGCAATTGCCATCGGTGTGCTCAAATTTTAGCTTCAGTAAATAGTTTAGGCTCCAGAGGGCATCAAACGTTAAAAAGGATGTTTCTGGCAAAACAAGTGTTCCGTTAATAACTTTGTATCTAAGCAAGATATAATAATAATGTTACCGCCATCGTGTTAGTCCCGTCGATGCACTTCGAACCATATCGCGATTGGGTTAGGTCAAATTAGACCTCAGGTCAAGAACATCCAACTGGATCCAAGCTCATATAATGACCCAGGTGGGCAAAACCAAACATTTCGACAATTTCGGTTTCCTGATTGACACCCTTATCTCTCACTTTTTGTTCAAAGCTGATATGTGAGGTTATCTTGGGCCCTGAATCCATCTGTGTAAATATCACCTTCGTCTGACTTCCGCTTTTCGAGTTATAGCCTCAAGCAATTCTGCATGGTCACGCTACAGACATTTTCGGAGACCAAAATGGCGCATTGGCATTAACCAAACGGACGAAAAAAACTGATATGGCTAAATTTGCAATTGCAAGAAGATTCCATTTCTGGCTTGTGTTGCGTGACATCGAATGACGTTGACCTCGTGACCTATTACCTTTGGCCTTGCGTGACTCCAGTACACCTCTGATGTATATTTTTCACTTTGCAGAATTGCCCATACATCGTCTCACAATACACAAAAATAAAGAGGGGCGTTTTCTCTCTAAATTTCACTAGAGGTCACCAAAGGTCAAATTTTACACCCTATCAGGTCTGCCCCAGACACTCCCAAAATTTTCGTCTTCGTTACAGAATCTTCGTTCCATTGCGAATTCAGCCATAAAAGTTTTCCTGTCGTTTGGTTCATTCAAATGCGCTATCTTCGTCTCCAAAAAATGTCTGCAGCGTGACCTTAAAAAAATGCCTTTGACTATAACTCGGAAACCGTAGCACAGTGGGCCCGCGGCGGCTCAATTTTTTTTTTAATCAGCTAATTGCAGCAACCGAATCATATAACGGCTCTAGCGGTAATTTGTTAGGTAAATTGTTACGATTACAATTCTGACACTTATTATTATTATTTGCTACTGCCACATCATCGGATATACCTTAAACCTTTTTCAGTGTCGACTCATCCATGTATAATTGAAGATTTGACATGTCTTCAAATGTCGGAATGCTTGCAACGAAACGAGATGTTTCGGTACCAAAGCAAGTCATAACACGTGCCCTGGAGGGCCTCTGATAATTATAAGCACTGGAGGGGGGGGGGGATTACGCCCCCCCCCCCTCTCAGATATCGGCCCCCATACGAGCTACAATAACGAGATGTGTAGGGTAGGGAGGTTGTGTGTGGAACTCTGTTTTGTAAAACTTTCGTGACCCTAAGTCAGTCTTTAAGGTCAAATGAGGTCAAATATGCTAAATTGTGTTTGTTATGCGCTCCTTGGCTTGACATTTACCCCGTTTACATGAGTCGATCTGCTGTTACCGTAAATTTACGCTGAGCAAACTGACGCAAACATGACGATAACTCTTTATATTGGTTAGTGACAGTATTAGTCGAAACTTGTATTCTGATTATTGTCGTTTTGGTAATGTATAATTTCTGATGAAGATCTGTGATCGAAATATTAATATAACGTTTTTTGGTACTATTATATTTTAATTTCGAGGAAGAGGTCATAAATGATAAAACTAATTATAATTTGCCTATGACGATAACTCGACCCGTTTACATAAGTCAACCGCCGGTATTTGCGTAAATTTACCAGAGCCTCCCGTAAGTAAGGAACTGGGTGGGCAAATGCCCACCCATGGTGCTCCAAAATGCCCACCCAGTTGCGAGAATTTGCCCACCCAGTTGTAAACTATGAAATTACTGGCATCCGTAATCTCCCGTCCACTCTCGGTGGCCAAAAAGCAACAAAAGAACCTTTCTGGCATCAGTAGTACATTTCTCCTGTTTGGAAGCATTTGGATACGCGTGGAAAGAGTCCATCAGAGAAATCCTACGGATTCGAGTCATTATTCTAGTCATTCATTGTGATCTGGATAGTTGTTACCCAGATCTACACAATACAGCACAGGTGGAGTTTCCTATTCAAATGGTGGGGCAACTGCCTCACCATGACTTTGTGTTTTTCCCCACCAACTTTTGTCAGATTTGAAGGTTTCCTGGCGTTAAAATGGTCATTTGTCGCCTCAACCATGCCAAACAGCCAGCCAATATGACATCTTGCCCCACCAACTTGTTCTGAAAAGCTCCCTCCACCCATGCAACACAGTCGCTGCTATACCTACTAACTGCTGCACTGGGCATCGCTCATTACTGTGTGATTTGGGGATTTTCTGAGTTCAGATATAATAGAATAAATATGGTTCATCGCGTTCCGTCATTTTTTGTTTGTATTCGCGATCTCAGCGCCTTTCCATGCAAGACGATTTATTTCAGCAGAGTCAGGTTAGGATGGATGCAAAGTTTCGCAAAGCATCCACTCTAAAAAGTAGCGACAAGTAGTGAAAACTTAAAGGTCAGGAAAAAACACACTCCGTCTGCCTGTATGCTTGTAAACTGTTTCTATACGGAATCATTGCTGCGGCGATACTGGCGAGAGTTCCGCATATCCGTGCTGTGGTCGCCAGATCCTGCTTCGGATGCAGCTACTTATTCGTGTTCGGGCCACGGGAACTCCGGTCAGCAGCAGAGAAAATGATACAGACGAAGAACTGAGCAGAGAATGCGCCTGGCGAGAATGCCCTCACAACCAGACATGTGCCATGGCCAAAAAATAGAATTCAAGATCCACAAGATCCCACGACAAACTGATTTTCCAGGATCCCACGACAATTGTTCTTCCAGGATCCAAGATCTATAGGATCCCACGAAAAATAATTTGCCAGGATCCAAGATCTACAGGATCCCACGACAAAATGATCCTGCAGGATCCATGATCCAACAGGATCCCAGATATTGGATCCTTGATCCCGTTTTTATCTTGGCACATGTCTGATCACCAAATGTAAATCTTACAGCCTCGACATTAAGTGTGGGAGCTTTAAAGCATGACATACATGCATTCTTGTATTGAAGCACCACAAAAAGTGAAATATGCAGCTTTGAAACAGGTGGGAGCGAGAGCCCCATCAGTTATTAATTCAGGTTGGAACGGTTTTGGGCCCGGCTGAATGAGCTGGAACGGGATGGGGGCTGAAAATGTGTCCCGTGAAGGGCCCTAGCCATTACCAAAAATAGGATAAAATCCACAAGATCATCAAGATCCACAAGATCCCACGAACAATAATTTTCCAGGATCCAAGATCCACAGGATTCCACGACAAAATGATCTTGCAGGATCCAGGATCCAGCACGATCCCATATCTTGGATCCTATGTATCCTGGATCCCGGGTCTTTTTTTGGATCTTGGCACATGTCTGCTCACAACTCCATTATAACCAGAGAGAAACCTCTCAAATCCCACAAGTAAACCGAAAAGCCTTAGAAAATTGGTAACAGAAGAGAAAATACTCAGTTACCTATTGAAATATGTCACTAACGGGCGTCGTTACTAAAGGCAAATAATCAGTTGTGGATTTTTTTTCGCCCTCGAAGCGACGCGAACAATTCTGCCTAGATTGAATTAATAATTAATTAATTTGATTCAGATTTAATATAAAATGGACATGGGACATTTACTGCATTTTTAACAGCAAAATAATGCCTACGAACATCATAGATACGACCGGTTTATTAGATACGACGGGAGCTAAACCGGTACGACCGGTTTAGCTCCCTTAATACTAGGTTTTAATTGTACACATGATTACTATTTGATAACCCTAAATGTTCCAAGCGACTTGGGGCGCTGCCAATCTTCACCGGTTGCAAGGTGTACAAGCAGGATTTTGCTAATGTAGGGTCTAGAAGAAAAATTTGCACACAACTGTCCTGAAACGTCACAAGTATTAATATTGAGAAGAAATTTACAGCCACATAACAATTGCGCCGCTAAGAGGCGCGAAATTTGAGATTTGGGAAGGCTGGAGCACTATTTTGCTATTGGAATCAGACCATAGGGGTATAACGAGGAAATGAGACTGAGCAAAAGGGAGGACCAAAAAACATGTTGCACCCCCCCCCCCCCCTTAGGGCTAAAGGGGCCCCCTGGAGCCACCGGTGCCCCCTCCCCATAATATAAGCCCGCCTCGCCAAAATGCCCACCCAGTCCAAAATCCTTACGGGAGGCCCGGAAATTTACGGTAACCAGGGGCAGATCCAGAAAATCTACAAGGGGGGGGGGGTCATCAATTGCAATGGTGCCCCTACCTATACCCAAATCTGAAAACTCAACGGGTTTGGTCCATTATATTCACTTAACGTTATACAAATTAAGCCATGGGGGAGGGAGATATCATTTCGCAGCATTTCTTTCTTCTTCTTTTTTTTGGGGGGGGGGGCGCTTTGCCTGAGGGGGCGCCCTGGGTTGCTCCCCCCCCCCCCCCATCCGACAATACCTTCCGCCGCCACTGCCTGGTACTATATTCCGGCTTCGGTGCACACAATTATAATTCACGGAGGGGGGGGGGGAGGTCATCAGTTCGTTCTTTCTACCCATCGGCTCCTACAGTGAGAAAGCACAGGAGCGCGCAATAAACATGTCAGAAACTATCGCCTAAAACAGGCGCGAAAGACATCCCGGACCAAAACTATTACTGACCAATTTTCCTATCTTCTAATCACTAGCGCATAGCGATCCCATCATCACCTCAGTAATTGAATAATTGAATCAGAACTTTGAGTCTCCGGAACGTGGACGGCGACATAATAGTTCGGCGGTAGGACGGTAGAGCATGTAGATAAGCCACTGCTAGTGGATAGTGGTAGCTGTTAGAGCGAAGGTGATGAACTACCTGAGCGTGATGACTGGTCAGAGAATGAGTCATCGTCTTATGACAGTGACAGTGATGATAGTGACAACGTTGATACCGATGCTAGCTCATCATTTTTATAAACTGCCTTCCTATTACTGCGAAATGTAATAGAGTTAAGCCCGTGTGTGTTCATGTCTAAGCTTCCTGCCAACTAACATGCTTTGGCACACTGAACCTTCCTTTTCTAGTGTATTGCTATTGGACAATACAAAGGTGAAATCGCATTCGTGCATTTTTCTTATTTTTTTTTCTAGAGTAATTATGGAATATATGAGCGCCTCTGGTGGTAACCTAGCGAAACAACGAGGTTAATCCGTACCCATGGGCTCTGGAGATACACACCAGCGAGCCTTTGCGCCAGGGGCGGCGCTACGGATTTTTGCTAGGGGTGGCAAAATTGACTGAGTAGTAGGGTGGGTCGTCCATCTAGGATCCATGGGAGACAGCGAAATTATATGGCGCTGGTTCATAACATTATGATTGAGAGAAAAAGTTCCACACAAAAATCAATATTTGGTACGCGCGAGGCAATTTTGTACGAGCGTCTCCGCCCTACATAGCGATGGTAGCGCCAACTTAACCCGCACCCCGCAGGGGTGGGGGCTCCTGGAGTTTCTGAATAACTTGAAAACTATGATAGATAGATATCGCCATAAAACTTTCAGTACCTGATGCTGTATCAATCCTACGTCTTCTCAGAATTTTATCAATGAAATTGATGTACTTTGGGAGATAATAACTTGATTTCAACCATCCAACGCTTGCAACATCCAAATTTCGCCCGCGTAGGAGACATCGTCATCATCCAAGCTAGCAGCAGCCAAAATCGTGGCATCCAGCCACATCCAAAGTAGTGGCAGCCAAGCTTGCGACGTCAAAAATAGAACACCAAGGACATCTACCTTCCGGGAACTATTGGTTCAAATATCGCCCGGTAGATGTCTCACCATAGCCGGTGGTGCGACGAAACGCTAGTTGAGTGACATCACTTCGTCACAGGGGAGTGGTGTACAGTGGAACCCAGCAGTGTCAGTGCCACCGCCGCCGTGGCGGCGCTGACGGGCCGGGGGCGACGGCGCGCCGCCGCCCGCCCGGCACCGGGCTGTGCGCGCTGGCGGTACCCTTGCCTGCTGGCGGGAGAAATGTTCGCTGCTGCTGGGCCATGGGAACCGCATGAGCCCATTTATTTCCTTCGTGTTTTAGCTGGGTATGCATTGATCTGGGTATGATGATTTTAGTGAGTAGGTTTTCGGTACATATGGAGCTATCAGGGTGTTTAGCTGTTTTGGCATTTAAAGAGAATAGGTCACCTTGAAAGTTGACTTGAAATTTTGCTATACGGGGTACTTCGAGCTAAAACGAAACGAATATTGCATTTGTTTGGACGATAGATGGATATCCATCAAAAAATGGGCATGTTTCTCTTTTCTCCTTCATGGCCATAACAAACTTCATGATAATTGGAGGGGTGTTTTCGATAGAGAGTCAGGCGCCACCCTGGGCCGTCTTTTGGTGACACCTTGGAAAGTGGAACCAAACGCCACCTGGAGGTGGCTTTGCGGCGATATCGCCACGGTGGTCCCCCACTCTCGTCCGATTCCAGTCAACCCCCTGCCGAGTCTTTGTGTGCCTTTGTCCATTGATCCGCCCTGCGGTCAGTTTAGCATGCGGGGCTAGTCTGCGTGTCGCCGAAGACCGCTGGTCCGAGGGCACATGTTTTCGTCACCCTTCCCGAATTTCAGTCATTGTGTGCTCAGCGGAGGGACGACCCCCGCGCGAGGGTGGCCGCGCGGTCGGCGGGCGGCGCCCAGTGCTCGGGTGCTGGGGTTTGGCGAAGCGTCGCAGCGTCTGGTCAGGCAGTATGCCGAGACGTCAATGCGGCCGGATGTCGCCCCCGCCGTTATTGAAAGTCACCTTTAAAGGAAATAGTTCACCTTTAACATTAGTTTTAAACTGTGATAGCAGTTTTGTAGCCCGTGTTGGGAAACCCCAATCTGCAAGTTGTCTTGACTGAAAAGACTCTCCAGCCGAATATATTTGAGTTTTTGGCGAAGGAATGCGGTGCTGGCGAAAGAATGTTGTACTGGTTTTAGCCCGGGCAGAGGCTATACCATCAGCCAATCAGCTTGCAGCTGGTGCTAGCAAGCGTTCACCGGCCGCCGGTTGGCACATCTCCAATGCCAGTCTATCTTTACGCGACTACTTTCGAATCTGATTGGCTGAACCATTGTTTACATTCGCGTGACGTCAGGACTATGACTCAGAGAGTATGCATATAGTTTTGATAAACAATAAAAATTTACGGCCTTCTGTCCTGAATCGGCGCGATATAAGGCCATTTTTGACAATATAAAAATACATTGTATTTTTTAAAAAAATCGTGTTGGGTAAAAAAATTCCAAAGTGAACTATTTCCTTTAAGCTCGATGGGGACTAGCCGACCGGCTGTTGGCGGCGGCCGAGCTACTGAAATGACTCGCAACTGCTGAGATGAGGCCACTGCAACTCGGGTACGGATAGAATGACCGCTGAGTAAACAAAATCTGTGTATGGACTATGGATATATTCATGTATGGGTAGGGATGCACCGGATAGTGCAATCCGACCGGATTATCAGGCCAAATTTGAGAAAAGTAATATATGATATAGTGTCCCAAAAATGTTCAATTTTGGTGGGAAAGGACACCCAAATGTTAATTAATTTTTCACTCTCACTCCACATTTCAGTAGTTAATTTTTAACTCCCAAATTATGAATTGCGATATTGATTCTGGCATAAATATTGACTAAAAATACATGATTCCGATGAAAACTACTGCTTTTCATATTCAAAACAGATATCAATATTGTACATTTTCTACATAATTTTCCACTCTCATCGTCTTTTTTTGGCTCACATTTTCCACTCTTGACACCCAAGCATAAATGGAATTTCGGGGCACTGATGATACACGACCTGGTATTCCGTATAATATCAGGCCAGCTAACAATATCTTCCTCTTCTTTTTCACGTCGTAATTCAATGATACCCCACTCTCCAGAAAATATATTCTGATGTCACGCCAGTCGTCGCTCACTATGCTTAGCAAAACATAAAAATCAAGCATAACTTTGATTACAATGCCAGTGTTCTATTAGACGACATTCAGACTCAGACTCAATATTAGGCAATCCACGATAAACTCATGGCTAATGCTGCCTTTCACCTCGGAGAGATACAAAATAAAACGATGGCCATTCCAAAAGGCACATACAATATACATCCACACCCTACTCAGCCCTAAGCGACGGATGGCGACGGCCACCGAGGTGTCATGTGTGAGGTGTGTGTACGGTAAGTAATGCCTGGTGCATGGTACCGTGGCTACGGTGACACCACGCGTGGTGTGCGAGGTCCACTGCTCCCACTCAGCCCTAACTCAGTCCTGAGCTGAGGCCCGCGGCGTCAGGTGACGTCTGCACTCAGATGACATTTCAGATGGCAGCCGAACAGTGCGGACTGGGAGCTCGGTCCGCTCAGCCGGCAGCGAGCTGTACAGCGCGGCGGCGCGACAGCGGAAACGTCTCTCTCCCATCTCGGTTCGGGATCGCGCTACAACCAGATCGCCGTCCTACTGGGTGGACCGGTCGCGAGTTTCAGCTACAGTGATTCTGTCTCTTAGCAGGTCTGGAACGTGATCAGGGGCGCAGCCAGACCTTCGGCAAGGGAGGGGCACGGCATCCTCAGAGGGCCCCCTCGGCCAAAAGCCCCCCCCCCAAAAAAAAAAACGCGAAATGGTATCTCCTCGGATTTATGCCTCTATATTTTGCAGGGTCCTAAATTATCGCAAAACAAACATCGGGCAGACCCATGTTGAACGGACCCCATGCGTAGATTGACGTAGTCTGATACAAAATAATGTGCGGCAACTGACAGCCTTTGGCACCAGGTGAAGTATCAACACGCGCACTGACGTGGGGTGCGGATATCCGCCCATCAGAGGTTTTCGTAAATATTGGGAAAACGGCGGTGTGTAGCGCCACCAAACTTAGCATAGCTCTTTGAGCATCAATTATCCACATTTTGTGTAATTTTGTATCTCGAGTCATCTCAGGTCAGGTCAACAGGTCCTGTTAAGTGAACCCGCCTCCAAGCAAGTTTTTGAAAGTCGTGGCAAAGCCACAGTGATTGACAGAGCGGTTTCAAACTCACAGGACTTAATAAGGTCATAAGTACCTACAATTCGTTTATCTTGGATTTATAATATCGGTGACCTAAGGTCAGATCCAGGGGCGCAGACAGACCTTCGTCAAGGGGGGGAGGCACATCATCCCGAGGGGCCCCTTGATCAACTTGAGGGGGGCATACTTGTATTGAATGTCCCCTCCCAGATTCCTGCGGGGGGGGGGGGGGGCATTTGCCCCTGATGCCCCCTGGATCCGCCAGTAATCTTTCGGACGTTTTTTTTCGCGCGTCGCTACCTCTTTTTGTTCTCAAGATATAGACGGGTTTTGGTAAGGACACCCATTTAGGGCCTACATTTTACCTTTGTTGACCTCTGGTGACCTCAATGACCTGACCTAAAATAATGACTTAGTACTTTCATTGGACCTTATTTGTTTCGAGCTATCTAACTTGTTTCTGTTTGTCGCTATACGTTGCATGACTTTGAAATCTTGTAGGGGCGGATATCCACCCCCATCCCCCCCCCCCCCCCCCCCCCACCCCGTCGGTTCGAACTTGGGCGAACCCCGTCTGTGCGTGGGTTAACCATTTTAGATGCACGCACAAGGCACCTTGTAGGTCCCAGCAGCAACACAATCAATAAGAGGCAACGCGGAACGTCTGGCCTTCAACATTTTAAGTTGTCCCGATTTTTCACGTTTGTGACATATTACATTGGAAACACATACATTCGAGGTAATTCAGTCACTAATGTGCAGACTATGGAGTGTGGAGGCGCTTTACGCGAAAAGATCCGTCGTAAGTTTGGAAAGACAACTTCAGAAAATAGCAACGTATAAAACTTCCGTTGAAAATATTAAGCGCTCACGGGATTTTCAAGTAGCTTGTTTTAATTTATGGCCACTGGCAGATCCAGCAGGGCGGGGGGGGGCAAGCTGACATGCCCCAAGCCGCCCAAATTCGCCCTAATTTGACATATTTTCTGATTTAAAAAGACAAATTAACCCGCGCCCCGCTGGGGTATTCGGCCGAACACGCTGGGGGGGGGGGGGGGGGGGGGGATTCTGCCCCCTCGTTATATTCCGAACCAATAACCGCAGCGAGACGCGCAAGGCCGTAATCGAAAGCTCGCAATGAGCCGCATCTAACGCTTACGAGACATTTTCAAAATAAGGTCACATCTCAGGACACGGCCAGGTCAAAAGTCAAAATTAAGGTATTTTAGTTTTTGGGCCATACTTTCCATCACAAAGCCTTAGATTGAGACTATTATCGCACAAAGTACTCTCAAAGATATAATGCTTCTTCCGCATTAGGAAAACGTGAAATTGTAAGCAAAGGTCAAGGTCCTTCCTTCCTTCCTTCCTTCCTTCCTTCCTTCCTTCCTTCCTTCCTTCCTTCTTTCTTTCTTTCTTTCTTTCTTTCTTTCTTTCTTTCTTCCTTCCTTCCTCCCTCCCTCCCTCCCTCCCTCCCTCCCTCCCTCCCTCCCCTCCCACGCACCCACGCACCCACGCACCCACGCACCCACGCACCCACGCACCCACGCACCCACGCACCCACGCACCCACGCACCCACGCACCCACGCACCCACGCACCCACGCACCCACGCACCCACGCACCCACGCACCCACGCACCCACGCACCCACGCACCCACGCACCCACGCACCCACGCACCACCACCCACGCACCCACGCACCCACGCACCCACGCACCCACGCACCCACGCACTCACGCACTCACGCACTCACGCACTCACGCACTCACGCACTCACGCACTCACGCACTCACGCACTCACGCACTCACGCACTCACGCACTCACGCACTCACGCACTCACGCACTCACGCACTCACGCACTCACGCACTCACGCACTCACGCACTCACGCACTCACGCACTCACGCACTCACGCACTCACGCACTCACGCACTCACGCACTCACGCACTCACGCACGCACGCACTCACGCACGCACGCACGCACGCACGCACGCACGCACGCACGCACGCACGCACGCACGCACGCACGCACGCACGCACGCACGCACGCACGCACGCACGCACGCACGCACGCACGCACGCACGCACGCACGCACGCACGCACGCACGCACGCTCTCTCTCTCTCTCTCTCTCTCTCTCTCTCTCTCTCTCTCTCTCTCTCTCTCTCTCTCTCTCTCTCTCTCTCTCTCTCTCTCTCTCTCTCTCTCTCTCTCTTTCTCTTACCCTCTTACCCTCTTACCCTCTTACCCTCTTACCCTCTCCTCCTTTCTCCCTCTCTGATTGTTGGGCACGGGGTCATGCCCCCCCCCCTAAACCACCTCAAATCGACGAAAATTTGACACATTTCCTGAGATAATATTTGTTTAAATCGGTTGTCGATGCACAAGCAAGTGAAATCCGATGAGTTCAGAATTGTGTGAGACTTTTGGGGATTTGCCCCCCCCCCCCCCCCCCCCCCAAAAAAAAAAAACTTACCCAAACCACCCATTCTGGATCCGCCCTTGTTGTTGGGCATGTGTCCACAAAAATTGAAGCTGCTGAAAGAAACGTTTCGCAATCAGTTGCCAAAAAATGTCTCACCATACCAAAGCAACACTTCGCGAACTGGTTCCAAATTGTGTTGTGAAGAACCCCTGGGTACCCAAAGGTGAAGTTTGCACGTCGTTTTGGTGACATTGGAATACCCAGATCGACCATGTACAATATTCTAAGAAATTACGAATCACTGTTCATGTAAACATGTTTCAGGGTCGAAAGGTTTTGAAAATGACACCCATAAACAGGAGGCAGCTTATCCGCAAATGTAAGACCAAAGTGGGGGTATCCCAGCGAGTACTGGCCAATCAGTATAGGGTAGCCCAATCCTATAGGTATATGTAGGATATTGAAGAAAGGCGGTGTTTAATACCGTAAGCGCAAAAAGGGCGCAACCCATCAGAAAGCCAGCAGCAAACACAGATCAGGCTCCGGAAACTCACAACAGAAGTCCCCAACGCACGAACGGCGCCAGACATCGTCATGGACGAATCGTATTTAACTTTCTCAGGAGCGGAAATGCCGGGAAATATGGGCTTCTTTCTACCCTGGAGCCGGTGATGCTGTGCCGAACGAGGGTGCCGAACGAGGTGAGATTCAAACCTCAAGGCAGGTTTCCAAGAGACCTGGTGTGGATCGCAATATCCCCGAGGAGTCACTGCACCTGTGATCTGCCCCAGTAGGGGCACCATCGGCGGCGAATTCTTTCGCGAAAAGTGCCTCAGGGAGGCGTTTCTGCCGTTCCCGACCTCGCAGTACCCCACAGGAGGGTATATATTCTGGTCGGATCACGTCACCGAGCATTATTCTCGCGCCACAGCGAATCTGCCGGCTGAAGCGGGATTGCCCACAGTGGCACGTGACATGAACCCCCAAACGTCCCTCAGCTGAGGCCCATCGACTTCTGGGGGATTCTCAAGTAAGAGGTGTACCGTGGTGGCTAGACAGCTTCGTCTGACTATGTGATGCTACGAGCCCGTATCAGGAGATGTGAGAGGCAACTCGATCCATTCGTCCCGCGCAAAAATGATGGAGGGGCTGCCAAAGCGCGTGCGTCTGGCGGAGCGCCTGGGCGCAGAGGAGCTAGTCCACTGATCAGGACCAGATGACAACTGTATAATACACATGTATGCCAAGTTTTGTTTACGTGAACTAAAAGACACAGTCTTTGTAGATGATTGAACTGTGTCCAATTCTATAGTGATCACCCGTTATATGATGATACTGACCACTAACATAATTGTACACCATACTGACCACCACCAATGTAAACCCACCCTGGCAGGGTGGGTTCGAGTGGCTCCGACGCTCGATATTTACCTCTGACCAGGATCACCTGCGGTCGGTGGCAGCGGCCGCAAACAGGTCAGATGACATCAGGGGTACGGCGGACCGTATCAATGCTTTGGGGCACGTATAACTTTCGCCACTAAATTCTGCCGATAACCGGAATTGCCAGATTGGATGATAAGGTCAAGGTCCACGCAACAAGCTATGCTTATCGAAGGACTCTGCTCCCAGAAATCCATCCACTCAAAGGTTCGGACTAAAATCCCTAGAAGAAAAAATGAATGCAACATTTAGTTTGTTGCATTTCACACATGCAGGCCCAGTAGCGTACCCAGGATTCACTCCAGGAGGGGTCAATCAATAATATTTCAATGAGGTATCCCTGTACAATTACTGCTACTACTCTTTGAGTGCCCGTATCGCCCAGTGGTATAAATTTCAGCTCTTCCTTTGCTAGTATGGCAACACCACCATGACCACGTGCTCCTAATTTGTCGGTAGTTGCATAGTCGTAGTGTGTATCGTAACTTGTGGCAATTACAACATAGCCATCCCTTCTTAGGCTACTTTCTTGGCTTGCTTTTGACGTCCATGTCTCATTCAGAAGAATAATGTCGGCATTTGCTAATAGTGAGTTTGTGAACTCGTCGTCAGCCTTATAGCCCCGAAAGTTGCATTGGATGAGATGAAGTTATTTGTCTTGTCTAACCACCGAATTCCCCTTTCATGACAAATTTTGAGTTCCAGATGATATTAGTTTGGTCTCTTCGGATTTTCCCCGGATTTCGGACTTTGCACGTGGTACGTGCTTCGTTCTGAACGACACACTATACGCCAGGCCAATCTATACTCTATCGCAGTGTGTTTATCGCAAGCCGCTGCGACCCGCGGTTGCCAAGCCAGCGGCCCGGGAACGGCGCGAAGTTTGCCCGTTTTTCGTGATTTCTGAATTTTGCGCTTCCCATGTTAACCCATGTTATCTCATGTTAAAGGAAATAGTTCACCTTCAACATGGGATTTTGAACTGAAATAGCAGTTTTGTAGCCCGTGTTGAGAAATCCTTATCTGCAACTTTTCTTGGCTGAAAAGACTCTCCAGCCGAAGATATTTGACTTTTTGGCGAAGGAATGCGGCGCATATATGATATACCGTACCGTCTGAGAGTGCCAGCACTGGTCTGAGCATGCGCAGACCAATAACGCACACCATAGCATTAATAATGTACGACCCTCTGTCCTGAATTGGCGCGATGTAGGACCATTTTTGAAAAGAAAAAAAGAAACTGTATTAAAAAATATAATAAAATCGTGTTCTGAAATTTTCCGAAGGTGAACTATTTCCTTTAACATAACAGTTACGAAACAGGGGTGTACACGTGCGCGCGTGCAGTGTGATCCAGAGTTTGGCTTGCGCAATAAACCACACACCACATTTCAGCTTAATCGGTCCAGCCGTTTCTCAGCTATAGCAGGATAACGTTATCTGACACCCCTGATGCGGCACGTGCAACGCGCCATGCGTTGACGAAACATCCCTCACGCCCTCACGTGAGACGAAACATGTCAATAACATAATTGATTGAATGGGGCTATCAGATGGCGAAGACCGCTTGTCAATCGGATGCGGGATTCCAAAGATATAAGCTTCTGAAAGGCGTTACGGTCGGCCCGGCCTGGGTCGGGTCGGCCGCTTATGTTAGCACAATTCCGTATTCAGTGAGGACTCACGAGCGCTCGCTCGTAATAAGCGGAAAATCTGGGAGATCAAAGGGAAATATTCACCTTTTGATTTGTTTAGCAACAATTTCTTAGGCTTCCGTTATGGTATAAAAATGGTGTTATTTAAATTTAAGAATGAAATAAAATTATTCCCTAATTCAAAGTTGGAAGTTTGGACAAATTAAAAAGCAAGTACATATACTTCTTTCGGAGTTCATGATCGGTAACGAAACGCGACATATCCGCTTTTACCCTCCACTAACAAAACGCGACATATGCGCTTTTGTATCAATCTGTTCAACGTTGAATACCAATAAATCGCATACACTAAATAGGTCGCCGTCCGGGGCCAAACTAAACTGCCGATTTCAATGCACTTTTTTCAAATGCCTGTTGATTGTTCATAAAAGTTTGGCACATATTCGCAAGAGTCGAGGAAACATATTGCATACCTTCATGATAAATAACAATGCGTAAGGAGGCTAATTTACTGAATTCGTTACCGAGTACTTGCCGAGTACCGACCATAATGAGCGTGGATCGCTTATCAAGTTTAACTTGCAATATTTTTCGGTAGGAATATTTATATGCAAAATGCGATAAATTTACAATATATTTTGGTCTCGTCTATCGATTTCAAGTACTAACTCCATTTTTTTGTGTGGAAAAAGATGAATATTTCCCTTTAAAGTTAACCCTGCAAATCGAAAGAAAGGATTTATTTTACCATAGGGAAAAATGCCAGTATTTTTTTAATAAAGAAAATGGAATCCCTTTATCTTTTTGCTGTCAGATGCTATCAAACACGCATTATTTACTCCATTGCGCGGCGATGGTACAGTGTTTCAAACCTCTACAACCGTGATATTTAAGTTATTTTGTCTTCGAATAATCAACAGGGAAGAGCATTAGGCTGGTATCATTACATTGATTGATATACCTCATACCTCTTGATTTCCTGTCATGCTGCTACTTTCAAATCTGGGACGGTCTTAAAACCGGACATGCGCCAAGTATGTCGATATTCCTGAAGATAAATGACGAGAATCGCCGGGCCATAAACGCATTTCTTTAATTGCTACCATATTGCAAAATATTTATGCCAAATGCTCTGACGTCACCCCGGGAGACGTAGGAAAACCTTATTAGTAATTTTGTAATCTTGCCGGTGTCCAACTCAATACCTCCGGGACTAAAGCCTAACGCACTACCCTTCACACCACCCTCCGGGACTAAAGCCTAACGCACTAACTACCCTTCACACCACCCTCCGGGACTAAAGCCTAACGCACTACCCTTCACACCACCCTCCGGGACTAAAGCCTAACGCACTAACTACCCTTCACACCGCCCTCCGGGACTAAAGCCTAACGCACTAACTACCCTTCACACCACCCTCTGGGACTAAAGCCTAACGCACTTCCCTTCACACCACCCTCTGGGACTAAAGCCTAACGCACTACCCTTCACACCACCCTCCGGGACTAAAGCCTAACGCACGAACTACCCTACACACCACCCTCCGGGACTAAAGCCGAACGCACTACCCTTCACACCACCCTCCGGGACTAAAGCCTAACGCACTACCCTTCACACCACCCTCCGAGACTAAAGCCTAAAGCCTAACGCACTAACTACCCTACTAACCTAACTACGTTAGGCTTTAGCCCTCCGGGACTAAAGCCTAACGCACTACCCTTGACACCACCCTCCGGGACTAAATCCTAACGCACTACCCTTGACACCACCCTCCGGGACTAAAGCCCAACGCACTACCCTTCACACCGCCCTCCGGGACTAAAGCCTAACGCACTACCCTTCACACCACCCTCCGGGACTAAAGCCTAACGCACTACCCTTCACACCACCCTCCGGGACTAAAGCCTAACGCACTAACTACCCTTCACACCGCCCTCCGGGACTAAAGCCTAACGCACTAACTACCCTTCACACCACCCTCCGGGACTAAAGCCTAACACACTACCCTTAACACCGCCCTCCGGGACTAAAGCCTAACGCACTACCCTTCACACCGCCCTCCGGGACTAAAGCCCAACGCACTACCCTTCACACCGCCCTCCGGGACTAAAGCCTAACGCACTACCCTTCACACCACCCTCCGGGACTAAAGCCTAACGCACTACCCTTCACACCACCCTCCGGGACTAAAGCCTAACGCACTAACTACCCTTCACACTACCCTCCGGGACTAAAGCCTAACGCACTAACTACCCTTGACACCACCCTCCGGGACTAAAGCCCAACGCACTACCCTTCACACCGCCCTCCGGGACTAAAGCCTAACGCACTACCCTTCACACCACCCTCCGGGACTAAAGCCTAACGCACTACCCTTCACACCACCCTCCGGGACTAAAGCCTAACGCACTAACTACCCTTCACACCACCCTCCGGGACTAAAGCCTAACGCACTAACTACCCTTCACACCGCCCTCCGGGACTAAAGCCAAACGCACTAACTACCCTTCACACCATCCTCCGGGACTAAAGCCTAACGCACTACCCTTCACACCACCCTCCGGGACTAAATCCTAACGCACTAACTACCCTTCACACCGTCCTCCGGGAATAAAGCCTAACACACTACCCTTAACACCACCCTCCGGGACTAAAGCCTAACGCACTACCCTTCACACCACCCTCCGGGACTAAAGCCTAACGCACTACCCTTCACACCGCCCTCCGGGACTAAAGCCTAACGCACTACCCTTCACACCGTCCTTCGGAACTAAAGCCTAACGCACTACCCTTCACACCACCCTCCGGGACTAAAGCCTAACGCAGTACTCTTCACACCATCCTCCGGGACTAAAGCCTAACGCACTTCCCTTCACACCACCCTCTGGGACTAAAGCCTAACGCACTAACTACCCTTCACACCATCCTCCGGGACTAAAGCCTAACGCACTAACTACCCTTAACACCGCCCTCCGGGACTAAAGCCTAACGCACTAACTACCCTTAACACCGCCCTCCGGGACTAAAGCCTAACGCTCTACCCTTCACACCACCCTCTGGGACTAAAGCCTAACGCACTAACTACCCTTGACACCACCCTCCGGGACTAAAGCCTAACGCACTAACTACCCTTAACACCGCCCTCCGGGACTAAAGCCTAACGCACTACCCTTCACACCACCCTCCGGGACTAAAGCCTAACGCACTACTCTTCACACCACCCTCCGGGACTAAAGCCTAACGCTCTACCCTTCACACCACCCTCCGGGACTAAAGCCTAACACACTAACTACCCTTCACACCGCCCTCCGGGACTATAGCCTAACGCACTACCCTTCACACCACCCTCCGGGACTAAAGCCTAACGCACTAACTACCCTTCACACCGCCCTCCGGGAATAAAGCCTAACACACTACCCTTAACACCACCCTCCGGGACTAAAGCCTAACGCACTACCCTCCACACCACCCTCCGGGACTAAAGCCTAACGCACTACCCTTCACACCGCCCTCCGGGACTAAAGCCTAACGCACTACCCTTCACACCGTCCTTCGGAACTAAAGCCTAACGCAGTACTCTTCACACCATCCTCCGGGACTAAAGCCTAACGCACTTCCCTTCACACCACCCTCTGGGACTAAAGCCTAACGCACTACCCTTCACACCACCCTCCGGGACTAAGGCCTAACGCACTACCCTTCACACCACCCTCTGGGACTAAAGCCTAACGCACTATCCTCCACACCACCCTCTGGGCCTAAAGCCTAAGGCACTACCCTTCACATCACCCTCCGGGGCTAAAGCATAACGCAGTACTCTTCACACCATCCTCCGGGACTAAAGCCTAACGCACTTCCCTTCACACCACCCTCTGGGACTAAAGCCTAACGCACTACCCTTCACACCACCCTCCGGGACTAAGGCCTAACGCACTACCCTTCACACCACCCTCCGGGACTAAAGCCTGACGCACTAACTACCCTTCACACCGCCCTCCGGGACTAAAGCCTAACGCACTACCCTTCACACCACCCTCTGGGACTAAAGCCTAACGCACTATCCTTCACACCACCCTCCGGGACTAAAGCCTAACGCACTACCCTTCACACCACCCTCCGGGACTAAAGCCTAACGAACTAACTACCCTTCACACCGCCCTCCGGGACTAAAGCCTAACGCACTACCCTTCACACCACCCTCCGGGGCTAAAGCCTAACGCAGTACTCTTCACACCATCCTCCGGGACTAAAGCCTAACGCACTTCCCTTCACACCACCCTCTGGGACTAAAGCCTAACTCACTACCCTTCACACCACCCTCCGGGACTAAAGCATAACGCACTAACTACCCTTCACACCACCCTCCGGGACTAATGCCTAACGCACTACCCTTCACACCACCCTCCGGGACTAAAGCCTAACGCACTAACTACCCTTCACACCACCCTCCGGGACTAAGGCCTAACGCACTACCCTTCACACCACCCTCCGGGACTAAAGCCTGACGCACTAACTACCCTTCACACCGCCCTCCGGGACTAAAGCCTAACGCACTACCCTTCACACCACCCTCTGGGACTAAAGCCTAACGCACTATCCTTCACACCACCCTCCGGGACTAAAGCCTAACGCACTACCTTTCACACCACCCTCCAGGACTAAAGCCTAACGAACTAACTACCCTTCACACCGCCCTCCAGGACTAAAGCCTAACGCACTAACCTTCACAACCCTCCGGGACTAAAGCCTAACGCACTAACTACCCTTCACACCACCCTCCGGGTCTCCGGGAAGGCCTAACGCACTACCATTCATACCGCCCTCCGGGACTAAAGCCTAACGCACTACCCTTCACACCACCCTCCGGGACTAAAGCATAACGCACTAACTACCCTTCACACCACCCTCCGGGACTAAAGCCTAACGCACTAACTACCCTGCACACCGCCCTCCGGGACTAAAGCCTAACGCACTACTCTTCACACCACCCTTCGGGACTAAAGCCTAACGCACTAACTACCCTTCACACCACCCTCCGGGACTAAAGCCTAACGCACTACCCTTCACACCACCCTCCGGGACTAAAGCTTAACGCACTAACTACCCTTCACACCATCCTCCGGGACTAAAGCCTAACGCACTAACTACCCTTCACACCACCCTCCGGGACTAAAGCCTAACGCACTAACTACCCTTCACACCATCCTCCGGGACTAAAGCCTAACGCACTACCCTTCACACCACCCTCCGGGACTAAAGCCTAACGCACTAACTACCCTTCACACCGCCCTCCGGGACTAAAGCCTAACGCACTACCCTTCTCACCACTCTCCGGGACTAAAGCCTAACGCACTACCCTTCTCACCACTCTCCGGGACTAAAGCCTAACGCACTACCCTTCACACCACCGAGATGCCCGGCGGCGGCCGGCTTAATTACTGATAAGCTAAAAGCAATTATAACAAACATTTTCATGGTGAAAGCTTTATTGGTAAACGAAAAACGGAAAAAACAGCAAATCAGCAAAGCAATTCGGCTTCCATCTCTTCCAATACAAATGTTGACGGATGTTTTCCAATATAAAATATTGGAAACATTAGTCAATTGCGGAACATGACGCTAAAAGTAGGAACGATTTTTGCTTTCCACGGCTGATCGCGACAGGCTGCAGACGTCAAAGCTTACCTATTTTGCATGATCATGTGACAAATGTAATGTTCTCAAATAATATGTATTTTCAATGTAGCAAAAATGATAAATATTCCCAACAAACAAGATTATTTTTTATCGGTTAAACTGCTGTCTTCTTACAAAGTTAAACACATGGCTATTGCAGTGATCATACGCACAGAGTACACATACGCACATCTCCACGCTTGCTAGCCGGCGTCGTCCCGCTGTTTCTTCATCAAGTGTTTTGTAGTGCAGCCTTATATCAATTTAATCTCAGGCTTCGGACTGATGGCAAGTTGCCCATAGGTGAACGTCTCCAGTCTCCGCACATGGATCACCGGCGATTCTTTCTCGCTCCGATATTGAAAGAAAACATTCGTTTAACAATTCATGTTAACGAATTCAAACTTTAAACTTGACCAATCAACAACAAGTAACAGGAAATCACTCAAGTTGACGGTAGTAGCGAAAATCCATAGAATCGCAGTCCCCCTATAAAAGCTGGCGACGTGATTGTTTGTTTACAAATTTATCCTCGGAATGCTGCAGACGCAAAGATAGTGCCGTCCGCTAGCCAATCAGCGTCGCCACTTGAGTGCGTCCGCGAGGAGTTTCTTCGAATATATTCCCTACCACAAGAAATGCTATTCCAATGGTAAAACAGAAAAGTACCCGTAGTTTTACTACCTGTAAATTTTTTAAATGTATATTGAAATAGCCTGTACTCACGATAAGTTAGAAAAGATCGAAAATAAGAAATACAGAGCCAAAGAACTTATATTGCGCCTTGCGGCTTCGTCAGAGTACTTCGATACTCTGACGAAGCCGCAAGGCGCAATATAAGTTATTTAGTGCTTTATTTCTGATTTTCGATCTTTTCTGACTTATCATGAGCACAGGCTATTTCAATATAACTTTTAAAGACATAATCACAATGATGCTCATTACAGCCATCCAATATATATGCTACCTGTAAGTTTTATTACAAATTATTTTGACATAAAATCCGATGCTAAAAATCAAAATTGTAGCAGCTCTCTTGATTAACTGATCAAACTGGTAAGTATGGAGTCATGCCTGAATGGCTATTTTTGTTTGCAGCCAGATTTGTAGCCGAGTGGAGAAATGAAGACATAATTTGCAGCCGCTTCTCCTTTTTCTTTTTTATAATAACGAAAAATGTAGCCGGCTGCTTTTCGTTGCTCGATTTTGTTATTTGAAGCTGTGGCTCGATTTTATTTTATAAGAATGGTCACTGCTCTACAATTCTGCTATCTCAATTCAAAACACCATGTTAAAGGTGAACTATTCCCTTTAATCGGGCCCGCTCACAAAGTGGATCCGAAATATAATGAACTTCAAACATTGGGGCCTTTGATTCATGGGGCCCGTGATCCGGGGGGCGCACCCGGGGCTTCGACCCTCCAAATAAAATCCTGGTTGCACTGCACTGTGCCAAATGAACTTTTTTAGGAAGAGTTCCCGAGTATTGTAGGATTTTGTCAAAATATATGCATCTGTTTTTGCAGAACGACTTCTGGGCGACAGTTAAAATCTCCATTAGGTGCTTCATGACTTTCAAGCGTGCCATTTTGCTGTTTTTCAGCAGGTGAAGTTGCAAAAATATAGCCCATGTAGTTCAAAATATCGATCTTAAAACATGAGTACACTTTTGACGCGGACACTCTGTATGTGCTGGCGTTCATAACCTTTATAGACCAGACTTGCATATCAGCTGAGGTACGGGACGGGAGCGAGCCCAAACCGTTACCGGGACCTGAAGTGTTACCTGCTAATGTCATGACGCCAATAAGTCGAGTCTATTGATTCAACGTGATGTAAGTCAGTCTAAACAGCCTAGTGTCCATGCAATAAACTTTGCTCAGCGGAGGTCTGTGGTCCCAGAAATTCACCCAAACAAAATATTCGGAATACAATACAAAGGGAAATGCATACCAGGAGGCCTACTGCCGACCAAAAATATTCCGCAGAGAACGTAACTTTAGGGCGCAGAGGAATCGACACAAGCACAGCAATGCGAGGAAAAGTCGGGCGCATTTGAGGACCCCTGCCTGGTCACAGGGCCGGCAGTTGAACGGCAAGCAAGCTGAAGCCCACCTGTCGGACTTCGTCGTAGTCCTGCTGCTGCTCAACCAGGCCGACTGCCTGTCCGATCCTGTTGCCGATGTCGGCCAGCTTGCCGACGATCCTGTTGGGGCTGATGCCGATCTGCATTGGGCCGAGCTCGAACGTGTGCTCCTCCTCGGAGACTGGCCGCTGCTGCTCCGGCGCCGGCAGGTAGCTCGGGTAGCTTGTCAGCATCGAGTTGGTTACACCAGCTGCCGAGTCGGTCTGGCGGCCCCAGCTGGGTACCGTTCGGAGCAGTGGTGCGCTGGGCACCGTCGAGGACGGCACCGGCGGCCCGGCCGAGCCGTCCTCTTCCTGTGCCGCCGTCACGTCCTCCGAAGCTCCTGGCGCCGGTGATGGTGAGCGGCGTCTGGTCTGCTGACCGTCTGTCCTGGTAAGCAGCCCGCGCGACATCTGCTGCTGCACGTCGTGTCCCTCGGCCAGTCCCAGCGCGTCGCGGGTGGTGATGGGTCGCGCCATCCGCTGCCTGTCGGCATCACTGACGTTGTACGAGCCGATCACGATCTCGTCGTCGGTGGAGGAGACAGCCAGCGGCGCGGATGGTGACGGCTCCAGGTCGGCAGCGCGGATGTAACGATCTTCACCGCTTGTCTGGTAAGCACGTGTCGTCTCGAACACGGAGCGAGACAACAACGGTACAGCCGGTCGCTCCTCCTGGCCAACCGCAGCGTCCGGCGTAGAGCGCGAGGCCTCCGGCTTGTTAGACCCTGGCACGAAGCGGCGCCGCGCCCGCTGCGACGGCGGCGGCTCCTCCTCAGACAGATCAACGTCCATATGACCATCGGTACTCGGCAACCCCTTGCCACGCCCCCGTCGCTTCGGCGAGACTGTCCTGGCAGTGACCGGTGGCGAGACGGCTCGCTCGGCAGGCTGATCCGGCGACCCGTCGCTCTTTGCATCGGCTGACGCCACCGCCGGCGGTGACTTCTTCGGGTCGGTATCATACACAATATGTGTGTGTTCACGGCCGTCCGGGCGACGTGTCTGCTTCACTTTACACTCGGAACCGGTGCCCGCGGAGACAAACTGGTGCTCAGCGCCGCTCTTGCCGGTGACCACCACTTCCTCGGCAGCGGCAACGTCCCGCGTGTCGCTGCCTTCCATTTGACGCGACTTATCTTGCAGGTAGCGCAGCTCGTCGCTCGGCGAGCGCCAAGCTGACAGCTTCTCGGTTGAGTCTAATGAACGCAACGCGCGCTTGAGAGTGGCGATCTCGTCGTCGAGCTGGCGGATCTCCTGCGTGGTGTGGTGGTCAGCTTTCTCCTCATCCTCCGAGAGATCTGCGTGCAGCAACTGGATGACACGCATGTTGTCTGCCTTCCTGTCGTACATGCCTCCGAGGCCGCGCTTGTGCAAGCCCAGCACGCGCTCCACCAGGTCGGGCTCACCGTCGGGCGCCGTGGGATCCGTGTCGCTCAGCAGTTGGATGATTTTGCGCGCGGTAGGGCTCTCCTGGACGGCTCGCACCTGTCGTGCAGCCATCTGCTCGGCGGCGCCGCCGTCCTCCAGGTGCAGCAAGAAAGGGTAGTCGCGGTAGGCGGCTGGCGGCGCGGCACCCAGCGACACGGAAGGTGCCGGCGACGAGGAGCGAGATGACTGGCGGCCAGAGCCAGAGCCAGAACTGTCTGTCGGCACTGACGGCGGTGAGGCCGTGTTGGGATCGTGACTGTGGGTGCGCCGCACCGGTTCGTGCACGATGATGTCTCTGGCCGGCGCCGGGCTGGTGGAGCGAGGCCGCCGCCGCGACTGCCGGCCATCGGAACTGCCAGAGCCGGGCGCTGCTTCCCGCAGCGCTTTCCTCACCTCTTCTGCCACGAGCTGACTGATCTGCGGGTCACAGGACACATTGGATATCGACAGGCCTCAAACGTCGCAGAGCGCAGGCGCGCACAGCACACGCACGTGCGCACACACACGCACGAACGAACATGCATATAGCTATTACCAAGAGTGGTGTGAGGGAGCTTTAATGATTGTTCAAGCTTTTGACTGCATCCAAGCCTCAGATCCCATCAAGCCGTGTTATTGGGTTAAAACGGATTCACACCAGACGCGTTTTCCCGCAGACGCATGCGTCTGCGGCGAAAAACGCATACACATGCGGTCAAAAAGAACGCAGACGAATACGTCACCCTAGCATATACATCCATATGCTAGGGCAAAGACGTATTTTCAAGGCTTTGACGAATCGGCAAATGTTGGCGCAAAGACAACATATTTACAGTTTATTTACATACCAGAAGTTAGCTAATATAGGTAATGAAGAACTTGGCTTCGTGATCTTCATTGGTGCGTTTTATTTGGATAAGGTAAAATACGCTGTTATATTTTCAGTGTTTTGAATATTTTTACTATTTGGAAGACAATTTTTAACCAAGCGAGCCGTTATTTTCTGGTTTGAATTTTTGTGTCGCATCCCAAAGACCGCGAGACTTCTCAACGAACTTGGGTAGGATGAAATGCATACATATTCCTAGAAACCAGTAAGACGACGTAGTTGGCGATGAACGAGCGAACGCGAAGGAAATGTATGGAGAATTTCAACTCGATCGGGCAAGTAGTTTCTGAGATACAAAAAAAGGTGCGCACGTGCAGTCACCCACCTTTGACTTGATTGACTTGTGGAAAAGTGGGGGCTGAGAGGTCCCTAACCACACACCAAATTTGAACACAATCGGCTCAGCCATTCCAGAGATATAAAATAGGGGTGTGCACGTGCGCACGTGCAGTCACTCCACCTCTGACTTGTAGAAAGGCGGCGGCTGAGAGGTCCCTAACCACACATCAAATTTTAACACAATCGGCCCAGCCGTTCCTGAGATACAGAATAGGGGTGAGCACGTAGGCACGTGCAGTCGCCCCAACCCTGAGTTGTGTGAAAGTGGCGGCTGAGGGGTCCCTAACCACACACCAAATTTGAACACAATCGGCTCAGCCGTTCCTGAGATAAATAATAGGGGTGTGCACGTGCGCACGTGCAGTCGCCCCAACCCTGAGTTGTGTGAAAGTGGCGGCTGAGGGGTCCCTAACCACACACGAAATTTGCACATAATCTGCCCAGCCGTTGCGGAGTTATTGCGAGAAAATACTTTTCAACACCCATCACGCGGCACGCGCCACGCGCAGTGGTAGTCACCCACATGAGTCGGGACTGGTCTCAAACAGGGTAGGTTAGATGGGGCTGCTAAGTAAAAAAAAAGTCCGCTTGTCAATCGGACGTGCGGTTGCAGAGATATGAGCTTCTCAAAAGCGTCGCCACGAGCCGGGTCGGGTCGGGTCGAGTCGAGTCGAGTCGAGTCGAGTCGGGTCGGGTCGGGTCGGGTCGGGTCGGGTCGGGTCGGGTCGGGTCGGGTCGGGTCGGGTCGGGTCGGGTCGGGTCGGGTCGGGCCGGGTCGGGCCGGGCCGCTCATAATCAGATTTTGCCCATCACCACGGAAGGACGAGCGAGCGCGAAGCGCTCGCTCGTAATGCCGCTGCAAATGAATCTGGAAACATTTTGGATTATAACCTGCATCAGCGCCATTGCGAATTTAAAATAGCTCATCAGCGCCATCTATGTAGGCGGGAAAGTGCTATGTATAATGCGAAAGCCACTATTTTATTTTTTATAATTTTAAGACAATTGAAGATACTTAAACGTCATTAGACAAAAATATACATTTTAATGTACATACTACAGGTCAAGGTCATCGATTGAAAAATAGGTCAGGTCACGTGATAACAAATTAAAAAAAAATCGAGATAGTCAAAATAAGTAGGTAGGCGGCGACGGCGAAGGGGTCCCTAACCACACACCAAATTTGAACACAATCGGCTCAGCCGTTCCTGAGATATAGAATAGGGATGTGCACGTGCGCACGTGCAGAGGCACCCCATCCCTGACTTGTGGAAAACTGGCGGTTGAGAGGTCCCTAACCACACACCAAATTTGAACACAATCGGCTCAGCCATTCCTGAGATATAGAATAGGGGTGAGCACGTGCGCACGTGCAGAGGCACCCCACCCCTGACTTGTGGAAAAGCAACGGCTGCGAGGTCCCTAACCACACACCAAATTAGAACGCAATCGGTTCAGCCGTTCCTGAGATATAGAAGAGGGGTGTGCACGTGCGGGCCCTCCGACTGTTGCCGCCCGTGGTCTGGCCGCCTGGTACCTGCATTTCCCCTGGCTGCTCGGTGGGCTGTTGGCGGGGCCGGCGTTACCTGTTTCTTGGTTTCGTTTTGTTTTGTTCCATTTAATTCTGTTGGAGAGGCCCTTTAACTCGTAGCTTGTGCTTTTGCGCCGATCCGCAATTGTCTGTTAATTTATATATCTTTTTGTTAAACAAATTAAACTGAAACTGAAACTGAAACGTGCGCACGTGCAGAGGCACCCCACCCCTAACTTGTGGAAAATTGGCGGCTGAGGGTCCCTAACCACACACCAAATTTGCACACAATCGGTTCAGCCGTTGCAGAGTTTTTGCGAGAAAACACTTTTCAACACGCCTCACGCGGCACGCGCCACGCACAGTGGTAGGCACTCACATGAGTCGGCACTGGTCTCAAACAGGGTAGGTTGGATGGGGCTGTTTAGCAAAGAAGTCAGCTCGTCAATCGGACGTGTGGTTGTAGAGATATGAGCTTCTCAAAAGCGTCGCCACGGGTCGGGCTGGGCCGGGTCGCTCATATTTAGATTGTTCCCATATACCACGGAAAGACGAGCGAGCGCTTGCGCTCGCTCGTAATAAACTGCACCGACAAAAACACGTATGTCGTGACATACGTGTTTTTGCCGCTGCACATGATACGCGATCGTGACCTCTGCTGACGCACTACGCGACTGTTGCTGCCGTGACCTGCGTCCGCGAGATGCCAGACTGCTGTGGCCGTGACCTCTGCTGACGCGCTGCGCGAGACTGCAGCGGCCGTGACCTGCGTGCGCGAGATGTCAGAGACTGCAGCAGCCGGGACCTCTGCTGACGCCAGTGTCCAAAAATGTGTAAATATGGGTGGGAAATGACACCCAAATGTGAATAACTTTCCACTTTCACTCCCCATTTTAGGAGTTAATTTTCCACTCCCAAATTATGAATTGTGATATTGATTCTGATATAAATATTGACTTAATATTAATTTTAATTTTAATAAATATTACGTGATTGCAACAAAACTACTGCTTTTCATATTCAAAACATAAATAAATATTGTACCATTTTCTACATAATTTTCCACTCATGGCCTTGTTTTACTCAACTTCTCCACTCTGACACCCAAGCAAAAATGGCATTTTGGGACACTCATGGCTGACGCGCTGCGCGACTGCTGCTACCGTGACCCCCTACCGTGATCTTTCTACCGGCTAGTTTCAACACAACATTTTGCTTGGTGACGTTTCCAATGAAATGGGTACATATGCCCTGAAACATACGCGTTTTACCCAGGAACTGCTTAATACGGACCACTGCGGTAGATACTCAGGGCATAAACGCGTATGTTAAGCTAATCGAAATACGTGTTTTGGCAAATATCAGCATGTGAAAAATACCCAACATACGTGGTTTTGCCACGTTTTCGGCGACATGCATTGTTTTACCTTTACTTTCCTTTTTTACCGCCACTTTCTGAAGCCAAAGAGAGCCTGGCAAAAAAGCGTTCTATCGTTTTCAGCTGATCTAAAACAAATTTTTCAAAATCATTCGTACGACCAAATTCGGCATGTAAAGCTGATTCCAAAGATGTAAAGCTTGAATAGATACGAAGCATTTCACAGATTTTACGGCACAGAACAGAAAATGTGCTCTCCTGAACATTTTTAGATCGCCGAAAACCGTGACATACCTGTTTCTTCCTTTGTACGGCAGAAATTGCCTGAGGCTATAACTAGGTCATGGCCCCTCAAATAGTATTTTGAACAACACATATTGATTCCCCCAGCCACCCGACACCACCTGAACTGGTAAACGGTGGCCGGTGTGCGGCGATGCAGTAGCTAACCTGTTCTGGGTTGATCCGCCGGTACCCGGCGTCCAGCTCGGCTGGCGAAGGAGTGCCAGTCCGACCCGAATCCGGCCGGGACACGGACCGAGAGCCCGGCTGGGAGCTGTGCCGCCACTCGGCGTCGTACACTATGGCCCTGAGCAGCGGCGCCGGCAGTTTCATCGCCTGCACGTACGGCTGGAGTGCGCTGGACGCGTAAATGGACTGCGGCCGCCACACCTCACCACGCTGTAGTCGCGCCAGGCCCACCTCCAGAGCGTCATTGATCTGGTTGATCAGCCGGGTCAGCTGTGGTGTGTTCACGTCGGCGGCTGGCGAGGGTGAGCGGGCGACTAGCTCTCTCCTTAGCTGGCTCTGCTCCTGACGCAGCTGGCGCACCTCGTCAGACAGCTGGCTGATGAGGTCCGAGGGCTCAGACAGTTCCGACTGGCGAGACATGGACATATCAGACCGGGACTGCGCGGCACCCGCCGAGCGGGCCCGCTCCGAAACCGAGCCGCGTGGCGACTCAGCCCGCTCCGACGCCGGGACGGCCGACTTCAGAGTGGACGCCGACCAGTGCTCCCACTCGCCGCTGTCGACACCGCCGTTCTTACCGCCAGCGACGGACGACTTTGGCACCTGTAGTGAGGTCGCCTGCAGCGTCGCAGTGGAGCGCATGGCGGGCGCCGACTGCGCCTGTCGCTGCGCGCCCAGGTTCGACGAGGACCACGGCTGCCACTCACAGTCGACACAGGGTGCATCATCGCGGCCGCGGCCCCGGCCCCGGCTGGCCGACGTGTCTTGCGATACTTGACCAGCGCGGGCACTGCCACTCGATCCGGCGCGGGCACTGCTGCCCGGACTGTAAACGGCTACCTTCTCAACCACATCGATAGTGGCACCCGTGTCGGCAGTGAAGTTCTCCATGCGGACGATCTTGTCATCGTATACCATGAAACACTCGTCCCCCTTCACCTTATCCAGACCATGCATCTGTTTCCACTGGGCGCCGGCCGCCCCGATGCGTACTGCATGTAGTGTTTTATCCCAGCCGGGCGCCGTGCCGGCCGGGAGGCCGAGCGGCGGCGGCGTTGACGGCCGACCTCCGCGATCCGGGCCCTCCCAGCCGACCGGCGGCTCGGGTTGCGGCCGGTCGGCACCACCCGGCGGGGACACCAGAGTGCGAGTGTTACTATTCCAGCCGTCCGGCCGCCGCACAGCGGTCCTCACCCGGCCGGACGGCTGAGCGCTGACGGAGCGCGGCGAGCCCCACTCGGCCTGCGGCGAACGGCCGGCGTGCACATTGACGGGCGCGGCACGAAAATCGTCCCAGCTCCCCCACTTTTCGGCACGGCCGGCATCCGGTGTGCTACCAAAACGCCCCTGCTGCCCGCCAGCACGGCGGCCCGGGGCTGGCGGAGCACTGCCGCCATACCTGCTGCCCGGTGCGGCTGGTCTGTCGTAGGGTCGGTACGGTGAGCCCCCATAGCGCGGCCGCCGCTCGCCCAGACCGTCCGGGCCACTGCCAGTATCCTCGAAGCTGTGGCGGCCAAACTCTGGTTCGCCGAATCGCTGGCCTTCGGCTTGGTTGCTGAAGCCACGCAGATCTTGGTTGCCCATATTTTGGCCATGCCCATATCGCCGATAAGCCCCGTTATCCTGTCCACGGCTTCCCATTTTACGGGTATAGTGCCGCACATTTCCATAGGCCTGGTACCGGTTGCCTCCACCTTGGTATGCGTACCCTCGCGGTCCACCTTGGTTACCGTAACCTCGCATTGCAGTGTTCGAGCTTCCATAGTGTCTGGAGTCATGAACTCCATAACCTCTTGCTTGATCCATAGAGCCATCGAGACCACCGTAACCGTTACTCCTACCCCGATTCATGAACTCGCCGCGATGACGCACCATTGGATCTTCGTCTTCGTTCTCACCAAACATGGCATTGTCATCGCTGCTGCTACTGTCTGCATTATTGCCTGATTTGGCCATCTCTGCCTCCATGGGCGCAGCTCCACCGCGACCTGGCGCCGAGCGACCCCGCCCTGGCGCCGAGCGACCCCGCCCCTGGCCGTGGCCATCTGTCAAACGGTTAGTCAGCCAGATGTAGACCAGTATGTCCGGCATGGTGGGTCGCAATGCGATGCGCGGCCCGCTGAACGGCTTCACAAGGTCCATGCGAATCTCGCGATGACGCCACAATAGAAACCAGCCCATCAGCTTCTCCACATGCTCGTATTTTTCCAGCCGAGGCACGCTGACTCCCCTGGAGAGACGGAACGCTGGGTGTTTGAGTGACACGCTGTCGCCGCCGCCGCCGCCGCCGCCGCCGCCGCTTTCCTGGGTGGAGTGGACAGCAGGAAGACTGGATTCGGTCTGCTGGCGCAGTAGTGTCCGCCAGCAGCGGTCACGGGCCCGCGGCGGGCACTGGCTGACAGTGGCATCCACTGATCGACTCCGCTGTCGTCTTTGTCCGCCGGACCGAGCCTCCTCACTGCCGCCGCCCAAGAAGAACTCTTCATCACCTCCGGTTGGCCGCCAGATGTCACTGAAGCTGACGCAGCGGAACAGACCCCGGCGGAACGGTGCTGCTGTCTCGCTCGCCTGCTCTGCCGAGCGGCTCACCCTGACCGCCTGCCCAGTCACAGGCGCGGCTCCAGAAGCCAGTGCCGGGGCGGCGCCGAATCCCAAGCTAAAGGTAGTTCCGGTGGCGGCCACACAGGCTTTGGAGGCGGATCCAGCAGGCGTGGGCTCTTTTCTCGCTGCTCCGTTGCCCGCGGCGGCCACCATCTTTCTGTAACCGGCCAAGAAGGCGGGGGAGGCGAGCTGGCTATTCTCGTGCCAGCGCCGCCAGCCAGCCAGTAGCGGCTGCGCCGGAGTAGCGGCCAACCCAGCCGGCGCCGCTACATCCAGCACGGTCCGTAGGAATGCCAGGTAGGGCGGCTGGGTCTCCAGCGGCGATAGATCAGCCGGGCCGCCAAACAGCCGGCTGCCATCCGATAACAGCTGCAGCTGGTTGCTGGGTTGCAACTGCTGCAACCGACAACTGTCCAGCAGCTGCTGCGCCAGCTGCCAGCCGTTAGCAGCTGGAGGTATGCGGCCGTCGCCCCAACGCCTCAGCAACCGCCGCAGTCGCTGCTGGTTGGCGTCGGATAGCTGCGTCAAGTCGGCCAGAGTCTCGGCCAGCGGCACGGCCAGCCGGCCGGCCAGCGTCTGGTCGGCAGGGTCTACGCTGAGAGCGGCATCCAGCGCCAGTGCCGCCAGGTCCGACGACCAGCCGGCCAGAGCCGACAGCGGCTGCAGTATGGCCGTCAGAGACACGATCTGCAGCGCTGAGTCGGCGGCTGCAGTGGCCGTAACCGGCTCCGACTGAAACAAGACATCGCCGCCAGGACCACACTCAGAGCAGGCAAGAAGACAATCGAATATCAACAGCAACAGACATTGTTAATCTGAAGGTGCATCAACTGAAACTGTTTAAGACCGAGTCGTAAGAAAACGATAAACATATATTCACGATATGAATTGACAGACAGAGAAGGCTAAATAGCACACTAGAGGATAGTCGATCCGTTCACCCAGTGACATTTTCCGAGATAATTTGACCCGGTAACCCAGTGACCCGTTGACCCGTTAACGTATTTACATTTATTCGGGGGACACTAAGAAACGGCCCAAGTTATTACCGATTATTTAAATATGCGGTTCCTCGTTCATATTCAGCCAATGAGTTATTTGATTGGTTTAAGTGTAGGTAATAGCATGTCGACAGTAACAATGCTGTTTAGGTGAACTGTAGGTGTGGCCGTTTCTCAGCTCCTGTGTCAAACCGGTAGACGCCATCTTCAATTGGATGGCTGTATTGCACGGCCGTAAGCATTCAGCGCAATCACGCTTTGGCATATGCAGGCTACCACGCACAGAACGCCCAGCTCCCGCGCGCGGCCACACAGGCGGGCGCGGTTAGGGCTCAGGCTCGTGATACCTACTCCTTCGTAGACCTACGCCCGTAAGACCTACGCCCGCTAGACATACTTCTTCGAAGACCCGTGAGACTGTCGCTTGGCAATACACGAGCTCACTACAAGCTATTTCGGCACGATGCCCAAATCGAGAGCGACCGCGAGCAGTGCAAGTGGTGTGACGCCTGCGATGGCCCAGTCCGGTGTGACCAGACACGTGAGCTTCGACTCTCGGTTAATTCCAGAGTTCGATGGGGACAAGGACATTGTGGAGTGGTACACTCGCGCCGAGGTGCTGTGCAAGCACCATGGAGTGGACCTGGCCAGTGTGTTGCCTGCACGGCTCACCGGCGGCGCATTCGCTGTCTGGCTGCAGATCCCAGAGTCGGTGCGTGACTCGGCTGATGCCGTACGTGACGCGTTGTATGACGCGTTCGCCATGGATCCACTGGCCGCGTACGACGCCTACTCGACACGCCGTCTGCAGCCCGGCGAGTCGGCCGATGTGTACCTGGCAGCGCTGCGTCAGCTAGCTACGCTGTACGGCGGCGTGCCCGACAAAGCTCTCGCCTGTGCATTCATCGCCGGTCTACCGGACACGGTCCGAAGCACAATTCGGGCCGGCACCCGTGCGGAAGCTCTGGACCTGGCGAGCATCCTCGCACGAGCGCGGGCCGTGCTGAGCGATGAGCGCGGCTCGGTGGCAGCCGCCATGACTCGCAAGCCGGCGGCTCGGAAAGTGACACGTCTGTCAACGCGCTGCTGGGAATGTGGCAAGATCGGCCACATCGCAAGGCTCTGCCCAAACGCCCAGGAGGCCGCGCCAGCGCGAGCGCCGTCTCCCAGCCAGTAGCGCGCTCACTTCCCGTCGTCAAGCTCAGCGTCGATCGGCGTGAGTGCCGTGCACTGGTGGACACAGGGTGCACGGACACGCTGATTTATGCGGGCTGCTGTCGAAGCTGGAAGCCAAGGACGGTGAACATGACGACCGTGAACGGCGGGACGCTGCGCTGCAGTGGCACTGGTGACGTCACGGTATCTCACCGGGGCAGGCAAGTGACGCTCACAGTGCTGGTTGTGCCCGACCGGCCGCTGGGCATGGACATGGTGCTGGGAATGTCGGGCATCACAGCCCTGGGCGGCATCAGTCTGACGACGCCGACAGATGTGCAGTTCTGTGCGGCAGCGGCTGGCGTGCGCAGCCAGGACGTGACCGTGGACGCTGCCGATTTCACAGCCCGGTTTGAAGCCGACAGTGGCGAGTGGACAGTGGTGTGGAAGTGGGCGGAGGGCGGCGGCCCTGGTCGTCTGCATAATCACGTCACTCAGTACGCTGTGCCGGAGGCTGTGCAGTCGGCGTATGATGAGGAGCTGGACCTCTGGATCCGTGAAGGATGGCTGCGGCCCTATGACGAGCGGGCTGACGGCCCGGCTCGTGGCCTGATCCCGCTGATGGCGGTGGTGCAGCCGAATCAGGGAAAAGTGCGTCCTGTGCTGGATTATCGGGAGCTGAACGGTCACATCGACGCCCACACAGCGGACGCGGACGTCTGTGCGGAACAGCTCCGCCGCTGGCGGCGGCACGGCTCCCGCATCGCGGTAGTGGATTTGCGTAAGGCATATCTGCAGCTCCGACTGGACCGGCGGCTCTGGCCGTGTCAGACAGTAGTGGTGCACGGGCGGCGGTACTGTCTGACACGCCTCGGCTTCGGCCTGAACGTCGCTCCGCTCATCATGAAGGCTGTGGTGCGGGCGACCCTGGAGCAGGACGAGGCAGTCAGCCGGGGAGTGCTGCCCTACGTGGACGACCTTCTGGTGGACGAAGATGTCGTCAGCGCAGAGCGAGTGGTGGAACACTTCGCTCGGTATGGACTGGCCTGCAAGCCGCCACAGCGCGCGGCTGACGGAGCGCGCCTGCTGGGGCTTCGCGTGAAGGCGCGTGAGGGAGAGCTGCAGTGGTGCCGCGACAATCCTGTCGGCGCGCCTCCAGAGACGCTAACACGCAGGGCGGTGTTTGCATGGTGTGGCCAGCTGGTCTCCCACCTTCCAGTGGCGGGATGGCTGCGGCCGGCAGCAGCGTGGCTGAAGCGGCGGGTCAATGCTCTCACGCAAGGCTGGGATGACCCCACAGCAGATCCGGAGCTGCGCGTGCAGGTCAGCCATGTCGCTGAGCGAGTGGCCTGTGCCGACCCAGCACGCGGACCCTGGAGGCTGAGAGGTGGAAAACTGGTGGTTTGGACAGACGCCAGCAGTTTAGCCTCCGGGGTTATTCTGGAGGATCAGGAAGGGGGCGTTGTAGAGGACGCGAGCTGGCTGCGACCGGAGTCTAAAGCGGCCATGCACATCAACATGGCTGAGTTGGACGCAGCGCTCAGTGGTATCAACCTGGCGATCGCCTGGGAGATCAGAGAAATCGATCTCCGCACCGATTCTGCCACCGTCCGGAAGTGGATCGGTGACGCCCTGAGCGGTCGCTCGCGTCTCAGAACAAAAGCCCACGGGGAGATGCTGATCCGTCGGCGAGTAGATGTCATTCGTGAGCTGGTGAAAGAATTTCAGCTCAAAATGACAGTCACGCTGGTGAAGTCAGAGCAGAACCCGGCGGACGTACTCACCCGCGTGCCGAAGGAGTGGCTGCGGGCCGGCAGATCAGAGGAGCCCCCGACAGTGGCCGTGGCGGCGGCAGCGGACCGGCGAGCGGATATCGACGCAGCTCGAATTCGCTCAGTGCACGAGAGCACCGGCCATCAAGGCATCAGACGCACGCTGTGGTACCTGAAGCGGGACGGTGACATGTGGGCTACCAAGCCAGCTGTGCGCGCTGTTATACAGCAGTGTGACGTGTGTCAGTCAATCGACCCAGCGCCGACTCGCTGGCGACACGGGTCGCTGAGCGTGCCGCTGACGTGGGAGCGCTTGGCTGTCGATGTGACCCACTACCGCGGTCAGTCCTATCTGACCGTGATAGATTGTGGTCCGCCCCGCTACGGGATATGGCGGCTGCTGCGCCGGTCTGACGCGGTAGAAGTCACGAGCCAGCTCGAAGCCATCTTCCTGGACCGCGGAGCGCCAGCAGAACTGCTCCTGGACAATACAACAGAGTTCCGGGGCCGCGGCATGGCAGCATTCGCAGCAAGATGGGGAATCACGCTACGGTTCAGAGCGGTGCACGAGGCAGGAGGCAATGGCATCGTCGAGCGTCACCACCGCACTGTCAAAGTGATGGCAGCCCGCCAGGGATGCACTATCGGCGAATCGGTGCATCGCTACAACATGACGGCCCGGGACGGCCAGAGCTCTGAGAGTGCGCCCGCCGCTGGTTTGTTCCAGCGTGTGGGCCGCGACCTGCCAGCAGTCACCGCCGAACGGGACGGCACCAGGCCACCACCCGAGCTGCGACTAGAGGATCATGATGCAGGCTTCCGGGTCGGCGATCCAGTGTGGATGCGACGCCGTGGACCTACGACACGCTGCACTGATGTGTCACGGACGGGAACTGTCACACGCCTTGTGTCAGACCAGCTGGTAGAGGTGGACGGTGTTCCATGGCACGTCCGATGCCTGCGGCGCCGGCGCGGATCGGGCCAGGAGGCGGTGGACTCCACTGACGAGGACGACGACGACGACCCGGCTCTCGTATTCGGCGCTCCCCGCGGCGCCGGAGAGCTGCAAGCAGCAGGTCCCGAGCAGGCGAGACCACCCTCGCTGCCCGTCCCAGACGCGGACCCGGTCCGGCCAGCCCCGGGACAGCCGCCTGACTTGTCAGTGGGCTTTCCGACGGAACACGGACGCGGTGTGCGAGCGAGACAGCCACCAGACCGGTATGGCCTGGTCCTGCCCAGCGACTGTATATAGTCATGTTATGCCAAAGTGCGTTGTGTATTTTATGTGTGTGAGTGGAGCGCTTGCGAGAGTTGTATGATTGTTGTTTTTTTAGAAACAGGGGGTAATGTAGTGTCGTGTGTCAGTGTGTGCGCCGTGTGCCTGCCCGGGACGGCTACTTCCCCTGTCGGTATGCGTGGCGGGCGGATGGGACCGGCCCGCCGCGCCGGCCGGCGCTCCGGCTCTATTGTCCGTTGGGCGGCGGGGAGGGCGACGCCGGCCGGGGGTGCGAAGGGGCCTGACCGGCCCGGCGGCGTTCCGGCTATTTGTGCGCCGGTCACCCCTGTGTGGGATGGCTCTGGTAGGGGAGAGACGTGTCAGGAGCGTCGCCGCGCGTGGTCGTGTCGCTTGGCAATACACGAGCTCACTACAGAGACCTACGCCCGTAAGACCTACGACCACTAGACCTACTACTTCGAAGACCTACGTCCGTTAGACCTACTCCTTCGCAGACATACGCCCACTAGACCTACTCCTTCGAAGACCTACGCCCGTGAGACCTACGCACAAAAGACCTACTCTTTCGAAGACCTACGCCCGTGTGACCTACGCCCACTAGACCTACCCTTTCGAAGAGCTACGCTCACTAGACCTACTCCTTCGAAGACCTACGTCCGCGAGATCCACTGCCTCCATTGGAACATCGCCTGTTTGCGGACGTGCTGTATTATCGAATGAGGATTTTCATGCCTGGGCTACTGGACCCTTCGGTTGGGACTGGGCATTGTCAGGCAACAATGGGAGGAGGCACTTCTGACTCCGCCTAGCGCCAACTAGTCTCTGACAAGGGTCCGAGGTGTCGCGCGGGCGGCTGAGCGGATATTAGCGAGGCGTCGTGATAAGAGACGCCGCGAGCCAGAGAGCGTATTTTGCAAATCAGCCAATCAGCGATGGGATATACGATGCATTGACTCACGGCTTTCGGGCGATTGACATACGTGGTTCTTCCTTTGCACGTTTTTTTTGGGGGGGGGTGGGTGGGAGGGAAATTGTTCTCGCCATAATTCGTTCCGAGGCCTGCTCGGCATCTAAGAATATTCGACTGCGCATGCGCAGTAAGGCGCACTGAGCCTGGGCGGAGGTTAACTGGCGAATGACGTCAGAAACTATGACGTCATATCCCGTCATGCTCCTTAGAATGCATAAGCCAAACATTTCTGGATGTGCCCGATTTTGGAATACAATTTCGACGATATTGGCGCCGGCGACAAAATTAGCGGGTACATATCGCGGAAACTGGTGGATTTTGAGAAGATGAAGATGAAGCAACTCGCCTCATCGGCTGATGATCACGGTCTTCGTTGACGTGATTCATGACAACGTCATCATCGCTACTTTCTTGGTCTTCCATGAAAGCATTGTTGATTAAATCAAACTTCAAATAATTGAGGAATCCCTCTTCGCTTACCTTCCATCCCGATCACAATATATAAATAAATTATCACCAGTAAGGCGCCGTAGTCGGCGATGAACGAGCGAGCGCGAAGGAAATGTATGGTGAATTTCAACTCGATAGGGCAAGTAGTGTCTGAGATACAAAAAAAGTGCGTACGTGCGCACATGCAGAGGCACCCCACCCCCGACTTGTGGGAAAGAGGCGGCTGAGAGGTCCCTAACCACACACTGAATTTGAACACAAACGGCTCAGCCATTCCTGAGATGTAGAATAGGGGTGTGCACGTGCGCACGTGCAGAGGCACACCATCCCCGACTTGTGGGGAAGGCAGTGGCTGAGAGGTCCCTAACCACACACAAAATTCGAACACAATCGGCTCAGCCGTTCCTGAGATAGCGAATAGGGGTGTGCACGTGCGCACGTGCAGAGGCACCCCACCCTGGCTTGTGGAAAATTGGCGGCTGAGAGGTCCCTAACTACACAGCAAATTTGAACACAATCGGCTCAGCCGTTCCTGAGATATAGAATAGGGGTGTGCACGTGCGCACGAGCAGAGGCACCCCACCCCTGACTTGTGGGGAAGTGGCGGCTGAGAGATCCCTTAGCACACACCAAATTTGAACACAATCGGCTCAGCCGTTGCAGTTTTTTTTGCGAGAAAACACTGTTCACACGCCTCACGCGGCACGTGCCACGCGCAGTGGTAGTCGCCCACATGAGTGAGCACCGGTCTCAAACAGGGTAAGTTGGATGGGGCTGCTAAGCAAAGAAGTCCGCTTGTCAATCGGACGTGTGGTTGCAGAGATTAAGCTTCTCAAAAGCGTCGCCACGAGTCGGGCCGAGTCGGGCCGCTCATATTCAGATTTTTGCCATATACCACGGAAAGACGAGCGAGCGCTTCGCGCTCGCTCGTAATAAACAATTGAAAGGCACGTATTTCAGGCGTCACAACGGGATTGCAAGATAGTTACAATAAAGAAAACAGAAAACAAGCTGCTGCAATTTCTTATAGGCCACTTCTTCATTGCAAATGCAATTGTCCAAGAATATTCGGCCTATCTATGACGTCTTCAAAAGTGTCATGACGTCACCCAAGGTGTGACGTCACTTAAGTCAATAATATTATTAGATGCCGAACAGGCCTCTGGCTCCCATGACTCCGGTAAGCCAATTTTAATTAATTAAGGGGTTTCTATGAAGATGTGAAAGCTTCTCAAGTCAATTTTCGAGCATGGAGTACAGGTTGGCTATCTCAACTCAAAACCCTATTGACAATGTGAACAGATTCCTTTAAAGGGAAGCAGTTTAATCGATAGTTGCAGTACTTCTGTAGTTGCAGTACCCCAGACTAGCGGAAGCCCTAGTCTGGGGTCTACGTCTACCCGATAACTTTTTGCTACCAGCCAGTTCCTGGGGCCTTTGAAATATCTCAGCAACTAGTGTGAATCCGGAAAAAATGAAAGGCATGGTTCGATTCAGAAAATTGTGTTCTATAAGCCAGACGTGTCAATAACCCCAAATAAGCGATGTGAGTGAGATAAGCGACACTCCCTTTAAAGGGAATGTTTCACCTTTGTATTGGTTTTGAACTGAAAGTCATTATCTTTGGCCGTATTCAAATGCATAAATGATTAAGGTCATTTTCCCAAAAACTTAACCGTTTTTAAGCAATCGAATTTCGAATTTGCAAAATGGGGTCTATGGTAGTGCTGCCGCTGATTGGCTGATAGCCACTTCAATATTGTTGGTGCTGGAAGTCAGACGACCTGTATTTCTCGAACCTTGGCGAGTACGATGTAAACAACGGCCAACGCGATAGGTTGCGTTCCAAGTTCAAGTTTTTCGCGTTGTTTGCAGTCTCAGTTATGGATTTCTTGTTGTTGTTTTTTTTAAAATATTGACAGGCATTGCCTCGCACTCGTCATTGTGGTATGTGCGGGAGAAGACACAGTTCCACAATGTTTGTATTTAAGTCGCCAGAATTGTCTGAAACGATTGTGCCATATATTTGGCAGCGTAAAGTTTTCTCTATAGCTCTCTATAGCTCAATAATGACGTCATCATCCCAAATTTACAAAACTTAATTTGTATAAAGTTAAGTGACTTTTCGAGATAAAAATATCACCATTGTTTTCAGCAGCAGCAGACAGGAAGGCAGACAACATGCGTGTCATCCAGTTGCTGCACGCAGATCTCTCGGAGGATGAGGAGAAAGCTGACCACCACACCACGCAGGAGATCCGCCAGCTCGACGACGAGATCGCCACTCTCAAGCGCGCGTTGCGTTCATTAGACTCAACCGAGAAGCTGTCAGCTTGGCGCTCGCCGAGCGACGAGCTATTTGAGAGACGTTGTTTCACCTTCCAGAAAGGTGAAACGTCTCTGTCCCTTTAATCCGCCATTGGCTGGGGGGGGGGGGGGGGGGGCGAACGTTCGTCAGGGGTGTTTCGCCCCCTGACGAACTGTCGCAATAGTTCACAAACTAATAGCGCTAGCGACGTGAAACTGCAGGTACCTTCTCCTACATCAATTATACATCATCTGTGCGAAAATGAAGAAATTTCGTCGAAATTTCTCGAAATATAGCGAATTTAGTGACGTCACTACACACGACTTTGACACAAAAATTAGTTAAACTTTAGCAGGCCGTACAAATGCCATATTTGAATCAAAATGCAATCGGAAAAGCCGAAAGATAGCAAATGGCAAGGGCTACAAAATGGCTATCTCGGATTTTTTGAATTTTTGGTTTTTGACCCACAACAATTAAACAAACGTTTTTTAATGCAGTCAAAATCTAAATTTGCAAATATTTACAACAAAAAAAACGGAAGATATATTGAACAACCACATGTGGACAATTAACCCAAACTAAATTTAAAAGCAATATCTTTATTTTTGACGACTTATCGCTCCTTGAGTATGAAGTAACTCTGACGTCATATTTTGAAATTGCGTTTTGGGGCTTTTAGTGATACAAACAAATAAATGCCAGCATTGTCTTTCTGAGACAGAACTGGTCTAGACACATGCCTTTTTTATTTCGATTTATCAATTTCAAATTTTGACCTTGTGACCTGACCATGACCTTATATGATGTCAGAACCCATACCACATGTGTCGCATGGCTTTCGTAGGCCTGTGACCGTTTGTGACCTGACCTTGACCTTACAATTTCACTTTTGCTTATGCGGGATATGTATTATACCTTTGAGAGCACTTTGTGCGATAATAGTCGCAATCTAAGGCTTTGGATGGAAAGTATGGCCCAAAAACCCAAATATCTCCATTTTACCTTTGACCTGACTGTGACCCGACATGTGACCTTATTTTGAAAATTGTGTATTTGCGTTGGATGCGTCTCATTGGGAGCTTTCGATTGCCGCCTTGCGCGTCTCGCAGCGGTTATTGGTTCGGAATATAATCAGGGGAGGGGCGACCCCCCCCCCCCCCCCCCTAGCCAATGGCGTTCGGCTGAGACCCACAGCCAATGCCGGGTTAAAGCGACAGAGACGTTGCTGCAGACCTGTTCGCCGATTATATTTACGCTTTTAAAAGTCATGTTAAGTCTTATGCTCTATCAATGAACAATAAGTGTGAGGTGCGAAACTTTGTATCACTCTAGTAGCCCGATTTACTTTTAACAGTGTAGCACTGAGCAGTGCTACACTGTTAACAGTAAATCGGGCTACTGATAGCATATCAGTATATTTTACTTTTAATAACAGTGTGTTCGTTTAATCTTGTAATTTGCCTACCTTTATTTATTTGGTTAATTTATGTTACTGTAATTGTGAAGCTTTTCGACACAGCGCTGAATGACGGGACACATCAAATATATTCGGCATGAGTCCATACAACCAAACAAAGTAGGTAATGCCGTAAGTGATTTATCGACACGGACTTCAAAACTTCTATCTCAGTTAAAAATTGAATTATGAAAGCTGTGACTGACCACGTTTCCTTTAAAGGCAATAGGTCACCTTGAAAGTTGTCTTGAAATTGGGCTATACGGAGTATTTCGAGCTGAAAAAAACGAATATGGCGTTTGTTTGGACAATAGATGAATATCTGTCGAAAAATCGGCATGTTTCTCTTTTCTCCTTCATGGCCATACAAAACTTCAGGACAGTAAACGTCATGCATATGGTAGCTTCGATATGTAAACTATTGCACACAATAACGACGGACTTTAGGCATATATACGCAGGCTGCTTGTAACGTAAACAACCGTTGTGAGGACACGAAACAAGTTTCGGGCGCCAGAAACTGCTTCTAAAAAGGGCCCACTGTGTCGAAATTACTTAGCGTAGCGAGGTAATTATTTCACCACAACCAGTTTTTCGATCTGCTCTACAAATTTGCTATTTCAGCTCAAAACCCCATGGTAAAAGTGAACTATTCCCTTTAACCCGCGCCGTGCCGGGAGGGGGGGGGGGCTTACATATACACCCTTAATCGCATTTCTAAGTTAATTTGTAAACATGTTAGAAACACATGCGTGAGCCGCACCGGCCGGCCGGTAAACGCTAACTTCAAACTGACATGTCTCACAGAGAAGCAAACAGAAGCAAAACAATCCTTTTGCAACACTTTGGCATGATGTTTCTGTCATAAATCATGGCAAAAACTTGGCGGCGACTGGCGGCGAT
>JAXIVJ010000427.1:172500-187500 GCA_036785665.1 Chirona hameri | reverse complement strand
AGCATTTGTACGGTCTGTTAAATTTTAGCTGATTTGTATGTCAAACTCGTGTGTAGTGACGACACTAAATTCGTTATATCTCGAAAACATTGTCGACAAAATTGCTTGATTTTTGCACAGATGTAAAATCGATGTCTAAGAAGGTACCCTAAGTTTCACGTTGATAGCGCTGTTGGTTTTTGAGCTATTACGAAGGTTCATCGGGGGTCGGAGTCACGGCCCTGAGAGTTTGCCCAGCCAGTCGGAGTTGGCGGCCCTGAGACACAGGCCCACTGCCCAGAACTCGCCACTGGGAGCCGTCAGCTAGCGCGCCCTGGTGACCGTGGCAACAAGAGGCCGCCGGGTATACCCGCAGCTTGCGCCAGCGTGTCCCTATCGTGGGATCGCCGGCAACGAGAGGACCGACGCCCTGGCCAGGGAGGCGTTGGCGCTGCCGTAGGAAGACGCAGCCCTGGACATCAGGACGGTCCACCGTGTGACGGCCAGAGCCGGGTTGATTGCTCCTTGCGTGTTTTTTTTTGCCGGTTATAACGTGTATTCAATCACACTCAATGTCATCGACACAATCAACAAGCACAAACTGCTCACGCTCCTTGCGTGTTGATGGTGCTGGGGACTGGGGACACCTCGCACCCCGACCGAGGATATTTTCAGACCACCTTAGGGCCTTCTGAGGTCAAATAAGGGCCTTCACAGACCGGCCTAGGGCTCTGTCAGGTTTAGTAAGAGCCCTCTCAGACCCACTAAGACCCCTCTTAAGCTGACCAAAGGCCTTCAACTGATTCCTTCTGGTATTTAACCCTATCCCCTGCGGGCGGCCAAAATTACGTTAACCTGCGGGGAGTCAGATTCTGCCCCTCCCCCCCCCCCCCCCCCCAGATCTCGAGAACCGCTCGGTCGATTTCGATGGGAAAAACGTCATTCAATTCGTCATGACAAGTTCTTTCTTTTATGGCCCGAAATTTATTCTTTGTTCAAAAATGGGGGCCAGGGGACAAACAAAAATTGGGGTGTTTTTTGAAAGGTCATTGCGGCCATGTAGTTAAGCCGATTTGCATGCCCAAAACGTTTTTGAGCTTCAAATGAAATACAGTGCTAATATACATGCATATTTAATATAACAAAAGATAAATACCAAAATCAAAAATCATAGGCGTATTCAGGGAATATAAAATGGGGTCATTTTCTGATAACAAATTTGTGCTGTTAGTGATTGTTTGGGACGACATGAACGTCACATGTGGGCATTACTTGCTGTAGTTTGTTAAATTTAATATATTGCGCATAGGCGGATCCAGGAAGACAACGGGGGGGGGGGCACCATGCGAGTAACGCTTCTATCATCTTACTAATTTGAAATTGGACCTAATTTGAAGTATGGTATCCCTCCCATTTTTTTTGTAACTGAGTGCGCCTCTGCCAACAAACATGTATAATCCCAGTATGTATGATGCATATTGCATTGAAAATGTTTGTGACGCATTTAATGCACCGCAAACGACGAAGAAAGTATGCGCCGCACAACCGCATTCGTAACACCCTCCCCAAGACAGGAGCATGGCACCGCCTCTGCTGGACCGTTTTTTTATCAAAATTTTGATACAACACGCGCCATTCAAAGTTAGGAAAAGTCACAAAGATTCAAGACGCTAGGCCTAACGGTTTAGAAGCGGCAAGTCAAAAACCACCGGGGGGGGGGGGGGGGGCAGAATCTCCCCCCCGCAGGGAACAGGGTTAAAGGGTTTTTATTTATCGAAGATCACGCAGCAGGTCGCAATACCTGCCACTCAGTGAGCCCTTATCGTGACGCAGCAGGTCGCAATACCTGCCACTCAGTGAGCCCTTATCGTGACGCAGCAGGTCGCAATACCTGCCACTCAGTGAGCCCTTATCGTGCAGGAGACCAGCGCTGTTCAGAAGCTAATATCGCTGAGGAAGCCCTGCACCTTCCATGGGTTTTGCAGCTTACGAGTCCGTGCCGTTTGGAAAGCCCGCATCACTCAAGAGTGTTGCTTTCCAGGGAGACGTCTGTACAATGTACATACATGCCATAGGGCCTGAATTGGGCACAGTTAAAGGCGGATCGAGCACGGGAAAGACTAGTTTGGAGGAGGGGGGGGGGATATAAAAGTCCCACTCAATTATACAAAAACTCATCGGATTTCGCTTGATTATTCATGTATAGATGACCTTCTTTGACTCCTTAGATTTACTTTCAAATCAGGAAAAGTGTCAATTCGTGGCCGAGTTCAGGCGTTTGGGGCGGCATGTCCCCCTTGCCCCCGCCCCCGCCGCCCCCCCCCCCCCCCCCCTCTGGATGGGCCAGTGGGTCCAGTTCGTGCATGTCGCGGGCGGTACCGACAGTAGTCGGCCTCCCCATGTCGCGGACGGTACCGACAGTAGCCGGCCTCCCCATGTCGCGGGCGGTACCGACAGTAGCCGGCCTCCCCATGTCGCAGGCGGTACCGACAGCAGCCGGCCTCCCCATGTCGCGGGCGGTACCGACAGTAGTCGGCCTCCCCATGTCGCGGGCGGTACCGACAGTAGCCGGCCTCCCCATGTCGCGGGCGGTACCGACAGTAGCCGGCCTCCCCATGTCGCGGGCGGTACCGACAGTAGCCGGCCTCCCCATGTCGCGGGCGGTACCGACAGTAGTCGGCCTCCCCATGTCGCAGGCGGTACCGACAGTAGCCGGCCTCCCCATGTCGCGGGCGGTACCGACAGTAGTCGGCCTCCCCATGTCGCAGGCGGTACCGACAGTAGTCGGCCTCCCCATGTCGCGGGCGGTACCGACAGTAGTCGGCCTCCCCATGTCACGGGCAGTACCGACAGTAGTCGGCCTCCCCATGTACGGGCGGTACCGACAGTAGTCGGCCTCCCCATGTCGCGAGCGGTACCGACAGTAGTCGGCCTCCCCATGTCGCGAGCGGTACCGGCAGTAGTCGGCCTCCCCACCCGTATCGTCCCCAGCATTCCCGAAATATTGTCTTCGCCGACTACCAGGCCGCTTACTTGAAGCCGGGCGTAGGGGGTTCCAGACGAGTCTCCCGGGTGTGACGAGCCAGGGGCACCAGTGGCCCCTGGCTACGTCCTTGTTCATTGTCGGTAGTAAATGTGGCGTAAACAGTAGTATCTTTAAACATCCCATTCCGTGGTCTCCGTGGACATACATGTTAAAAAGACACGTATGTTTGAACTGCTGCGCCAGAGCGCAAAGTAAAAAAAACACGTATGTCACGACATACGTGTTTTGACACTGCGTTAGAAACATACGTGTTTTCAATTTTGCGTGTCTGGAGCTTTGTGCAGCATACGTGTTTTCGGAAAGCGTTTATTTGAAAATAACTTCGAAAATGTGTGTTACCAAAAAACTAATATCATCATAAGATGCGCCATAACTCGAGCTTTCGATTGATGACAAACCATTTTGGCCAAAAAAATGGCACATGTGTTTTAAATTTTGCTCGGCAGCAAAGGTGATAAATCTAAGAAGTGAGGATGTCTAGAACAGCACAGGACGCGAGCAGCTGACCTGCGATTGCGTGGTGGCAGTTGACTGTTCAGTACACAGACCAGCACCGCGCTCCTCCAGTCGCCCAGCTGACGGGCGAACCAGACGGCCTCGTCCAGCAGACCACAGCAGACCAGCATCTGTAGCACGACAGCCGGAAGTTGTATTAGAGACGAACTAGACCAGGGGTTCACAACCGGGCGAATTTCCCACTGAGGATAAATCTGGGAGCCCGAGGGGAGGGGTGAATTGCAAGGGAACGAACAATGACAAATTTGCTCCTAAATAATGGAAAAGCGGACCAAATTGGAACTAAGATGCCTACATTTTCCACCAGTTGTATAAACTCGCAATCATACTATTATATAAAAGACAAAATGTTCGTATGTATGATTGCAAGATTTTGCCGGGCCACAGCGCCGAAACGGCAAGAGCTGCGACAGCGAAAATTTCTCACTATCAGACCCAGTGTTGGAATTTTCGTTTGGGGACCTGGTCACGGAGAGTAAAAATGTATGTAAGTGGAGAGTAAATTTCTGGCATTTCAAATTCAGTTTTGCATGTGTTAAAAAGGTAGCATAATAACAGGTAGCGGAGATCAAACATATGTATAATTATAAACTTATATAATAATACACTGTAATAAAATGTTGTAGAAAATGCTAAATGCTATTTTTATTTGTAAAAAAAAATCAGCGGTGGAGGGTAAACATTCCGTATATAAAATTAAATATTGTTGTTTACATGTATTTAATACTTACTAGATAGCCCACAATGCGCGATGCGCAATAATGTTATGTTCATGTCAGTGAAGCGTTGACAGTTGCCTTTTCCCAGTCAACACGCGCCCTGAAGGGGGGGGGGGAAATCTCCCCCCCCCCCCCCCCTCCGGTTTTTCGAGGATAGCGCAAAAACGGCGGCGCTGTGCGCCGCCGTTTTTCGCATACCTGTTCGGCAACTAACTACCCACATTATGTGCAATTCTTGACTTCGGGTCATCTCAGGTCAGGTCACCAGACCAGGTCACGTGATAACCCCACCTCCAAAACGTTTGCAGTAGTACCACAGCCACAGTAGCCGGCTACGTTTAGTTTCAAATTTGCAATATTTCATAAGGTCATAGATACCGACAATTTGTTTATCTCGGATTTGTTTTATATCGGTGACCGAAGGTCAGGTCAATTTCGTGACCGCCAACACTGTTTTGTCAATAACTATTGACATAATGAAGATAGAGAAGTGAAAATGGCACCAATGCGTGTCTCGTCGAGACACGTCCCCCAATATGCAACATGACCTACCTGGGTCACCACTTGACCTTGACCTGAGGTCAAATTTATAAGTTGACCTAATCTGGTCAACATGAATATGATTCGAAGTGCCTTGACTAGACAAACACGATGGCGTCAAACGCATTGCTTTACCTGTATTAGGTAAAAAGTTTATTTGCGAAAAACAGTTTTGCCAACAAACAAACAAAAAACATGTTTTGACATTTGATGACCTCGGGAGCCTAAACTTTTGACCTGATCTCAAATCTGAGGAAACCTTAGCGATTGCATTTTCGCTTTTCTCCATTTGTTCCTAGCTATCACAATTCCTGTGATCACTGGGGATTTCTGGAGCGAAGTCCTAAAACTTGAAAATCTGACCCTTGATGACCTCTGATGACCTCAATATTGACCTGAGAGAAAACAAAATGACCGATATATTTTCGAGAGAGCTTGTCTCGAGCTATCTAACGTCGTTTTTCGCTTGTTGCTAGGTTGCGTGGTTTTCGAGATCATAGGTGGGGGGGGGGGGGGGGGCGAAATCCACCGCCCGCCGCCGCCGCCCCCCCCCCCCCCCCCCCCCCCACCCACCCCTCCAGGGCGTGTAATTATCAGAGGCCCTCAAGGGCGCGTGTTAACATCTCCAACCTATTTGACTCTTGTGGACAGCTACAGTTGAGCCTGCTCAATATTCGAAACGCCCTAGACAATTAATCGTAGATCTCGGAATTTCTCACCGTTGATAGCTTTAACGGCTTTTTCATGTTGTGCGTTTAATACGCGTCTGTGACTCAACCACTTCGCCCTGGCATTGACCCTGGCAGCGTGTGTGACAATTTAATTTTACCCAAAAAAACATATCGTTGAGTCTTAACCCGCGCACTGTAGGGGCTTTGCGCCGAACACGAACTGCAGGGGGGTTGATTTCCGCCCCTTCCCCCCTGAGATCTCGAAAACTACGCAACGTAGCGAGAAGCGGAAAAAGGCATTTGATAGCTTCATACATTGTCTATCGAAAGTATGCAGTGTTCTTTTAGGTCAGGTCAAAATTGAGGTCACCAGAGGTCATCAAAGGTCAAACTTTCCAGTTTTTCCTGTTTTAGGATATCGCTTCAGAAATTCCCATATATCTCAGAAACGATGATAGTTAGAAACAAACGGAAAAAAACAAACGCCAGCCAGTGAAATTTGTAATCGCTAAGGTGTCCTCAGATTTGATCTCAGGTCAATTATTTGAGGCTCCAGAGGTCAAAAAGGGGAAAAAATCCGTGTTTTGCTATTCATTTTTTTACGTAATAAAGATAACGGAAAACTGTCTACGCCATTGTGTTTATCTTGTCAAGGCGCTTTGAATGATATATATGGTGACCTTGTTAAGTCAACTTAACAATTTGACCTAAGGTCAAGGTCAAGTGGTGACCTAGGTAGGGCATGTTGCATATGGGAAGACGTGTCTCGACGAGAAAAACACATTGATGTCTGTTTTACTTCTCTATCTTCATTATGTCGAGAGTTATTGACAAAAAAGTGATGGTGACCTCGCATGACCTCAAATGACCCAATAGGTGTCACTGAACAAAACTTACACTTGGATCATCAAGAATATCCTATAATAACATGATCCAGAAGTAATTGGACTAGTATCATGCATATCCTTGAAATAGGAAGCATTTGTATATTTCCCCATTGACTTATTATGGGGAGGTTACGAAATTGACCTGACCTTAAGTCACCGATATCAAAATTCCGAGATAAACGAATTGTAAGTACTGATGCCCTCATGACATCCTGTAAGTTTCAACCTGATCGGTGAAAAACTCTGGCTTTGGCACAACTGCAAACATTTTTGGTGGTGGGGTCACTTGACATGGTCTGGTGACCTGACCTGAGATGACCCGAGTATATATTTTTTTTCAAAGTGTGCGCAATTGATGTCCTAACAGGTGTACCAAAACCCGGCGGCGCTGCGCGCCGCCGTTTTTTTCGCTATCTTTGAAAAACCTGATGGGGGGGGGGGCGGAAATCAACCCCCCCCCCCCCCCCCTGCAGTGCGCGGGTTAAAGTTGCCCAAGAAAAGGGGGAATGTGTCCCACTTCACACATAGGTACAAAATATGCAACACAAACGTCCGGTAACATACCTATTAATACCACCTACTAAACTAGTTACAGCACACAACTTGGCCCAAAACTGCACAACCTAAAACTGTCTAAAACTATAGTATCAAATGCGTCGGAAATGTACGAATTAATTCATATTTCATCCGCATGCGCCGATGTGATGACGCGCCCTCTATTAAAGGGATTATACGGGTTTCCGTCCTGAAAGTAAATGCACTCTTTTGCAGTTGTATGAGCTTTAAACACGTTTAAGACATATAACAGGGACCTCAATGCTCATTTAGTCCATTATTTCAGAAATTATCAGCGTCAAAACTTGGGCGTTTTTCGAGAATAGTATCAGATAACGAGTACTTGATCGGCACTACTGTCCACCACTTTTATCTTAAGATCAATTTTAGTTTTGAATTATCTGCAAGTTCTACACTGGATCACAAAATTATTATGCAATTCAAAACTGACGGGACTTTGTATTACTACACACTGTTCGTTGAGGTTTTGTGATTTGTGGTTTTCTTTTCTCTGGCCTTTCGCGTTGAGAATTTGGTGGTGGCGTATTAATTTTTTGGCATGAAAATTCATGAAAAATATATAATGTTATGGGAAAACTAGGTAACTGCTGCTGTCGTTGGAACAAAACAAGTTTATTTTCTTTCAAATATTGCTTATTTTACCGGAAATATGCCATACGTGAGGTGTTTTATTAGCATAAAAGAGATGACTGGCTCTGCCTCAGCCGGTCCTGCAGAAAATACGCGGTGGCATCACCGCGCACTTTGGAATGTTCTTACGTGCAGAAGAGGTCATTTCCAGAAAAATGTGGCTACCGTGGGACTTCTACCACCTTTATAAGCACGTTTTACTATGTAACTCAATTGTTCTGGGGAAAAAAACGTATAATCCCTTTAAAGGGATTATACGGGTTCCGTCCTGCAAGTAAATGCACTCTTTTGCAGTTATATGAGCTTTAAACACGTTTAAGACATATACCAGGGACCTAAATGCTCATTTAGTCCATTATTTTAGCAATTATCAGCGTTATAACTTTGACGTTTTTCGAGACTTGTATCAGATAACGAGTACTTGATCGGCATTACTGTCCACCACTTTTTCATCTTAGAATCTGCATCAAACTCGATGATGCAGTAATGTGCGCGGCTGAGACAAAATAGTGGTTACGAACTCAGAAGCCGCTATCAGTATATAGTATATATGCCGCTATATCAAGACCACCTTGGCATACGTGACAATTCTTACGCTCTTTGCCATCTGGATGACGATTGAAGGAGTTACTAAATTCAAGACGCTCTCGGCCAGGCAAGAAATGTCATGCGTTTAATCGTTTTTCATCAATTTTAGAGCTTTGAATTATCTGCAATTCCTACACTGGATCACAAAAAGATTATTAAATTCAATTCTTACGGGACTCTATATTACTACATACTTTTCGTTCGGGGTTTGTGGTTTTTGTGGGGGTTTTCCTTGCGGCCTTTAGCGTTGAGAATTTGATGGTGGCGTATTAATTTTTTTGGCATGAAAATCCATGAAAAATATCGAATTTTATGGGAAAACTAGGTAACTGCTGCCGTCGTTGGAAAAAAAAACAAGCTTATTTTATCATATATTGCTTATTGTGACCGGAGATATGCCATAAGTGAGGAGTTTTCATTAACATAAAAGAGATGACTGGCCCTGCCTCAGCCAGTACTGCAGAAAGTACGCGGTGGCATCACCGCGCACTTTGAAATGTCCTACGTGCAGAAGAGGTAATTTCCATAAAAAATGTGACTACCGTGTGACTTATACCACCTTTATAAGTAAGTTTTACTATGTAACTCAATTATTCTGGGAAAAACCCGTATAATCCCTTTAAGCAACCTGCTTGACTGAATTTTGTATTCTTCTGAAAGTGACTAAAAATCCAGCCAGCTTTCTGATCTGACGGCACGTGCAGATCTGACGGCGGCGGTCGCAAGCCCCAAAAAGTCCAGATTCGGCCCTCACGCGCGTCACAGACGTTGCACGTGCCCAAAAGTCGGCCCAAAAACTAAGCTCGCACAGGTCTGATTTGTGTGTGCAAATTTAGCTGTCGGAACTATTACCGTTTCGGCACTGTGGCCCAGAAAAATATAACAATCATACATGCGTGCACACAGACATTTCGTCTTTAATATAATAGCAGGACTAGATGGCCCACAATGCACGATGCGCAATAATGTTATGTTCATGTCGGTATAATGTTCAACATCTCAGTGAAGCGTTGACAGTTGATTTTTACTAGTTAACATCTCCAACCTAGTTGACTCAGTTTATATACCAGTAAAACGCCTTTTTGGGGCGATGACCGAGCGAGCGCGCTCTGGTAAAGCTAAAACAGGATTGAAATATGAAACGGTGAGGGAGCACACGTGGTAGTAACACATAGTCATTTTAGTCCTCCAGAAAAATTGACAGGCCTCAATGCATGCCAACATAAAAATTAAGCTGTATTAAATTGTTCATGATCTCCTTTCTCAAATCCGCCAAAAGGGAGTACGTCCTAAGCGCTGCATGCTTCAGCGTATAAATCAATGCTTATATTAATACTTACTTGTACTTGTACTTATAGTACGGGACTATAAGGAGGACTAGATGCCTGTATTGCCCGCTCTTTACATCTCTTGGTCGTTTTTATGCCTCAGTGGATAATTCAAAAGGGTACGCTTTCCTTGACCATATGTGGCTTCAGTGTTTTGTCGCCTATCCTGGCGCATCGTACATGATGTCCGCCCAGTAGTGGTTCAGGCGGTTATTGAAGAGGTTCGTCGTGGCTGATGAAACGACGTGTTCCGGAAGTGCGTTCCAGTCGCTCACTGCTCTGATAGACCAGAAGTTCCGTCTCACTCTGGTCTGCGCTTGCGGTTTGGCAACCTTCAGGGAGTGTCCTCGTGTGATTGCCGACGGCGGGTCCTGGAAGAACTTCTGCTTATCGAGTTCGATGCGGCCGTTCATCAGCTGGTGGATCAGAATGAGGTCGCCGCGCTGTCTTCTGTACTGCAGAGACGGCAGGCGCAGGGCTCTCAGCCGGTCCTCGTACGGAAGCAGTCTGATTGGTCTAACAAGCTTGGTCGCCCTCCGTTGTACTCGTTCCACCAGTCGTACGTCTTCAGCGTTGACCGGGCCCCTGACAGCGTTCCCATATTCGAGCAGCGGTCTGACCAGGGTCTTAAAGAGCAGCGGGAGCGTCTGCTGGTCGATGTGCTCAAACGAGCGCCGGATTGTGCCGAGGACTCTGTTTGCCTTTGCGATCGCCGCCGCCGCCTGCTTACGGAACTTCAGCGAGGTGTCCACGACGACTCCCAAGTCCTTCTCGTCCTCCACTTGCTCCAACTGGCCTCTAAACATGGAGTAGGTTTGGCGAACGTTCCTCGGTCCGAGATGCATCGTCTTGCACTTAGTCATGTTAAATGGCATCGGCCACACTCCAGACCATTTGCCGACTGCGTCGAGGTCCTGCTGAAGCTGGTCACGCCCACTCCGTTCCTGGACGCTTCCGTATATTTTGGCGTCGTCCGCGAATAGCTTGATGCCGCTGTTGACGTGTCCGGGGAGGTCGTTGATGAAGAGCAGGAAGAGTGTTGGGCCCAGTACTGATCCCTGTGGTATGCCACTCAGCACTGGCGCCCAGCTGGACCTGCTGTCTCTGATCGCCACTCTCTGTCTCCGACCCGTGAGGAACGCCTCGATCCAGCGCAACACATTCCCCCCAATCCCCATGTCCTTCAGCTTCCTTAGCAGACGCCGATGGGGTAACGAATCGAACGCTTTCTGGTAGTCGAGGTAGGCTACATCAACTGAGCGGCCCTCTTCGATCTCTTTGGTCCAATCATCGAGTGTCGCGAGCAGCTGTGAGATACAGGATCTCTTGGGGCGGAAGCCGTACTGGTGGTCGTTCAGCTGTCCACTCTCGGTCATCTGGTCCCTGATGAGCGTCTCACAGACTTTGGATAGTACTGATGTTAGGCTCACCGGTCGATAGTTGGACGGCTCTTCTTTTGTCCCCTTCTTGAAGATAGGCACCACTTCTCCCTCTGTCCAGTCTTCTGGTACTTTGCCTTCATCCAGACTTCCTGATGATGTCGGAGAGTGGCCGACTCAGAGGTGAAGCAAGTTCACGCAGCACCTTCGGGGGAATTCCGTCCGGTCCAGGAGAGGATGTCGGGCGCAGATTACGCAGTTTGCTCTCTACCTGCGCCGGCGTCACGTCGACATTCTCCAGAAGCGCGCCCTCCCACCGTGTTTGGAGACCCGGAATGTTGATATTTTATCTGGTGAAGACGCTTGAGAACAATTTTCCTAACACTTCTGCCTTATCGAGATCGGTCACTGCCATCTCGTCTGAGCCATCTTGGAACTTGAGGTTGCTTATGCCTGATCTTGTTTTCGTCCTTGTGTTTCCGTATTGCCAGAACGCCTTGGGGTTCTGTTTTATGTTTGCCGCCAGATTCTGTTCAAATTCCTTTCTCAACTTCCTCGTGAGGCTGCGGAGTTCGTTCTTCACTTTGGCGTACGCCCGGTGGTCAGGGGCGCCTTGGGTTCGGGTGTACTTCTTCCACAGTTTCTGCTTCTTCTTCAGGGTCATGGCCTCTGCGTTCACATAGATGTTCCTGCGCTTCCTTCCCACCGTGTATGCGGGCATACACTGCGTCATGGTTGCCTCGAGGTGTTGACGGAAGAAATTATAGTGTGCATCCACTGTGGCGTCTTGGACCTGCTCCCAGTCTACTTCTCAAGCAAGTCCGCCATTCTCCTATAGTTTCCTTTGTTTAGTGCAAACTTGTTGGTCTTACTCATGATTTGAGTGGCGTAACACGTGAGGTTGAATTGCAGTACCACGTGGTCACTGTGTCCGATCCCCGGCAGACTCTGCAGTTCCTGTACCATGTTTTCCTCATTGGTAAAGATCAGATCCAGGATATGTGGATTGTAGCCGTGTCGGACCCTCGTAGGGGATCTCGCGTGTTGGAACAGGAAACTGTCCATGATTGCCTGGAGGAATGTGTGGGCGGGATGCGCTGGGGATGCCGTGCAGATACTATTATCCCAGTCGATTTCCCCGTAGTTGAAGTCTCCAACTATCAGCAGGTGGGATGGGCGCGCGTCCGATATTTCATCCAGTAGTCTGCACAGCTGCATGCTCTCATCCGGTGTTGACGCTGGGCTCCGGTAGATGCACCCAAGCAGCAGTGAATCACCTCCTTCCAGTCTGATACGCACCCATATCTGCTCAGCGAAGACGACCTCGGCTGCGTGCTCCATCGCCGACAGTTTCCTTGAGACGTAGACCGCGATTCCGCGTTTTCCGCTAGCTCCGAGTCTCTCTCGTCCCAGGTTGAAGTTCGTATAGACCGTGAAGTTTGGGATGGCGATTAGTGCGGGGTCAATGGGGAAAATCTGGGCTTTTGGGATAACTTCGGTTATGCATATCAGGTCAGGTTCATCGTCTGCTATCATCATGCACAGGTCGTCACGCTTATTTAAAAATTGATCGGCGCTGGTCTACATAACCTTCAGCATGCCTTTTTTCCTTGTTGTCTGCTGCAGTCAGGCCCGCTGAGCCCTAGGGGGACCTGATGATGGTGGTGTTGCTTCCCTTGTGGTTGGCTCGTCAGTAGTTTGCCTGGTGTCTGCATCCGTATCCTGAGCTTGGGCAGTGGTTTCCCTCTCCGCCTGGCGTGCACCTGCGCTGGCCTGTTGCTCTCTGTTTGCCCCTGCTCTCCGCCTGGTGGAGCCTGCGCCAGGTCCTTCAGATCCATCCTCTTCCTGCTGCCGGGTTCGCCTTCCCTGCTCGTCGTTTGGAGCCGGGCGCTCTGCTGGACCCATTGATGCAGGAGCCGCTGCTGTTGGCCGCTGGTCTGCATTGCCAGTTGTCAAGGGCGCCCCGAGGACCTGTCTTTCCACCACTCTGCCTTGTCTGATCATGATATTAACCTCCCCCTGCCCCCGACGCCTCTTGAGCTCTTCACGCAACTTTTTCCCTGCTTCTCTCTCCCCCTGCGTTTGGTCCGGGTTGATGTAAACCATTGAAAATGCATTGGAGTTCCTTAGCAGTGGTGCTTGCCTGAGTATGTTCCATTTGATTTTTTCATCTGCCAGTGATACAATCAGTAGTCGCGTTTTCCCTGGGTTTGGTTTCCCAGTTCGGTAACATTTGGTGACTTGTACTTTCAGCTTCATTTTTCCCATTAATACAGACATTTTTCATCAAAAATCATTTTTGCAAGGATTTTTGTTCATTTCGACGTTCGCGTGTGCCAACTGCCACGCGCTGTGGTACCACCTCTATCAGAATGCAACATACCAAAAACAAAATTGATTTGATGGACCTATCCAATGGTGAAAACCCAATCTCAATCGGAGCAGTGGTTGCAAAGTTATTAGCTTCCGAAGAGCGTCTATATGGCCGGGTCGGGCCGGGTCAAATGTAAATTTGTCTAGTAAGTTGACGAGAAACTTCACGGGCGCTTCGCGCCCGCTCGGTAATAAAATGTATATATTAATATTTGTATATTAACCTGCGTTTGGCCGGGGGGGGGGCAAATATTGCCCCCCCCCCCACTTCGAATATTCGCGATACCTTAAAAACCGATCAAGATATCATCCTGAGACTTTCAGTACCCTTTCTTCCACATCAATTCTACTTCGGCTCAGAAAAATTAAAGCTATTCACTAAATCACCCAAACTTTAAGCAGCTGTAAAATGATAACATTTTAAGATCAACTAAAACCAAAAGGAAAAATATAGGAAATTGAACATTCTATCAAACTACTATCTCGTAATTTTGAAATATTTGTTTTTTGTCGACATTTATTTTTTCTGAAATTTGTATTTCAAAACAAATTTCAAATGAACATGACCTTTTTTGACTGACTTATGGCTCCCTAAGTATGAGTAACTGATGACGTCATATTGTTTAATTGCGTTTTGTTTTGCTTTTATTGACCAGATAAAGACAAATAAATGCCAGCACTGCATTTCCAAGACAAAACTAGTCTAAAAACATGCCTTTTGTATTTAGATTTATCAATTTCAAATTTTGATCATATGTGACTCATGACGTCATATTGTGAAATTGCGTATTTTGGCTTTTATAGGGCTGTTAAGTGATGACGTCATGGTTCTAACAGCTGACTGCGCTAATGTTGAAGAGATAGGAGCTTCATCAGGAGCAACGATTGTGGAGTACCTGCTGTCAGTTTGCGTACGAAATTCACTGGATTGGCTAAACCTCTATCGAAATTTGCATTTTATTTCATTTATTGAACGATAATGCATTGTAACTACTAAATAACTAACATTAACTTCTAGACTACTAAATTATATTCAACTGATACTCGTGTTAATTGTTGTGTATTTGTTTTATTTTCTTGTAACACGAATGGCTGCGTTTTGACATGCATTGTTTCATTGTGACTAGATAATTCGTGCATATAAAACGTTCATTATTGCGTATCATTCTTTTGTTTCATTTTGTGACTAGATAATTCGTGCATATAAAACGCTCATTTTATTTAGTAGCCCACCGAAGTTTTCCGCTTTCCCTTATAACTCCCTAACATCAATGCAGACCAAAATGGAACAAAATGAAAATATGCATCTAGTTTTACTCCACCACATTTTTTTTTGCGTCAGAAAACAATAAGTGTACCAGAATTGAGGCTGCTCTCCTTGATCTCCTTGATGTAATGATTGTATTCGGGTCTTGGCAACCCGGAACCCTGGCGCCATGTTGTAAGGCCTTGAACGCTGCGCAATTCGGCGCGCTGTCAGCACGTGTGTCGCGCGTTGGCGCTGTTTTTGTACTAGGCTTGACTGGTAGGTAAAGACTTAGTTTAGTTGTCTCTGATTCTTAAATTCTCCTAGTTAACTCTTAACTCTAAAATTCAGACTAAAATTCGCGAGACCGTGTGCCAGGCGGAAACACACGGGAAGCTCTGAAGGCTAGTAGTTAATGCTGATTTCGTATGTATGTTTGGCGCCGCTTTTTATTCACGTGACTTGTGGATCGTGAGTTAAAAATAGTACTTCATCAATAATGCTGTGTTACGACTGTATAAT
>JAXIVJ010000427.1:157500-167500 GCA_036785665.1 Chirona hameri | reverse complement strand
GGCCGTCTCCAGGGCGCGCCGCATCCGGCCTCCGGCCACATGCAGGTACAACAGGCCGAGCGCTGGTCGGCAGGCGCGCCGGGCTGACCTCCGGCCGCCCAGCGCTGAGTCTAGCTGAGCGCGCAGCCGCGCCTCGGTGCCCACCCAGTCGCCGGCCAAGTATCGGCGCAGCACCGGTGTGCGCCGCGGCAGCCGGCCGGTTGCCAGCGGCTTGCCCTGCTGCTGCGCACGCGCCTGCAGCTGGCCCAGCAGTGCCGCTAGCCGGCTGTGCTGGTCAGCAGTCAGCCGGCCGCGCTGACGGCTGTACAGTCGACCGGCGGCGCGCAACAGTTGCTGCCACAGCGGGCTCAGCGTGGCCGGTGCTCCTGACGAGCACGGATTGCCTGCCGGTAGGGCGACAGAAAAGAGCGCAGACACCTGGTGCCTCTCCAGCTGGTCGACGCACCGTCCACTCTGGTCGGGTCGTTGTTGGGACAGCTCAGCTGATAGAAGAGCGCCACACACTGCTGACAAAGCGCTCAGAGCGTCCTCGGCCGGCAGCCGGCAGCAGGTCCGCAGGGCGCCCTCCACGAGAGCTGCCAGCACTCGGGCGCTGGCCAGCGTCACATGTCCGCCCGAGTCGCTGAATGCGGCGAGTGCGGCCAGCCGGCCCAGCATCGGCAACAGCCGCTGTAGGCGGCGAAACGGACTACCCAGCCGGCCGCAGCCACCACCCAGCACGGCGGCGGCCAGTTCGCGTGCCAAGCAGCTAACGGTGGCTGCACGGCCGGCCCACTCCTGCGTGCATCGGCCCGGACGGCTGACGGTGAGCGCTTGGGCAGTCATAAGCCGGTCGCAGAAATTCCGCACGTGGTACCAGTCGGCGACAGACTCCGGCGACAGCTCATCCCGGCGTCGCTCGGCAGTCGCCTCCGAGCACAAGTGGTCGGCGAACGAGACACGCTTACGCCGCCGAGCCGGACGGTAGCTGAGGCCGGCGGCTCGCTCCGGCGTGACATGCTCGTTGACAGCGTGCTGGAGGCCGGAAGGCGGCTGGGCAGCCACGTCAGGGCCCACTGACGGCTGTTTCAAGGCCGTGGTGGAGGGTGGCGGCGGACGGCGTTTCTCTGTTGAAATGACTTCATTCCGCTTCAGGGCAGCCAGCAGATCTCGCGCAGACGATATAAACCGATCACAGATGGCCAGTGGACTGTAACAAAAATAAGCCGATTGCCATTGAATGGGGTAGGGAACAATTCAGTAAGATACCAATATGTTGAGCTAAAAGAAAATGAGAATCTTTCGTAATGTAAATTTAAAACAAAAGTAAATACAAATTCAAAATTAACTAAGAGATAATTAAAAACTCAACCATCAAACCCATCTCTGATTTGTACTTCAAGTTGGTGATGTCATGACTAAAGTGAAAATTATGAACAAATGCGTCATTTTCTGCGATGCGGTCGCAATTTTTTCATGTAATGAAGAGTTGCATAATGTAGGAATCTCAATCAGAGCGCCTGAGGAGCGATTCGTTCCGAAGAGCCATGTCCTCTGCATTCAATTTGTTTAGAGCTGTAGCCGTCATACCTTCAGGGTCTAAGAATGTTAAGTCATAAACGCAATAGTTCAAAACCTCGTTTTAAGAAATAACCGCCCGAGCGTGCAGCGCGTCGCGCGAGTTGAAGTAATTTCTTCAAACGACGAGGCCAAAGATATTCATTTCCAGCGAGTGCTGTACCCGAAGTGTAATTGAAATATAAGATGGAGTTTTGGCAAGAGGAAAAAATAGACTCATCAAGAGCAAAACTCACATGAACAAAAGCAAGATAGAGTTTTGGCTGGTCCGACCATGTACTGTATATACTTTCGGGATTGTAGTAGAGCGGCGTAGCGGAAATTTCGTGCGCTTTTTGATACAGTTTTGAAAATTTCACAAAATTTAGGCAATTGTATGAAGCGAATTTTATGATGTGGAGGCCGGCTGGATTTTGCCGATGAGGCACATGCTGGGCTCAGAAAGCGCGATGTACCTCCATTGCTTTGCATGCTCGTAACGTGTATTATGCCCTGCTGTTCTTGTTCTACATAAGGTAGACAAATTTGTAGTGTTGGGACTTATAGCTGACAAATGACTTGACCTTGGCACATGATGGCGTGAACTGAAACGTGGTGTTACCGCTGCTGGGGCTTCTTTTAGCAGGATACTTTCGCTTTTTTCAGCAATTGACCTTGCGCCGTTTATCCTGGTGTGGTACTAAATTAACAGATTGTGCTCAGCTATAGTATGTATAGAGCTCATCAATTCTTCTATAACACGAGCTGGTTTGAAATATGCGGCTGTTTTTTTTTTACCAGGGGGTTGAAATGCGCGCGCGCCTAAACCACACAATATCTGAATCGACATGATGTGTATGCTTTAGGACCCCACGGCCCCACCACGCAGTCGTTTTCAGTATATATCGTGTATGTGACATCAATGCGACTGACAAACATGAAGAGATGCAATGGTGGCAGTTTTTCACATGGGGTGAACGAACATCCCAACTTTGACCCACGTACCTCCACTTTTCACAAATCGAATACGCTCAGTGTGATTTTCCCTCATTTTAATATGTATCGTTACAATTGGTTAATATTGGCCAGGGCCAGTCATATCACGATGGAATTTAACCTGTACCACAGGCAGGGCATGTTACCACCGAGGACAGCCATTTGTCCGAGCGCTGCGCGTGCAAGCACCTTCAGTCTGCACCGATATTAACGTTGGAAGTCAACTAAGAGTACTACCGTTCTAAATATTTGTGAACATCTTCACCATATGCAATCCCACTCAGTATACGAGCAAATGTGGCGTTAGTACATGTATGGCTCATACATTTTCCATAACCTTATTGCACGTGCGCACGTGCGCACTCCTATTTTATATCTCAGAAACTTCTTATCCGATTGTGATTCTATCCGATTGCCTGAGCTCACGTTGACTGTTTCACTGTAAAATAAACAACAATGACAGGTGAATATATCTGTTTTTAAATTTAATGTTGTGCCTATTACGTACTTTCTAGGGTTCCCTAGACTCCGTAGAATTCGTAGAATGAAGGTACGTAATAGCACAGGTTAAATAAAAAGGAAATATATTCACATGTCATTGCTGTTTATGTTTACAGTGAAACAGTCAACGTGAGCTCAGACAATCGGATTAGAGGCTTCTGAGATATAATAGAGGGTTCTGAGATATAATAGAGGGGTGTGCACGTGCGCACGTGCTGAGATGTCCCGACAAGGATGAGTGCAAATAACTTACGAGCCAGGCCTTAACCCGCGCTTGACCGGGGTATCAGCAGAACACCATTGACCGGGGGAGGCAAATATTGCCCCCCCCCCCCCCCTCGTTACCTCCGGAACCAATAATCGCAGCGAGAAACGCAACGCGGCATTCGAAAGCTCTCAATGAGGCATGTAAAGTATACTCGAAATTGTCGAATTGAGGTCACATAGGTCAAGGTCGGGTCAAAGGTCAAAATGGAGGCATTTGAGTTTATGGACCATACTTTTCATCCACAGCCTTTGCTTGCGACCATGATCACCCAAAGTCCTCCCAAAGGTATAATACAAATCCCGCATGAGCTAAAATGAGATTGTTGTCAAAGGTCAAGGTAAGGTCAGGTCACAAAAGGTCACTATGCGCAGAAGATTTTCGAAAGTCATGCAACACATGTTTTATCGGCTATTTTACACGTAGAATTCGATAGTGATGGTCATTTTACCATCTGACCTCATTTAAGTGAAGTTAGTGTCAAGCTTAGGTCAAGTTCAGGTCACATATGGTCAAAATTTGAAATCGATAAATCTAACTAAAAAGGCATGTTTCTAGACCAGTTGTGTCTTAGAAATATATTGCTAGCATTTATTTGTCTGTAAATGGTCAATAAAAGCCAAAAAACAGAATTTCAAAATATGACGTCATGAGTTACTCATACTTGGGAGCATAAGTCAGTCAAAAATGAAGATATTGATTTGAAATGTGGTTCTGTTATTGTCCATATGTAGTTTTCTAACATATATTCCGTTTTTAACATCTTCGCAAATTTTGATTTTATGGGCATTTTTTTTCGAGAGAAAAAAATCCCCCTTTTTGGGGGTGAAAAAACAATCTTTTCACAAATCCCAGATGGCCATTTTGTAGGCATTGCGATTTTCTATCTTTTGACGTTTTGTGATTGCATTTTTCTCAAAATGTGGCCTTTGTACGTCCTGTTAAAGTTTAGCTGGTTTTATCGTAAAACTCGGTGTAGTGACGTCCATAAATTTGCTATATCTTTTTTTAATCGACGAAATTGCTTCATTTCGGCACTGAAAATGGAAAATTGATGTGGGAGAAGGTACACAAAGTTTCACGTGATAGCGCCATTGTGTTTTGAGCTATCTCGAAAATTCGTCAGGGGGAAATATCATCACAACCGGATAAGTAGTTTCTGAGATATAAAATAGGGGTGTGTACTGTGTAGTGTGCACGTGCCGTGGGTGTGTACCTTGGATCTGGTATAAACCTTTCTGGTATAAACCAGCCATCTGGTATGGAAGACTATCTTGGTCTGTTATAAATCAATCCGGTATATACCAGCCATCTGGTATAAACTATATCGGGTCGTTCGAAAATCTGCTCTAGAGCCGTTGAGTTGTAGAATAAACGAACCGTGGATCATGTGATTTATATATCTAAGCTACAATTCTGCTATCTCAATTCAAAACCCCATGTAGAGGGCTACTCCCTTTAAACTAGAATGCTAGTTTATACCATAATGGTGTATACCAGATCCAAGGCCGACTATACCCTTTTTAAGTAAGGCCTGTATACATAAGGCACGATCAATGTCAACTCAACCAAGTATACAAATCATGATGCAATTTCCAACGCTCGAAATAAAAATAAAAATATTACGTTGCCATTTGCCAAAGCGAAAAGCAGTTTAGATAAATTCGAGCAGAAATGGGTAGGGCTGAAGCAAGTATTTGAATGAAAAGTTAGTAACTAGTTAGTAGCTATGCTTTGTTGGCATCAACCAGTTGTGACTATGGGGTGGGCCCGTGCTGCTTACGGGCGTGTGATTCATGCGCCTACAACCAAACACACGCACAGACGCACGCACGCGCACGCACGCGCACGCGCACGCGCACGCGCACGCGCACGCACACGCACACGCACACGCACACGCACACGCACACGCACACGCACACGCACACGCACACGCACACGCACACGCACACACACACACACACACACACACACACACACACACACACACACACACACACACACACACACACACACACACACACACACACACACACACACCACCGTGCCGTGCCGTGCTCGGCTGAATACCCCAGCAGGGCGCAGGTTAAGTTATATTTCAGTATCGCCATCCGGCTGAATGCATGCACTGCGGTCGGTATCGGTATACATACGCGTTGCATTTCACCTCTGCCAGGGTGACCATGTAGCCGGAGGAGCAGAGGAGCACCGGCAGCCGCGGGTGGGCGGCCACCGAGTAACGCTGCCGGTGAGGGCGGGCCGCTGAGCGCGCCGACGACAGCGGAGACTCGCCACAGCCGACCAGTGGCTCCAAGTCCGCACTGGCGGACAACGGCAAACAGTCACCAGCACACCCAGAGTAGTTATATCAATGAGTAGGTTCAAGTTTGGCGACTGCAATGGCGACGTCACACCTGGTTCAAACTAGAATAAACTAACTATGTTACCACATCAACCATTTCCGGTATGCTTTTTGGAATAGTTCTCATTTTCTTCTAGAATTTCAACTATATAGTAGGATATGGTAATCACATCGGAAAAGAAAACGAAATATGTCTAATACAATTTTGTGTATTCGAATGTAAATATTTGAAGTTCCTTGGTACATCAATCTTATTGGAAAATGCCTATAAACACCATTTTAACGATACATCACAATTAGTCAGCTGTAACAGAGTTTGCACGCACGCACGCACGCACGCACGCACGCACGCACGCACGCACGCACGCACGCACGTTCTTTTGTGCAAAAATGAAGCAATTCCGTCGATACATTTTTGAGATATAGCAAATTTAGCGACGCTACTACACACGCGTTGGACAATACAATCACCTTAACTTTAACAGGCTGTACAAATGCCACTTTTTTTTAGCAAAATGCAATCAAAATTCGTCATATGATAGCAAATTGCAAGGTCTACAAAATGGTAATCTCGGATTTTTTAACATATTGTTTGTTATCTCTGCCCCCCCCCCCCCCCCCCACGCCTCTCCATAAAAAAAAACGGAAAATGCTCACAAAATCGAACTTCGCAAAGATGTTTTAAAAAAAAAACAGAATATATGTTGGAGCACCACATATGAACAATACCCAAACCATATTTCAAAGCAATATCCTCATTTTTGACTGGCTTATGGCTCCCTCAGTATGGCAACTCATGACGTCATATTTGGAAATTGCGTTTTGTTTTGCTTTTAACCCTGTCGTGAAGGTGGCGCCGTGCCGGTGCTCGGCGCCACCTTCGCCGTGCAAGGGGGAGGGGAGGGGTGTTTCGACGCTCCCTCCCCCTCTAACTCGGCTCCTATGGGACGTAGACAGAAAACCGAAAACGCCGCTCGAAAGCTCGTCAAAATGCATTTTGAAACTATTTCAGGCATTTTTTTATCAGGTCAATATTGAGGTCACCAGAGTTCATCAAGGGTCAGATTTTCAAGTTTTAGGACTTCGCTTCAGAAACCCCCAGATATCACAGGAACAAACCAGATATCAGTTAGGAACAAACAGAAAAAAGCAAAAAGCTCTTGAAAAATGAAATCGCCAATGTATCCTCAGATTTAAGCTCAGGTCAATAGTTTAGGCTTCTGAGGTCATCAAATGTCAAAAAGGCAATTTTTTAACAAAACAGTTTTCACAAATATATTTTTACCTAATAAAGGTAGGGAAACGATTTTGACGCTACCGTATTTGTCTCGTCAAGGCGCTTCGCATCATATGCATGATATGATGCAGGTTAGGTCAACTTAGAAATTTGACCTCAGGTCAAGGTCAAGTGGTGACCCAATTACGTCATGTTGCACATTGGAAGACGTGCCTCGGCGAGAAAAACACATTGGTGCCAGTTTCACTTCTCTATCTTGATTTTATCGAGTTATTGGCAAAAATGTGTTGGTGACCTCGGATGACCTCATCTGACCCTGTAGGGGTTCCTGAACAAAATTTCCACATGGAACTTCAAGAATGGCCTATGATAACATGATCCAGAAGTAATTGGGCTGATATCATTCGTATCCCCAGAATAGGAAGCATTTGATTATTTCCCCAGACTTATAATGGGGAGGTCACGAAATTGATCCGAACTTAGGTCACCGATATAAAAAAAAATCAAAGATAAACGAATTGTAGGTACTATTGCCCTTATGAAATCCTGTAATTACGAAATCGATGGGCCAAAAACTGTGGCTGTGGTACGACCGGAAACATTTTTGGAGGTGGGGTCACGTGACCTGGCCTGGTGATCTGACCTGACATGACTTGAAGTCAAAAACTTCACACTATGTGCGTAATTGATGTCACAACACCTATGCCAAAAACGGCGGCGCGCAGCGCCGCCGTTTTTCGCTATCCTCGAGAAACCTTATGGGGGGGGGGGGGGTGGCGTCTAAAGGCCCCCGGCACGGCGCGGGTTAATGACCATATACAGACAAATGAATGCCAACACTGCAGGGCCTCGGCTAAGGAATTCTCACGGGGGGGGGGGGCAATTCGAAAAAAAACATGCTACTAAGGCATATGGTTAAGCGCAGACACTTAGCCAGAATTTGTATCAGGGGGGCACGTCAGTGGTAGAATCATATTTCGCTCCTCAGCCAAATGTTGTTAACCGGGCCCGGGGCCTTCACCCGGGACCCGAAGAAATATGTGCGGAAGGTGGCCCAGGAGGCCGGCTGCAGTTGGTCGACAGCACACAGGGTATTGAGGGAGGACCTGGGGCTGACTCCCTACAAAGTCTCGCTCCACCAGCGTCTCACCGAGCGCGATCATGATGCCAGGATGAATTACTGCGCCTGGTTTCTAAGGAAGTGCGAGCAGAACCCATCATTCCTGGATCGGATCTGGTTCAGCGACGAGGCGCATTTTTACCTCGAAGGACAGCCCAACCGGCAAAACAGTCTGGTTCGGGTTAGGTCTGGTCCGGGTCACGGCCAGATATCATCGACCAGAGGATTGGGCATGCGGAGAGGTGCACAGCCTGGTGTGCGATCAGCAGCGAGGGCATAATCGGGCCCTTTTGGTTCGAGGATGGTGTTGGCAAGACAGTCACTGTCAACGCTGAACGCTACAACGTGCTGGAGAAGTTCCTGACGGCTCTTCGGAAGAGGCAAGATAGCAGGACTGGCACATCCTGGTTCCAGCAGGATGGGGCGCCACCCCATCGAGCCGGCACGAACTTGGCGTGGCTGCGTGACCAGTTTGGCACCCGTCTGATCGCTCTCGGAACCCCACCCCGTGGTCAGCCTACTCGCCCGATCTGACCCCATTGGATTTCTTCCTTTGGGGTCGCCTCACGTCTCGGGTCTACCAGTCAGCACCGAAGACTATCCGGCACCTGACGTTGGAGGTGCGACGCCAGATAAACCAGGTGCATGCCTCAACCTGCCACTCTGTCTTCCTCAACATAAAGAAGAGGGCAACATTGTGCTTGGGGCGGAAAGGGGGGCACTTCGAGCACGTGCTGTAACTGGTGTCAAGGATCACTGATATGAGGTTGGTTTGCTGCAAATAAAATATAATTGGCAAGGCTATCTTTTGGTGTTTGTTTAGATCCCCGGGCATTGCTAGTCCTCTCGTTGTCGCGATATGAAATTAATGAAAAAATATAATTGACAAGGCTATCTTTTGGTGTTTGTTTAGATCCCCGGGCATTGCTAGTCCTCTCGTTGTCGCGATATGAAATAGGTACTTTTTTCTGGGACACCCTGTAAGTCAACTGGTGACCTTTGGGGTCAGGTCAATGGCCTTTGGGATCTGACATGACCTTGACGAAAAGGTCATAGGTCACGATCCCAGCCCAGCCCAGCCCAGCCCAGCCCAGCCCAGCCCAGCCCAGCCCAGCCCAGCCCAGCCCAGCCCAGCCCAGCCCAGCCCAGCCCAGCCCAGCCCAGCCCAGCCCAGCCCAGCCCAGCCCAGCCCAGCCCAGCCCAGCCCAGCCCAGCCCAGCCCAGCCCAGCCCAGCCCAGCCCAGCCCAGCCCAGCCCAGCCCAGCCCAGCCCAGCCCAGCCCAGCCCAGCCCAGCCCAGCCCAGCCCAGCCCAGCCCAGCCCAGCCCAGCCCAGCCCAGCCCAGCCCAGCCCAGCCCAGCCCAGCCCAGCCCAGCCCAGCCCAGCCCAGCCCAGCCCAGCCCAGCCCAGCCCAGCCCAGCCCAGCCCTGCCAGCCCAGCCCAGCCAGCCAGCCAGCCAGCCAGCCAGCCAGCCAGCCAGCCAGCCAGCCAGCCAGCCAGCCAGCCAGCCAGCCAGCCAGCCAGCCAGCCAGCCAGCCAGCCAGCCAGCCAGCCAGCCAGCCAGCCAGCCAGCCAGCCAGCCAGCCAGCCAGCCAGCCAGCCCCAGCCCCCCCCCCCCCTCCCCCCGTAGGGCGAGGGTTAAATTACCGAATTTGGTAAAAAATGGTGTCAATAGACTTCATGTGGACCAAATAATAGGGAAAACCGAGTGATGCACCATCAATTTGTTTTGGTGTGTAATGTCCTAGTGCATGCTGTCAAAAAGTGTCCCATGTGAGCGGAGGAGCAGTAAGCGCAGCTGGGCGCGGATGACCGACCTGCCGGTGGGCAGCAGCGAGTGGATCAGCAGGTAGGGCGCCGGCCGGCAGCTCGCCTCCCCTCCGGCCACCAGCAGCGGCACCGGTTTTCCCAACGCCGACAAAAGCGCCAGCGAGCCTTGTTTGGTGACGGCCGCCAGCAGCGCGTCGCCCACCAGCCAGCTCAG
>JAXIVJ010000427.1:0-152500 GCA_036785665.1 Chirona hameri | reverse complement strand
CATACCTGGCGCTGGCCGGGGCCCGGTCTTGGTCAGGCCTGATCCAGACAGGGGCCCGTTGCTGGCAATTTGACGTGATATGGGGGCCGATCAAGACGAGGGCCCGATCCTTGCATATTCTTAATGCTGGCCCCTTTCTGGTAGGGGCCCGGTCTTGGTCAGGCCCAATCGAGGCCGGGGCCTGGTGCAAAGGCGTGGCATGGGGCCCGGTCAGGACGAGGGCCCGTTCACAACATGCACCCGGTCCTTGCATATTTTTGATACTGGCCAGTTCCTGGTAGGGGTCCGGTCTTGGGTCAGGTCCGATCGAGGCAGGGGCCCGGTAATGGCAAAGGCGTGATATGGGGCCCGGTCAGGACCCGGTCACAACAGGGCCCACTCCTTGCAAATTTTTGAACGAGCCTGTTACTGGTAGGGGCCCGTTCCTGGTAGGTGCCCGATCCAGGCAGGGCCCCAGGGCTGGCAGAGGCGTGATATGGGGCCAGGTCAGGTCGAGGGACCCGTCACAACATGACCCGGTCCTTGCAAACTATTTATACGGGCCCGTTCTTGGTCAGGCCCGATCGAGGCAGGAGCCCGGTGCTGGCAAAGGCCCGGTCACAACAGGGTCCGGTCCTTGCAAATTATTGATACGGACCCGGTCCTGGAAGCGGCCCGGTCTTGGTCACTGGTCAGGCCAGATCGAGGCAGGGGTCCGGTGCTGGCAAAGGCGTGTAGCAGGGGCCCGGTCAGGCGTCGAGCCCGGTTCCTTCGAATTATTGATATCACGGGCACATTCCTGGCATGGCAGTAAGGCAGGGGTCCGGTCTTGATCAGGCCCGATCCTGACAAAATGTGGCATGCCGGGGCCGTCCTAATGAGGGCCCTCTCATGACAGGGGCCGTTTTCTGCGAACCGAGAGCCCATGTTAAAGCAGTCCCGCTCGAACATGATAAAATCCGCGGTCGAGGCAGGCAGAGGTCGAGAAAGGCTGTCTTGCAAATAACTAATTTTGTGAAGAAACCCTCATATTTTCGGTGTCTCATACGAGCCTTCTTTTACGCAACGCTAAGCTGAGCCTAGCCAAAGTGGGGGGGGGGCGTCCTGAAGTTGGGGGGGGCAAGAGCACCCTCTGCCGCCCGCCCGCCCCCCCCCCCCCCCCCCCGTTCACGGGACTATGCGCCGGCGACAACCGTGTCACGGACGTCGCCAGCGCCGGCTGTGCGCTGCGCGCTCTGCCGCCAGTTACGTCACATCAAGTCTTTTTGGCTCAGACGAGGTGGCCTATACGGCGCTCGCTCAAGCGTTGACACCCCCTGATGTGTTCATAAGCTATAAATATTATTGGCCATAACTTGTCAATTTTCATTAGATTTCCAATTGAAAATAATACCGACACTCGTCTTGAAAAGGCACACCTTTTGATGGGTGTCTAGTACCGGTAGCTACAATATTATCCGCAATAGAAGCACATGCACCTGTAACTGCGATACATTAGGGATACATTTTGCATGTGGTTACAGTTTTAAGTAATTACCTCTTGTCAATTGTGAACCAATTTCCAATAGAAAATTACCAATAGATGTTTCGTAATAAGACGCATTTGTTGATTAGTGGCTGGTCGGCGTTCATGCAATATATCGATTAAATTTTTGACAAAGTTTGTTTTTCGTTTACGATGGATTGACGCTTAGCTCAAAATATTATTGGCTATAACTTTGTCAATTTGCATTGGATTTCCAATTGAAAACAATGTCGACACTCGTCTTGACAAGGCACACCTTTTGATGGGTGGCTCGTACCGGCAGCTGCAATATTAACATTTAACTGCACATCCACACATTTATTTACATCCACCAAACACCGATTAACACACATTTAAACACATTTGTGAGTAGGTATATCACATTTATTTATGCACATGAACATTATGGGTATGTGTTCACGCAACGTCACTCCAACTCTACTCATACAAGGCCATAGTGTACACATTCACACATTTTCAATCGCGATCAATATACTCGCGAGTCGCGACCCAGCGAACGAGGTTGTTAGTGTTTCTTACATGTTGTGATTCAAGGATAGACTTTTGCGGTATGACGTCACCACTCGTTTTGGTGACGCAAGATTATTGTGACGTCATTTGTATTAATATCAATATTTTTCAAATTATGACAACTTAATACTCTTTCCGCAAAAACGAATGCCAGAACCGTAATCAGGACACTCTTTTCCACCATCGTTCCACATGTTAAAGGGAATAGTACCCAAGATGTACTATTCCCTTTAACGTAGGGAGGTAATTCTTTCACCACAACCCATTTTTAGATCCGCTCTATAAATCTGCTGTATCAGTCCAAAACCCCATGTTAAAGGTGAACTATTCCCTTTAAAGGGAAATAATGCCGATTCCATTTTCTTTGCCTGCAAATGTCAACTGTAAATGACTGTCTGGCTAATCATTCTCGCAAAAACGAATGGTATGGCAATGTTTGCTGGCAAACGAAACACGCACACGCACACGCACACTCGTTTGCCATAGCACAGATGCCATAGCACTGTGCTATGGCAAACGAATGCTATGGCAAACGAATGCTATGGCGTGTTTTGGCAATCTTGTCACATGTATGGTAATAAATCGGCTTAGGCTTGATTGAGTTGTCAAGCCTAAGATGGCTGGCAATGTTGCCGCAAAATAACAAGTATAAAGCACCAAGTGCAGTCTGGCCATCTAGCAAATACAGCACAATTGTCAGACAAGCCACACTAACAAAAATAATTTTACTAACAGGACATTCATGGGTGTCCACAGGAATGGTCAGGAGACATAAATCAAAATAGCACCTGTCAACTTTGTCTTGATGGTATTGAACCATTAGAGCATATGCTCTTTGAATGTATGAAACTCAAAGATGATAGAGATGAGACCCAAAGGAGGTACCACACCAAGTTAGAGAGAAAACTCCCAGCGGTAGAATGCATCATCGCTGCTGATAGGGAGCAGAGCCTTATCCTCCATCATATCTAAAAGGCCCGCACACAGAGTGAAATCATCGAGAGAAAAAAACAGCATATCTGTCACATAAAATAGGCCTGAAGAGCCTATGCATTCAACTGAAACAAGATGATCATAAATGATCATGCATCTGCAAGATGGAGTCGACCATTCAAGTTCAAGTTCAAGACTGCAAATGTCTACTGGTACCGTAAACAAATTGATGAAATTTCAACTCAAAATAAAATAGCCACTTTATACAATTCGAGAAAAGAAAATGAGAAATAAAACACACTTGTGTATTTTTCAACAACGATACTTAAGCGCAACATCTCTGGCGCTTCACTTCCTTTCGTTTTTCACATTAATTGGTCAGAAGAAAGTTCTCCCGAAAAGTTGTTTCAACGAAACATCAATTGTATGGGGGGATCGAAGTATCATATGACTTGTATGCAGTTTGTCTTGATGCGAAGTAGGCGTGGTGAGTTTTATATGATGATTGAAATATTTGTGAGATTTAGTGTGTAGTTTGAGTAAACTCAAACACAATTGGAAGTAAAGCAGGAGAAACTCCCATTATGAACCCATATAAACTCCCCTGAAGGGAGAAAATGACCTTTCAATTTATTTTTTGGCAATCTTGTCACATGTATGGTAATAAATTAATCGTGTTTCAGTTTAAGTGACATAACTTTTTTGTATTTCAAAAATTTAATTTGGGTAAATTTAAAAACAGGTAGTTGTACAATTTTTGGAGGTCATGGACAGTATAACAGTATAAAACATCCCCTACATTGAAGCAAGCCATATTTGGCACTTTTGCTTCTATCTTAACCCGCGCCGTGCCGGGGGTGTTTAGACCCCCCCCCCCCCCCCCCCTTCAGGTTTTTCGAGGATAACGGAAAAACGGCGGCGCTGCGCTGCTGCGCAAAGACAACAACGCGTAACCAACATTGTTTTATAGTTATTGATACCATTCGATTCCTCTCGACATGCTGCACATTTTGGTATGGTTTTGAACTCTATATCTTATTTAATAACCAGATATATGGCTTATAGTTTGGCAAAAGTACACATGACGCCAATCCACAGAGGCACACAATGACAGAAATACGTAACGTTTACGTATTTGGTTTCGCTGGTGGTATTGCGATCAACACGCTTTCATTCCCACGCCAAAAAAAAACGCGTATCTCCTGCACATACGCACATTCCTGGGCATTGGTCGGCATCGCGTCTGTGTTTTACAACATCAAAACGCGTATCTGTGCAGATACGTGTTTTAGACTTTGTAAATGTTGAAGGAGTGATTCAGATACGCGTTTTTGGCCATTGCAGAATGTTCGCCTAATTTTATTGTTCACAATATAACTTGCAGATACGCGTTTTCGCGCGCTTCTCCTGAGCGGAGATGTCATAAGGAAACACGTGATTTACTTATTTTGCTCGCTGAGGTTCTTGTAGTGAAAGTCAGAAACGTCGTTGGTTTGGCGCCATTATACCGTGGCGCAATGTGACCGAAATACTAGTGTGATTATTTTAGCTGGTGTCACTATTGTTTGTGGATAAATGGAGAATAAAATGAATTAGTAGCCAGTTAACCAAGTAAGTGGACGTATACCAAGCAATGGACCAAGCAATGGACCAAGCAATGGGCCAAGCAATGGACGCCATATGGAGGAAAAAACGAAAGTTAGTTCGGGTGAATTGGACGGACATCAAAGGGCGAGTGGCACATGTGCCTATTTCCAACATTAAAGTGATTTCTGGGAGAGATGTGGCAGCAGGAGAAGAAGTCGCTGTTCGATATGGGAGTGAAGTGTGGACGGGAGTCATCGCAGGACCGAAGAAACCCAAACGTCCTTTGGTGTACGGTAAGTAAATGTATTTGTGTATTGCTCTAGTTCTTTAACATTATTATAATTTGCCTCATTTTGCATTTATTTCATCGGCGGTGGAAGAGCGACAACTGGCTTTTGGGGTGCATTGATGACGGATGACATTCTGCGTGTAATGCGATCGTTTGCTGTATGTATGTATGTATTCACGTAAACAGACCGTTCCACACGACAGGGTTATTATTCGGTCCTCAACTGCGATTCACAGGTACCTGGTCCCTGGTCCCTCGTGAGCGGTGAAAGTTAAAATAAGGGGAGCAGCTGCTCTCACGTGAAGTTTTAGGCGCGAATGTGATCGTGTTCCCCCATAAACCCCATAAAATCTCAAGTGGATCGCGAAAAAGATCGAATAATAAAACAGCTGGTAGAGTGCTATATCCTCTTGGGTCATATCGTGCACTGTAATGTACAGTTATTCTGGCTCGGTAAATCCTACCGGAATGCACTGTCAGGTTACGATAGGTATCCACTAACAGACTCGCCTAACGTTTAACCTGACGTTGACAGGATATAAGCGTGCACAGATAAAGAACAGATTTGTTCGTTTCAGGCTTAAATTAGACGGATGCAAGTTTCATTATATTGTTGCTCAGTCTGTCGTGGGTCTCGAGAGCATGTAACGGCTGTAGCAGGAACCTTCCCTGTTCTGCAAAGAAACCTCGACGGGAATTTAGAGGACTCTATCGGTACATAGACTGCCGCTCTGGCGGCATATAGAGCCCTAAAACGGTATTCTGTCGGTCTGCTTAGCCCTCTGTATTCGCTTTTCAGAGCGACTGCCACCGACAGTCTAATAAGGGCACTTAACCTATCTTAAAGGGAGTGTGCCTACTCACATCGCTTAGTTGGGGTTATTGACACTGGTCTATAGAACACAATTTTCTGAATTGAACCAATACTTCATTTATCCAGATTCACCCTAGTTGCCGAGATATTCAAAGACTCCAGGAATTTGCTTGGGAGCAAAAAGTTATCGGGTAAACTCCAGAGGGCCTCCGCTACTAGAAGCACTGCAACTATCGATTAAACTGCTAGCATATTGTTAGCGCCGGCCAATAGCAATTCAACAAAACAGCTCGTGCACGCTGATAGGCAGCCGAACAGAAACTGGACGGCCATCATGTTTTCCGATGATGGCCATTTCGATGATGGCCGATGGCCATTTTTTGGAGAAGATATCAATTTAGAGCTACGAAACTTGCACATAATAAAGTTCACAGTGGCAAGAACGTGCTGTGCAAAGCTCGTCTTCCTATCTTGCATGATGTGACCGTAATTGTATTGTCTTATGTGCGCCGTTTTACATAACATCACCATAGCTGCGATCGTTTTATAGATAACGAAACAAAAATAAACAAAAAACAATATAAGTGAAAATTCTGCTAAAGGGGCACCAGATGTGAATTTCATCATATACAACAATCAAACTAACAGCTACTTACCGTATGAAAAATATTTTTGACATTCCAAAACAGTAGGCACACTCCCTTTAACATCACTCCTTTTGATATGTTGAGGAGACTTAGCGGTGCAACTTTCAGTTATAGTTTGATTTGAAGATCTAGTCGTAACTTAGAGAACTCCAATGCCAACTTCAAAACTCCAACGCTAACTTCAGATGGCATTTGGTGCCGTTTCAGGCCAGGCTGCGGGCTCACTCACACCGGCCGATGTCACATTTTGCGATTTTCAAGCGACGCGAGCGACACGACTGACAACAGCCACGCGGCTGGTTGCCGTGTCTAGTGGGCCCTTTGCCGGCATTCAGTTGCAATCACAAGTTACTTCGATTCATCGACACATTTTCCTACTAGGGCAGCTTCCCTACCTACCACGCATAACAAAAATAAGTATGCTGTACCGCCATCTTCTGTGACGTGCGGCGCAGTCTACCACTTTCGTTAATGTATCTAACATCACGATGCAGTCTCCAGAAGCCAGAATTCTTCGTTATTGCTCCAGGGAAATATGCATGCTGTACCGCAATCATCCATGTTTGGCGGCACAGTATATCACTTATTTAAGGAAACTAGCACCAAGTTGCAGTCCCCAGTACCTGGTACATACAAGGGCGTATCCAAGGGGGTATCCTGGACACCCGCGGGTACCCCCTTGAGCTGAAGGGCCCATTTCATTTTTGTCTTAGGGGTCTAAGCGGTCTTAGGGGCCCTTGGCTATCCACCGCCAGACGTACCCTCGATCGAACTGAGCGACGATCGGTCGGCCCGTGGGGGGGGGGGGGAGGGGGCTCAGTCGCCCTGAAGGGGCCCCTCAATCGGCCAGAGGAGGCCTTCAGTCAGTCTGAGGGGCCCTGAACCGGTCTGAAAGGACGCTCGGTCAGCGTGAGGGACCCTCGTTAAAACGGTGGCGTCCTCGGTCGGCCTTAGATCGCCCTTGGTCGGTCTGTGGGGGATCCCTGCTATGCCCTTCAAGACCGATCTTCCGAGGCCTCGGTGGGCCCAACAGACACATAGAGGTCTCTTTTAAGCCAGATAAGAACCGTTTCAGGATGTTCTTCATTCAAATCACGACTGAAAAAACATGTTGGATCTGAGATGAACTTTATATTTGCATTATTTACCCCCGCGCTCAACAACGCATTTTCAATATTTACCCTACCCCCAGCTCAATATTTTTTGTTGTTGCTGGGGTGGTGGTAAAAGGGCCCTCAGTCTTGGAAAGGGCCCTGACGCTCCGGGGCCCATACAACTTGCCGCGGGTAATACCTTGGCGAAATCCTGGATACGCCTATATGGGTATGTGGAGTTGCATTGTGCAATCTGCATTGTGCAGGTATGGCTATTCGATACCGAAATGAAATGCTGTCACTTAATTAACAATGCACTTTCCATTTTCTTGAGGGTCGTTGTGTGCAACCAAAGTTCATTCTCAATGCCTGACTTTGCTGATTACCGAGCTACGCGAGGTCTTCCGTCAACTTGGGGAAAACTATGTGTGAGCGGCAAGGGCGTCACCGTAGGGGGATGGATACCCTACCCTACCCTACCCTACCCTACCCTACCCTACCCTACCCTACCCTACCCTACCCTACCCTACCCTACCCTACCCTACCCTACCCTACCCTACCCTACCCTACCCTTAACCTAAACCTAAACCTAAACCTAAACCTAAACCTAAACCTAAACCTAAACCTAAACCTAAACCTAAACCTAAACCTAAACCTAACCCTAACCCTAACCCTAACCCTAACCCTAACCCTAACCCTAACCCTAACCCTAACCCTAACCCTAACCCTAACCCTAACCCTAACCCTAACCCTAACCCTAACCCTAACCCTAACCCTAACCCTAACCCTAACTCTAAACCTAACCCTAACCCTAACTCTAAACCTAACCCTAACCCTAACCCTAACCCTAACCCTAACCCTAACCCTAACCCTAACCCTAACCCTAACCCTAACCCTAACCCTAACCCTAACCCTAACCCTAACCCTAACCCTAACCCTAACCCTAACACCTACACCTACACCTACACCTACACCTACACCTACACCTACACCTACACCTACACCTCCTACACCTACTACACCTACACCTACACCTACACCTACACCTACACCTACACCTCCTACACCTACTACACCTACACCTACACCTACACCTACACCTACACCTACACCTACACCTACCTACCCCCCCCCCCCCCCCCCCCCCGTTGTGAGGCTGGGGGGATTATCCCCCCCCCCCGTCTTGGAGACATAAATTCATACTTTGTTCGGAAATATTGCAGTTTCTATATCATAAAAGCATTTGGAAAAAAGTATCATTGCAATGGAATAATGGAAGGGATCAGGACGATATTGTACTTTTCTTGTGGGAAGTTGACAGAATTTAAATGGAATTTCTGTAGCATAAAAACGGGCATATTATGCCGTAGTATGGCGTTAATATGCCCTATTTGTTGTTTAGGCACACTTTGTGCTTGCTGAAATTTAAACACTGGCGGATAGTTTTACGGGATGAAGTTTGTGTGTGCAAGTTTTCAGTCATTTCGACCGAATAGCTGCAAAGACATACGCTTCTGAAAACCATGGCTACGGTCGGGCCGCTCCTACGTAAATTGTATCCCCTAGGTGACGGAAGACCTCGCTCCGCTCGGCAATCAAACTGTTATGCCGGATCCTGACCTAGGCAATATTTCCATTCACAAGCTTCGGACTAAATATATAAAATAAAATATGTAAGCCATTTCGTTCAAGATCTGCCCAAATGCGTTCAAAGTTTGCAAACCGAGGTAGTTTTCGGATAACTACTTCATCCAGTACTGTACATGAGCTACTTCATACGCATCCGATTCAGCCAGCCGACCACAAACGACTACCCCGCACAACGAGCCGGCGGCAGTCACCGTTCCGGGGCGATCCGTCCTCCTGGTACAGTTACGGGCACCCCGGGACCCGGATCGGCCAGCATGCAGAACAGTGGAATGAATGTGGATGGAAACTATTGCACACAATAACGACGGACTTTAGGCATATAAACGCAGGCTGCTTGTAACGTAAACAACCGTTGTGAGGACCGAACAAGTTTCGTGCGCCCGAAACTTCTTCTAAAAGGGGCCCACTAGTCCTGTGTCGAAATTGCTTAGCGTAGCGAGGTAATTATTTCACCACAACTCGTTTTTCGATCTGTTCTACAAATCTGCTATCTCAGTTCAAAACACCATGTTAAAGGTGAACTATTCCCTTTAAGATCCTACGCTCTGGTTAGCTGTGAAGCTAAAATTGGATTGCGCCCATGTGTATTGGTATAAATACTAAAAAATGTCTCATGGCATCTCGACCATGACCTAACTCCCTTAAAACTTAAACCAGCGAAAATATGATGTGCCCCGGGTGCGATTCTCGACCTAGGTCGAAGAAGCTGTAATAATGTAAGGTCAATGAGGACAGCTCGATCGACGAGCGTTTCCAGCATAGTTTTATAATGATGCAGCTTTGCATGCCTAAGCAGTGGCCGCATGTCACGACGGCGGCATGCTGCTTGCTCTTACCGAGCGACGAGTGCGCCGCTATGTCGCACCAGTGTTGCCCGCGGGTGGATCTGTGGCCAGGGCACGCTCAGCACGTTCCAGCGGGCCGAGAAGCGACACTGGCCGTCGGTCAGCAGCTGGGCGGCCGACCGCCAGCGCAATGTTACTGTGCTGGCCACCAGTCCACTCTCTGTGCCGAATACCAGCGAACAGCGCGCCCAGTGCTCGCCCTGTTCGCAGCAGCAGAAGCAGCAGCAATGTCACTCAGTGGCAACGCATTGTGTTACAAACTACGAGTAGACAAAAACAAGCAGGCACAAGATCACTCAAACATATTTCAGATAGAAATGCAATTCCTAGCTCTACACCGGCTGATGACCAGTGAATCGGAGAACAAATAGTAACCAGGTACAAAGGCGGATCCAGAACGGGTGTTTTTTTTTTGGGGGGGGGGGTAAAAACCCAGTCTCACACAATTGTGAAAACTCATCGGCTTTCGTATAATGATGCATTGAGAGCTGATTTAAAACAAATTAGCCGTAGCAAAAGTTGCTTAGATTGTTTTCTATATCAGGAAATGTGTCAATTTTGCGCCGATGTCAGGCGGTTTGGGGGCATGGCCCCTTTGCCCGCCCCCGCCCCCGCCCCCGCCCCCGCCCTCGCCCTCGCCCTCGCCCTCGCCCTCGCCCTCGCCCTCGCCCTCGCCCTCGCCCGCGCCCGCGCCCGCGCCCGCGCCCGAGCCCGAGCCCGAGCCCGAGCCCGAGCCCGAGCCCGAGCCCGAGCCCGAGCCCGAGCCCGAGCCCGAGCCCGAGCCCGCGCCCGCGCCCGCGCCCCCTGGATCCGCCCATGACCAGGTAGTCCACACAAACTACCTCTACCAGAAGAAAAAAACGCCAAACTGAGCAAAGAATATGTGTGGCGTCCATTAGCTAACGCAGAGCATTCGATTATTAACTGGTTACCTGCTGACTGAAAACGACATCCACGGTCGCCTCCTTGCAGTGTGTATCGGGCAGTGGAACGTGATGAGGTGGTGTGACCAGAGACCAGCGAGAGGGCTGTCCATCTTCCCAGACCAGTAACGGCCCACCAGCGGGTCGCACCAGCAGTGCTCGCTCGAACATTCCGTCCACAAACAGGCGCGGTGTCAGCAGCCGACTGGCACCTGTAGATAGTCAAATACAGGTCACGCTGGCGATGGGTATATCAAACGCATTCACTTCGTGAAAAATAATCGTAATGAGTTTAAAAACCAAATAAATAATTGAAGCAAGAGCCTAAATATATTTCTGAACCTGCGCCCAGCCAGGAGGTATTTGAACACCACCACCCCTGAGGTTTTTCGGAGATGCCAAAAACGGCGGCGCCGCTGCTTTTAGGCCCACCTTATCCCCCATCCTTTCTGCAACTTTGCCTAAATTTTTGACCCGAGGTCATCTCAGGTCAGGCCACCAAGTCAGGTCAAGTGACTCCACCTCCAAATAAGTTCGCGGTCGTGCCACAGCCAGTGTTTGACCAATCGATTTGAAACTCGCAGGATTTCATAAGGTCATAAATACCTGCAATTCGTATATCTCGGATTTGTTATATCGGTGACTTAATATCGGGTCAATTTCGTGACCTCCCCATTATGTCAATGTGAAAATATACAAATGCCTCCTATTCTGAGGATGCACATCAGATCAGACCAATTACATCTAGATCATGTTATCATAGGTCGTTCTTGATGACCCGGGTGCAATTTTTGTTCAGTGGCCCCTACAGGGTCAGCCGAGGTCATCTGAGGTCGTCAACACTTTGTTGCCAATAACTCTCGACAGAATACAGATAGAGATGAAACCGACACCACTGTGTGTCTGGTCGAGACGTCTCCATATATGGAACACGACTTACATGGGTCATCTCGATTTTGACCTAAGGTCAAATTTTGAAGTTGACCAAACCCCGGTCATCATGGATATAGGTCGAAGCGCCTTGACGAGACAGGCACGATGACGTTGAAATTATTGCTCAATCTTTATAAGGAAAAGTGATTGGTGAAAATGTATTTGGCCAAACACGCGTGACCTTTGGTGACCTCTGGAAGCCTTAACTGTTACCTGAGCTAAAATTTGAGGACACCAATGGCGATTGCATTTTCCAAGAGCTTTCGATTGTTGTTGTTTTGTTTTTTTTCGTTTTTCCTAACTCTCATAGTTCTCGAGATATTTGGGAGTTTCTGGAGCAAAGTCCTACAATTTGAACATTTGACCTTTGATGACATCTGGTGACAGGGATTAGGAACGTCACAAAAAGTGTGGGGGGAGGGCAGTGAAGCTAAGATATCGTCTTGAGAGAAACCCAACCCCCTTATGCAAGAGTTCTTTGCAGTTTTTGGGCTCTTCCCGTCTTGGCGAACATTTTGCCATCACAAACTGTTCTCACCAAGCAAAATAAAATGTTTTAGAAAAAAAATAAACATGCCCATGCGCGCCCCCCCCCCCCCCCCCGCTGTTCCTACGCCTATGTCTGGTGACCCCAATATTGACCTGAGCTAACAAATGACAGAGATAGTTGCGACATGATTTTTGACGAGCTATCGAACGATATTCTCGGAATTCGCCTATTCTCCATAGCACGGGAGTTCGAAGCGGGTGCTCACCCCCCCCCCCCCCCCCCCCCCCCCCGGCCGGACGTCGAGTACTCAGAGGCCCAGCGGGACGCCGGTTAAATAACCCAAATGGTTAACTTTCACACACATTTGTTTTTACTTAACTCTGACCTTAGTTACTTTAATGAAAGATGTGAAAAGCAATGGGTACAGATTAGGTGGTCATGATGACACAGATATTGTGTTATTGGATTACCAGTCGGGTCCAATAACTAGCAAAGACGATGATAGCAATAATGTCTTCTAACTCAACTTACATGTTTGTGATGGTTGAGGAGGGCTCTGTCTTTCTTCAGACGATGCAGAATATGTCATAAAATAGTTGAAGTCGGATGGTGGTTGGACGCACCGGAGACTATTTGAATCACGGTGCCACGCAAATAGCTCACAGTCGGAGCTGACTCCAGCCAAGAACGCCCCATCCGGAGACACACACGTCGAGACGGCAGTGCGTAGTCTCTCGTACAGTGCGCGGTACCGCAGGGCATGTCGCTTTGTGCCACCAGATGGCAGCTGGAGGATGCAGGTGCGTCCACCATCCAACAGGAAGATATTCTCTGAAGCCTAAGAACAATGGAGAAATGTGAGTATGAAAATATGAGTTAAAACATCAACATATACTTCTGGAAGAAACAACGAGGCTCTCCACCGTGCGCATAACAAGTAAAACGCCCTTATTGAGTCGAACCAAACGGACGTGTCTTGAACGTTCTTTCCCAATGTGAAAGAGCACTTAAAGCTTTGCAAGTTAAATAGAACATGTTAAATTGCTTACCCACTGTATTAGCTGCAAGTCGTATTGCACTGTCATGAAAACACCGTGCGGTAAAGGAGATAATGAACTTTTGATATATTGTTTGCATTATGCAATACCACATGTATGGTATAAAAATGATCGGGTCTCAATTTATAAGTGAAATCACAACTTTCTCTATATAAAAATTCAATTTTTGGCAATATAAAAAACTGATACTTATACATTTCTCGGAGGTGATAAACGGCATGATCCTTCCCTACATTGAAGCCCAACATGCCTGGCGCTTTTGTTTTTATCTTAGGATATCCTTTATTTGTAACGAAGTCAAAGTGTAGGTATGTAACTTTGCATAAACTCGTAGATACTTAACCCTCCATTGACTGGGGGGGGGGGGGGGGGGGCGTTTAACGCCGCGCCCCCCCCCCCCCCCCCCCCCCCCCCCCCCCCCCCCCACTCCCCCCACCCCCCCCCCCCCCTGATGAATTGTCGTAATAGCTAAACAACCAATAGCGCTATCAACGTGAAACTTCGGGTACCTTCTTCTAAATCACGTTTACATCCTGCGAAAAAATAAAGCAATTTCGTCGAGAAAAAAATATCGTTGTATCGAATTTAGTGACTACACACTAGTTTTACACCAAAATCAGCTAAAATGTAACAGACCGTACAAATGCCATATTTTGAGCAAAATGCAATCCAAAAACGTTAAAAGATAGCAAATGGCAAGGGCTACAACATGGCTATCTCGGATTTTTTAAACTTTTGGTTTTTGACCCTCAAAAATGCAAAAATGTTTTTGGGGAATGCCCACAAAATATTGTTTAAGATATTCAAAAAGCCGGAATATGTCAGAGAACCACATATGGGAAACTACCGTACCAAACTTCAGAATGATATCACCATTTTTGACTGACGTATTGCATGTAAAGTATGAGCAACTCATGACGTCATATTTACTAATTGCGTTTTTTGGCGTTTATTGACCAGACTAGATGGGTGTAATGTATATGGCCTGCAATTTATATAGCCAACCAGTGGTGTGTAGGTATGGGTGTGGGTGTGGGTGTGGGTGTGGGTGTGGGCGTGGGCGTGGCTGGGCGTGGGCGTGGGCGTGGGCGTGGGCGTGGGCGTGGGCGTGGGCGTGGGCGTGGGTGGCGTGGGCGTGGGCGTGGGTGGGCGTTGGCGTGGCGTGGGCGTGGGCGTGGGTGTGGGTGTGGGTGTGGGTGTGGGTGTGGGTGTGGGTGTGGGTGTGGGTGTGGGTGTGGGTGTGGGTGTGGGTGTGGGCGTGGGCGTAGGCGTGGGTGTGGGCGTGGGTGTGGTGGGTATGGGTGTGGGTATGGTGGGTGTGGGTGTGGGTATGGGTGTGGGGGTGGGTGGGTGCGGGGGTGGGTGGGTGGGTGGGTGCGGGGGTGGGTGGGTGGGTGGGTGGGCGTGTATGTATGCATGTATGTATTGACAATAGCAGACACTCCACAATAAAAGCGTGGCTACTGTGTGTCCTTGCTCGAAGAAGTTAAACAGTAGGAAAGTCAAAAGTGTCACGGTGGGAAAACACAGTCACACACGCACATACCATACGTACACACACACATATCACAGTCACTTATTGCAACAAGAAAGGCTTTGCGGCTCGCTTGAACGCTGCCGGTTCCATCCCCATCACGTCCTCAGGCAGCGCGTTCAGCAGTGATGCCGCGCGGTAAGCAAAGGAGCGCTGTCCAGCCGCCGTTTTCATGGCAGGCGGGCGCAGGTTCCGGTCCTGTCGCGTAGCACGCTCACAGGTCCACGCGTCGGCGTAGATACGGAATAAGGGGGCGAGATCCGCAGGTTCACTCAGAAAACATGCTTTGTGAGCGACGATCACCGTTTGCAGATCACACATCTGACGAGGCGTTTGGAGGTTCAGGTCACCCCGTGCGCGAGATACGTGATCGTACTTTCTAAGTCCAGTAACGACTCTTGTGGCAAAATTCACGATTTTCATCAGCCTGGTTTCGTTGGCAGCCGAACCATTACCATAAACAGAGATGCAGTACCTCACGCGCGAGATGACCAGACCGCGCACAATAGTCAACATCACGCGCTGCGGGAGGAAGTGCCTCAGGTGGCGGAGACCGATCAGAAGGCCGACACACTTGCGTACTACGTCACCGACATGTGCGTCCCAGCTAAGGTGGCGGTCAAACAGTATACCTAAGTTTTTAACACACGGGTTCTCCTGAATGGTCTCGCCACTGACCCGCACGCTGACAGGTGAGAGGTCGCGGGCGTTCTGTCGGGTGCCAAGGAGAAGGATTTCAGTTTGGAAACGTTGAGTTTAAGTCCGTGTGCATGGAACCACGATGACAAGGACAGTGTAGTCTCCATGCGAAGGATGATGCTAGGAAGGTTGCGTTTGACGTCGGATATAAGGACTTGGGTTCGTCAGCGTACTGGGTCACATGAGCGTCCGGCGCGTGCAGGCTGAGGTCGTTGGCAAAAATGGTGAATAACAGGGGCCAAGCAAGGGCTGATCCCTGGAAGACTCCCATTGTATTAGGAAGAGGCTTAGAAATCACTGTCACCAGAAGAGGAAGAGATGCAAACTGACTGAGTGTGACCGATTAAATAGGATGAAAACCAGGCCGGGTCAATGCCATAGAGTTGGAGTTTGGAAAGAAGGTGGGAATGAGGAATAACGCGAAGCATTTACCAGTCCAGGAGGCACAAGAGAGAGACATCCCCACGGTCCATGTTGGAAAAGATGCGGTTAGTGGGAGAGCAGAGCGGTTTCTGTGGAATGGCGGGGACGAAAATCATGTTGAGATGGGGAGAGGAGATGATTGTCTGACATGTAAGCAGAGAGCTGGCGCTGCACCACACGCTCGACAATCTTTGCCATGATGGGGACTATTGAAATAGGTCGGTAGTTAGAGACTAAGGTTGGTTCACCGGACTTGAAAATGGGATGAACCAGAGAGTGCTTCCAAGAATCGGGAAAGTCTGATGAGGTAAGGCAGATATTGACAGTATGGAGGACAGGACCGATGGCGTCAAAACAGAGTAGGATGCGAATACAAATACCGTCAGGTCCACACGCACCAGAACGCTTCATGGAGAACTCTACCTCTCGCAGCTCGGCCAGAGTCACCCCGGCGACCCGAAAACCACAAGCACCAACCCGAGGTAGGCGGCACGGAACGTCGGGCGGCACCCCGAGACCAGCCAGGCCAGCCGCGACACTTGGACAGACATGTAACAAAATAATCATTCATTTCATCCGGTAGGCGGCACGGAACGTCGGGCGGCACCCCGAGACCAGCCAGGCCAGCCGCGACACTTGGACAGACATGTAACAAAATCATCATTCATTTCATCCGGTGTGGCAACAGGAAGGTCGGCAGTGCCGCTCCGTTTACCCGAGATTAACGAGCGGACAGTGCGGTACAGAGAACTGCTCCCCTGAGCTCGCAGTCTCTCCTCTATGTCCGCCCGGCAATCGCGCCTGATCGCCGACCTGACCCTCCCGTCTAGTTCTCGGAAGGCCGGCGATCTCCCCTCACTGCGCAGCACGTCCCTCCGCTGTGACATTAGGGCCAGGGTCGCCGGGGTGACAGCTGGTGCACAAGGGTTCCTAACAGACATATGTTTCATAGGAGCATGTTTGTCGAATACCGGCAAGAGACAGTGAGTAAAATGAATACCGGCAAGAGACAGTGAGTAAAATGAATACCGGCAAGAGACAGTGAGTAAAATGAGACCACATTCCAGCGACAGAAGGGCAACTAAAAACACCTGACCAGTCAACGAGATGCAAATCACGGAGCAAACAAACATGATCGATGCGTTTTAAAAGGCGTGTACGAATACTTCCTGCGGCATTTTGGAAAACTTAAAAGCGCACGAATGAAATAATGAGGGCTAAAATCACATTTAAAAGCTCTTACACGCTGGACGTCACTAGAATTACAAATCACCACGTCTAAAAGTGATCCAGATGAGTAAGTAGGTTGCGTCACAAACTGATGTAAGGTAAACGATTGCAGCATCTCGATCAGGCGGTCCTTGCCAGTATTGGCTGATGTGTCGAGTAAGTTGCAGTTCAGGTCACCCATAATAAGCACAGGTCCGGGGTGTCGCAGTAAAGCCCGTTGAAGCTGCATCTCCAGCTCGTTGTAGTCTGCTTGCAGGGCCGACACCGTACGTCGCGGGGGGCCGGTAGACTGCGGCGATGGAGAAGTGCGGGCCGGACTCTGGCTTTCACTCGCAGCCAGAGCGACTCCAGCCGACAGTCCGCGCAATCCGATACCGGCTGGAAGATGACGGAGGCTGTGTAGTTGTCGCGGATCAGTATGGCCACTCCGCCGTGGCCCACGTCACCAGGCCGGTCGGCACGGTGCAGGCGCGTAGCCGGGGAAGGTGACCAGTCTGGACGCAGTTGGCGGATCGAAGCCAGGTCTCGGTGATGACGCAATGTCGTACTGAAGTCGATTCAGGTGGTCGTGCAGCAGCGACGCTATCTTGGGCAGCAGAGACTGGATATTATCAGCCCCGCCAAAAGACTCAGTTGACGACCGCCAGGAGGTGAGCGCCCGCCACGCCCGGCCTCCTCTGAACCCCCGGCGCCTGGCGCTGGCGCCGCGCCTGCCGCGCCGGGTCACGCCACCGCCCAGGGACCGGTCGGGTCGTCAAGGTCACTGCGGCCGGGCTGAGGCACCGGCGCCGGTAGGAACGTGGACCGGGTGATGCGGCGACAGGTCCTACGGTCGTCGTCGCGTTGACATAGCACAGGCGGTGACGGTGCTCGTCGAGTGCAGGCTGGCAGGGGTGCAGGTCCAGCAGCCGACACCAACAGGTAAGTCAGTGCCAGATACACCAAGTGACGGGCGATGTCACGGTGCATTATGGGTCGTCGGTCTGGTGCTAGCTTGGGGCGGCTCAGTCGACGTCGATGGTAAGCCTCAGGTGAACAGTCACTCACACAGCACCCCAGCACACACTCAGTCACGCAACACGCTAGCAGGACGAGGCACAGAGCGGTGTGGGTGGGAGGGAGCGGAGCTCCCGGTGCCGCAGACCGACCGCGGCGCAGCGCGCAGGAACTGGGTGTGGGTGTGTGGGTGTGGGTGTGGGTGTGGGTGTGGGTGTGGGTGTGGGTGTGGGTGTGGGTGTGGGTGTGGGGTGTGGTGGGTGTGGTGGGTGTGGTGGGGTGTGTGGTGGGTGTAGTGGTGTGGGTGGTGTGGTGGGTGGTGGGTGGTGGTGGTGTGGTGGTGTGGTGGGTGTGGGTGTGGTGGGTGGAGAGGATGAAAATGATGAGGTAGCCAGAAAGCTTAAGAGGGAAATATTTTCATTTTCCCACAAAATGGAGTATTACCTGAAATGACAGACGAGAACAAAATATATTGTAAATTGATCACATTTTGCATTATATACAAATTCATACCGAAATATATTTAATGTTAAAGTTGTAAAGCGTTCCACACTTTTAACGACCGTACTCCGACCGGTACATTGGTAACGAATTTCGGTTCCCACCAAAATCTGGTATTGCGTTTTGACAAAATGGCATAGAAAATACTTTTTGCACTCTTCTATTATTATCATTATTTCCTAATATCCTTCACAATCAACTAACATGAATAAAATGGTATCCAAATTAGCAGTTAACTGATGCACCCAACGACGGTTTAGTTAGTGGTTGCAACCCTCAATTTTTGTTAAACAATTGTCATATAGTTTCATTTATATTCAACATTCGGAGTTTGGTACAGTTTTGTCTCTGGCTGTATATAATACAATGCTTTAGCTTATCAATAAAATAACCACTTTTTCCAAAACAATCAACATCAAATAGTGCAGAAAAATACTTAAAAGGTAAATATTCCCTTTAAGAGAAAATATATTCAATTAATTATATAACACGGGGCTGAGACAGTATGGAAAAATTACTGCCTCAGCTCTCTGTGCTGAAACGTACAGAATTCAGAAATATAAATAATACATTGACTAATTAATAATATTTGATAATTAATTACATTAATTTCATTCAATAACTAACTTCACTGGCGGATCCAGGGGGCGGCAGGGGCAAAAAGCCCCCCCCCCCCCCCCCCCCATCCCACGCTCGACGGGGGCGGCAATATAAATTGGAAAGTGGCGCGTGCATATTTGGAAATGTCGAATACAAAATCCAGACCCATCATACTTAAGTAACCATAAGTCAGCCAAAACTAAAGATATTGCTTTGAAATTCGGTTTGGGTATTGTCTATACTTCGTTCTCCAATATATATTCCGGTTTAACATGTTTGGAAATTTGTATTTTGTGGAGGTTTTCTCTCCCAATGTTTTTTCTTCTTCATAAGATCATATAAAATATAAAATCATATGAAAAGGCTGGCATATATATTGGAGAACCAAGTTCGCTACAGCATTCTGTTTCGCTGAGCGAAAGGTGCCATTAGGTACTCGTAGTGGCACCTCGCGGTTGGAACTGGAAGCGCAGTTGTTGGCTCCTCCGCTAGGGGTTTCTGTTAAGCAGTTTGATGGGCAGCTGGCTATATTAGTGCGCAGCGGATAGTTTGATAAGGATTGCTCAGTTATGTTAAAAGTTTGTTTGACCCTATGATTAGTAGAAGGAATCTGTTTGCTATATTTGTATAAGGTAATCTACTGTACCGCTTCAGAATACTGTTGAAGAGACTTGAGTTTGTATTATTCAATGTTTCTCTAAGCCTTGTTGCCACATCACTGATGTGGTGAATGGTGATGTGGTGAATGGTGATGTAGCGTCACTCTGATGCGCGTCATTTGCAGTGGCCGCACTTTCGCTGGACACTTTCGATCTGTGATATAGACTCGTTACAGTGTAAGTATTGATATGATACGTGAATTGATATTGACTGATATTATTGATCTTTGATTATTTACTCACTGAGTTTTAACTAAACATTGGATTCAGAATAGACGTATTTGGATCAATTGCCAAGTGTATACCACAGCTTAGGTTAATCAGAAAATCTGTACCAATGTGTTTAAGATCTGAAGTTAACTGTTGGATGTTATATGCTATATTGTTTTATTTTGTTTTGCAGGGTTCAAACGCCCTTGGTGTGTTGATTGAGGTGATGGAATTAATAATCAATACGATGGTGCTGGAACAGCTTGTTTAATGCAGATGATCGAATGCTGTGCGAAACAACCCAAACCAAATGTCAAAGCAATATCTTGAGCGTTGACTGACTTATGGCTCCCTAAGCAGTGGTGTACGCAGAAATTCACAAAGGACCAGGTCATTGCCTTGAGGGGCGCCACCCGATCGACAAGGCCGCCACCAATATTGGCGAAATTTTGCGGGGGGCGCCTCTCCTTCCGCACCGTGCGGAAGGAGAGTCACTGGCCGGAGGGACGCCGTCACTCGCCGGAGGGGCGCCGTCACTAGCCGGAGAGCGGCCAGCATTCGCCGGAGGGGCGTGGACACTGGCCGCAGGGGCGCTGTCACGGGCCGGAGAGGCGCCGTCTATTGTATTGTATTGTATTGTATAATAACGAACAATCCACACGAATGTGGTTTTTTACAGTCTGAGTCAAAAATGGATACACATGGGATAAGACATGATATGTAAAACATGCGCACATATATACACATACGTCCACACGCGAAATCGAAAATAAAATCAGACATTTGCTGGCAGGAGTCGGCGCTTCAGCTGTCTTTTAATTGTCTGACAGACATATCGCTGAACTCGCGTGGCAGCTCGTTCATGCCAAGCGCCGCGCGGTAGGCGAAGCGCCTCTTTTCCAGTATCCGTCCTAACCCGCGGTAGGAATAGGAGCCGGTCCTGCCTAGTGGGCCGCGAGTGGGCAGGCCTGTCACAGTGGGGTGACGAATATCTCGGCGAGATTCTCCGGCTCAAGCGGGTGCGGCGGACTTTGTGGAGAGAAGAGCAGAGGGTTTGGTAGAGGACGAGTTTTGGGAGCATCCAGCCACCCCCCAGCGCGTCACGCACACCAGAAACGCGGTCGTGCTTGCGTTTTCCGGAAACGACTCGGGCAGCGAAGTTGATGAGCTTCTGAATGCGGTGAAGGTTTTTGGCGGAGCCGCTGCCGTACACGACCAGGCAGTAACGGATGTGTGAGACCACGAGGGAGGTGACGATTTCGGGGATGATTTCTGGAGGGAGGAAATGGCGGATGTGGGATAGGCTGACTAGGATTCCGCAGCACTTGCGAGAGAGGGCGGACACATGAGCGTCCCAGGTGAGGTTTGTATCAAAGACGACGCCAAGGTTGCGTGCCTCGGAACGGGGGGCCAAAGAAGTATCGCGAAATTTGATGGTGAATTGAGGAAGGGAGCGCAAATTTTGTCTTGTGCCGATGGTAAGGAGTTCGAACTTCGTTACGTTAACTTTAAGACCATTGCAAAGAAAGTAATCTCCGAGAGCAGAGAGAGCCAACTCCATGCGAGCGATAAGCGCAGGCAAGCAAGATTTTGGTTCCGAAATCATGACCTGAGTATCATCGGCGTATTGCACCACAAGCGTATCAGCCGCATGAAGACTCAGGTCATTTGCAAACGCGCAGAAAAGAATGGGGCCGAGAGATGAGCCCTGAAAGACTCCTTGCTGTATGGAACGCGGTGCGGAAATCTTAACCTTGCCATCAGAGCCAGTGAAGCTAACACTCTGTGTGTGACCGTGCAAGTAATTTTGGAACCATGAAGTATCTATATTGAGGGTCTGAAGTTTTTCTAGAAGTTTACCGTGGTGAATAACGTCAAAGCATTTGCTAAGGTCAATTAAGCAAAGAAGCGAGATTTTGCCTGAGTCCATGGCCGAAAGCATATGGTCACTGATACAGGTGAGCGCCGTCTCTGTTGAGTGTCGCGGGCGGAAACCGTGTTGGGTAGGAGCAAGAAGATGGTTGGATGAAAGGTAATAGTAGAGCTGGCGTTGGACTGCTCGCTCTGCTATCTTGGCGATAACCGGAAGTATTGAAATGGGACGAAAGTTGGATGGATTTGAAGGGTCGCCGGTTTTATGGATGGGGTACACCAGGGAGTGTTTCCAGGAGGATGGTACGTCGTTGGGCGTGATGCAGGAGTTGACGAGGAAAAGAAGGACGTGACCTATGGAGTTAAAGGCGAGCTTCAGGAGGCGGATGCAAAGTCCGTCAGCACCGCGAGCCGGGGAGTTTCGCATACTAGACATAATTCGGTGAAGGGCACTGAGACTAACAGGATGCAGCGAGAACGAACACGCACCCACCCTCGGCAAGCGAGTGGGAGCGAAGGGGGCGGGCCCTGTGCCCCCAGCTCGGCAGCTACGCTAGGACCGACATTGACAAAGAATTCGTTCATGTCATCCGCTGAGGTAGCTGGCAGCACCTGAGCGCTGAACCGCTTGCTGCCCACCAAGTCCCGGGCAGACTTCCAGAAGCTGGCTCTACCCTGTTCCAAAATGCGGGAGCCAAGGTACCGCCGCCGGTCGGCTCTGAATGCAGCTCGTGCAAGACGATTTGCTGTGCGGTACTGCTCTGAGCCATGACCTGACACTCTCAGTGCCTGTGCTCGCTGCAAAATCAGAAGCCGGGTACTGTCGGATATCGGTGGGGCGGTCGGATTTCGCACGGTTATTGATTTCACTGGTGCATAGTGCGAGACAACAGGATTTATACCCTCGAGAAAGGCGGACCAAGCATCGGAGACACTGGCGGCGGAAAACACGGACGACCAGTCAGTGGACAGGAGCGCAGTTTCATAACCTAAGAGATCAAACTTTCTAAAAGAACGACACATAATAACACTGGACTTAAAACGCGGTCGAGGCACACATAGAACAGAACGAACAAAGCGATGAGGATTAAAATGACAGAAACGGGTGCCCGAGTGGCCAAAGGCACGGTTTGAGATAAGCACATCAAGTAGTGAGCCCGATGTAAAAGTCGCAGATTGAATAGCCTGGTTCAATGAGTACTTAGTAATTAACTCCTGTAAACACCTTTTAGACGGGGCGGAGTCCGAGAGCAGGTCACAGTTGAGGTCGCCGGCGAGAACAATCGGACAATCTGGGTGCTGCGTCACCACGTGCTGGTATTGTGACTCTAAACAATCGAAGTCGGCCTGAAGGGCGGCTGCAGTGTGGCGCGGAGGTCGGTACAAAGATGCAACTATGACACGGTTATTGTCCCATTTAAACAGACTCCAAAGCGCTTCGAGTTTTGACTCATCACTGGCCCGCTCCGGGACTTTCATGGACTTGTGCTCAAATCTCTCACGATACAAAACAGCAACACCGCCGTATCCTCGAGGGGCCCAAGGTCGATCACAGCGCTTGATAACGTAGCCAGGGAAGGCAAGTAACCTATTAGGTGTACATGGTTTATGGCAGGGGACGCCCTCACTGGCCGGGGGCGCCGTCACTGGCCGCAAGAGTGCCGTCACTGGCCGGGGGAGCGTCCTGACTGGCCGGAGTGGCACCGTCACTGGCCAGAGGGGCGTCTTGACTGATCGGAGGGGCGCCAGCTTGCATGGGCGCCTCGGGTCCAAAGGACCAGGGCATGACCCGTATGACCTGATAGTTGATACTCGGTACGCCACTGTCCCTAAGTATGATGGGCCTTGACTTTGTATTTAACATTTCCAAATATGCGTGGCGCGTATGGCGCTATTTTCGATCTGGAGCGATTCCTACAACCAACGTATGTTCAAAAACGTCGCGTTTTGGCGCCAAAGTTTATAGGGCTGAACAGCGTACATGGAACGCATTTCGACAGTATTTGAGGAATTGTGACTGGGACTGGGGTATCGTTGTTTTCCTTTTCCCTGTAAACATGTAGCCAAATAAAATTCACCCTTTGTGAATGTCTAGGTAAAGTTAATATTTTTCATTGTCAAGGTTATTTTAAATTACTATAGCTTGGTATGGCTACTTTGGCCTCAGGTCATATCCAGACTCAAGTAATGTCAGGTACCAATTTTAAATCTGACACCCATTTTGCACCATGCTTAGGTACTTATCCCGGTGCATTTTATGGGTGCTATGAGTAGAGGTCTCACAATTTTTAGCATTTCCAACTAGTCATTTTTAAAGATCAGACTCAGCATGAACTCAGCTACAAAAAAAAAATTGAAAGCGACAGAAGAGGTAAAATTTGGTTTGTCTGGTTTTTACCACTGGCGGATCCAGAGGAGTGGGGGCATTAGGGGCAAATCTCTCCCCTCCTCCCCTCCCCTCCCCTCCCCTCCCCTCCCCTCCCCTCCCCTCCCCTCCCCTCCCCTCCCCTCCCCTCCCCTCCCCTCCCCTCCCCTCCCCTCCCCTCCCCTCCCCTCCCCTCCCCTCCCCTCCCCTCCCCTCCCCTCCCCTCCCCTCCCCTCCCCTCCCCTCCCCTCTCCCCCCTCCCTCCCCCTTCGATCTGGAGCGATATTTTCGATCTGGAGCGATTCCTACAACCAACGTATGTTCAAAAACGTCGCGTTTTGGCGCCAAAGTTTATAGGGCTGAACAGCGTACATGGAACGCATTTCGACAGTATTTGAGGAATTGTGACTGGGACTGGGGCATCGTTGTTTTCCTTTTCCCTGTAAACATGTAGCCAAATAAAATTCACCCTTTGTGAATGTCTAGGTAAAGTTAATATTTTTCATTGTCAAGGTTATTTTAAATTACTATAGCTTGGTATGGCTACTTTGGCCTCAGGTCATATCCAGACTCAAGTAATGTCAGGTACCAATTTTAAATCTGACACCCATTTTGCACCATGCTTAGGTACTTATCCCGGTGCATTTTATGGGTGCTATGAGTAGAGGTCTCACAATTTTTAGCATTTCCAACTAGTCATTTTCAAAGATCAGACTCAGCATGAACTCAGCTACAAAAAAAAATTGAAAGCGACAGAAGAGGTAAAATTTGGTTTGTCTGGTTTTTACCACTGGCGGATCCAGAGGAGTGGGGGCATTAGGGGCAAATCTCTCCCCTCCCTCCTCCCCTCCCCTCTCCCCCCTCTCTCCCCCCATGAAATACCATGAAATACCTTGATATGTGGCACCTCAAAATGTCCATTTTTGTATCATACGCATACGCATACGCATACGCATACGCATACGCATACGCATACGCATACGCATACGCATACGCATACGCATACGCATACGCATACGCATACGCATACGCATACGCATACGCATACGCATACGCATACGCATACGCATACGCATACGCATACGCATACGCATACGCATACGCATACGCATACGCATACGCATACGCATACGCATACGCATACGCATACGCATACGCATACGCATACGCATACGCATACGCATACGCATACGCATACGCATACGCATACGCATACGCATACGCATACGCATACGCATACGCATACGCATACGCATACGCATACGCATACGCATACGCATACGCATACGCATACGCATACGCATACGCATACGCATACGCATACGCATACGCATACGCATACGCATACGCATACGCATACGCATACGCATACGCATACGCATACGCATACGCATACGCATACGCATACGCATACGCATACGCATACGCATACGCATACGCATACGCATACGCATACGCATACGCATACGCATACGCATACGCATACGCATACGCATACGCATACGCATACGCATACGCATACGCATACGCATACGCATACGCATACGCATACGCATACGCATACGCATACGCATACGCATACGCATACGCATACGCATACGCATACGCATACGCATACGCATACGCATACGCATACGCATACGCATACGCATACGCATACGCATACGCATACGCATACGCATACGCATACGCATACGCATACGCATACGCATACGCATACGCATACGCATACGCATACGCATACGCATACGCATACGCATACGCATACGCATACGCATACGCATACGCATACGCATACGCATACGCATACGCATACGCATACGCATACGCATACGCATACGCATACGCATACGCATACGCATACGCATACGCATACGCATACGCATACGCATACGCATACGCATACGCATACGCATACGCATACGCATACGCATACGCATACGCATACGCATACGCATACGCATACGCATACGCATACGCATACGCATACGCATACGCATACGCATACGCATACGCATACGCATACGCATACGCATACGCATACGCATACGCATACGCATACGCATACGCATACGCATACGCATACGCATACGCATACGCATACGCATACGCATACGCATACGCATACGCATACGCATACGCATACGCATACGCATACGCATACGCATACGCATACGCATACGCATACGCATACGCATACGCATACGCATACGCATACGCATACGCATACGCATACGCATACGCATACGCATACGCATACGCATACGCATACGCATACGCATACGCATACGCATACGCATACGCATACGCATACGCATACGCATACGCATACGCATACGCATACGCATACGCATACGCATACGCATACGCATACGCATACGCATACGCATACGCATACGCATACGCATACGCATACGCATACGCATACGCATACGCATACGCATACGCATACGCATACGCATACGCATACGCATACGCATACGCATACGCATACGCATACGCATACGCATACGCATACGCATACGCATACGCATACGCATACGCATACGCATACGCATACGCATACGCATACGCATACGCATACGCATACGCATACGCATACGCATACGCATACGCATACGCATACGCATACGCATACGCATACGCATACGCATACGCATACGCATACGCATACGCATACGCATACGCATACGCATACGCATACGCATACGCATACGCATACGCATACGCATACGCATACGCATACGCATACGCATACGCATACGCATACGCATACGCATACGCATACGCATACGCATACGCATACGCATACGCATACGCATACGCATACGCATACGCATACGCATACGCATACGCATACGCATACGCATACGCATACGCATACGCATACGCATACGCATACGCATACGCATACGCATACGCATACGCATACGCATACGCATACGCACACGCACACGCACACGCACACGCACACGCACACGCACACGCACACGCACACGCACACGCACACGCACACGCACACGCACACGCACACGCACACGCACACGCACACGCACACGCACACGCACACGCACACGCACACGCACACGCACACGCACACGCACACGCACACGCACACGGATACGCATACGCATACGCATACGCATACGCATACGCATACGCATACGCATACGCATACGCATACGCATACGCATACGCATACGCATACGCATACGCATACGCATACGCATACGCATACGCATACGCATACGCATACGCATACGCATACGCATACGCATACGCATACGCATACGCATACGCATACGCATACGCATACGCATACGCATACGCATACGCATACGCATACGCATACGCATACGCATACGCATACGCATACGCATACGCATACGCATACGCATACGCATACGCACACGCACACGCACACGCACACGCACACGCACACGCACACGCACACGCACATCACGATCACGCGCACGCACACACACGCACATGTATAATTTATATGTAATGCAACTAGCAAATTATAAACTGCAATACTTACATATCCCAGCCACTCCAGGGAAGCAAAAGGTTTCTTGTGTTTAATAGCTGTCTCTGACAGTAGCTCTACAACGAAATGCATCCTCCAGATTACCTGAAATCATCATACATGATGCATAATTGGTACAAAATTGCAATCTGGCTTATCACAAAAACAATGTGCAAAATAATCAACATTTTGGTTTCTGCAAAATATAGAAGTTGTTTACAATATATCAGAAGTATGCAAATATTCCTTTGTTTAAACCAAAAATATATTATAAAATATATTAATCTATATTGATGTTCTTTTATGCTTCAATTTGCACACCCAGAAATGAATTATCAGCAGAACTGTTCTTGAGACAGTTTAATGTTGATGTTGATTATGTGAAGCCATTCTTTAAACTGCTTCGCTTTTGTACAAGGAAATTTATTCATGGGGAGCTACACCAAAATACACATACACTGATGCAGGTTGGTATACCCCACAAACATCTATGTGCAGCTTAGAAGAAACCATATAGAAAATAACTGCATTATGTATTGAGAAACCATATAGAAAATGACTGCATTATGTATTGAAGACCAAAAGGCAATTTTGAAGAAAGCATACACACTACACAGCAATGATGTCCTTCCACCCTAATCATTTACTATAAATACTATGCTCCCCATGCTGGTGGAATTCAGGTCTCATGGGCAATAAAGAAAAGAAGTTAGTGATAATATTTAAGGAGACATGTCAAGCAACTGGCTCAGCACTTTCCCAACCTGATGAATGCTGAAGATTAGTGTATGTGCTCATGTGTGTTCATGATGACACACTTAAGTCTGACACAAATGATTTCAAATACTGAAATTGTATTAAAAAAGTGAATTAGGGAAAGACTAGTGGATGGCTAACCTGTTCACCTGCTAACCTGTTAACACATCGACATTTTGTGAGGTAACTTGACCTGCTAAAAATATGGTACAAATATGGATACTTGAAGGAGAGGCTAGAAAGATAGCTGCCTCATGTTTACTGTACACTACAAATATCTCTTACATAAGTGCTTTGCCAACAAACAAACAAAAAACTGGAAAATATAGTCTGCAATGCCAAATAAAAATACTTGGCAGAGGATCTGCCAACTACTGTGCCATAAAATGGAGTCAAGTCACAAGTGAGATGCTTTTTGCTTCAAACTGCTACAGCTTTTCTTTGATTGCCTCAATTGATTTGATGTCCACAAAATTTTAAATTGTGGAAATACTACCAGTCAATTGTGGTTCTTAACTGACTCCATAGTTTTAAACTTATTTTCTTTGTTATTGTGGCTGTTTTTTTTAGTGAGGATCCCTGTGAACTGTGTATGGAGTCTCAGGCTATGGAGCTGCTGCTGATGTCACAATGATGTAGGCTCGCTCTGTGCTCACACTGAAACACACTGCATATGTCATTGTGACATCAAAAGCAGCTCCATAGCCAGAGGCTCTATACACAGTACCTGGGGATCCTCACGCAAAGAACAGTCGTATGTTGTCCCACTACACCCCAAACCAGTGGGAAGTGAGACACTAAGTTGGATGGCATGCTTCAGGCATTGTATGATGGCTGATTGAATGAAGTTGAGACAGTTTTATTTTTCCAAAAACATAGTTGAATCTGTGTCCCTGCAGTCAAAAAAATCATAAGCATCTGATGGCAAAAATATATATTAAGGATAGATGTTTCATGTTACTGTTATGACCCTTTGGGACATTATGTTTCTATGGTGATTCATCTTGTCATGGGACACCACCAAAAAAAAAAATTGTAATTGCTTCAGCAAATGTGTAAAACAAAAATATTTTTCACAAAAATTGTCATGTGGCACAAGAACACACTAAAAATAAACCTGGCAGAGGTATGCATTTTCACATTACAGATGACCAAGAGGGGTGAGAATTGCAGGGCTCACATGCAACAAGTAAGACCTTTACCAATATTTGTGTTGGGGTTTCATGTGCACTTCACCCATTCATGGTGTGAACTCATGTTGGGATTTGGATGTTTGGGTGACTGGGATTGAATGAATGTTGCATTGTATTCACACATCCGAAGACAGTGGTCACATTTGGGTTGCAGTTGGTGGTCTGGGGAGCAGTGACTCTGAGTATGCAAAACATGGCAGGACCATCAATGAGATATTTGGGGCAGCCCAAATCCTGCCCAAATGGGACAGCAATCTGCCCCATTTGGGGCAGAATTTTCTGGATCAAATATTGCTCATCGGTCAGGCAAATACTGTTGAGCGGGGGATCGGTCATCCTCGCAATCGTGTTTATCTAGTGTAAATTAACTTTTCAGCCAAGTGATGTTGACTGGGGGGGGGGGTGCGGTCGGTTGTCTTCACAATCATGTTTAATCTAGTGTGAATTGGTATAGTTACTGCTGCCCCCCCCAAAAAAAACTGCCCCAATTTGTATGTGTTGGTGCCATCCCTGCCCTGCCCTGCCCTGTCACGAAACTTGCCACGTCTTGCATACTAGAGTGACTCAAACCCACAAATTGGCGGAATTTGTGCCTTTCAGTCAGCAGGCAACTGCCATGAAATGTTTGATGATGATTGGGGCTTAAGGGTGCTGCAACAATATAGTTATATGGTGCCCATTCCATGAATGTTTTATACAAGGTAAATCTGCATTATCTGCATTATACAAGGGCAAGGTTCAAATCTGCAGACATATCCAATGGAAGGACAAATAACATGAATATTTTTTTTATAATTTACACATACACATTTCATTAAGAATTTACATACACTTTTCATGTTTGAACTGACCGAAATTAAGGAATGGCTGGCTGTAGAGGCAGTCACATGCTGTCTTAGGTTTGTAACAATTGTTTCTAAGCATACTTACTTGATATGCTTAGTTCAATCACATCACTCTCAACTTGTCTTAAATTTCACACATTGAAAATCAAAGCAAGACAGTTATGGCCTGGGTTCCCGTTATGGCTAATCCTTTTGTTTTATTTATATTTTGTATGTTTGTATTTAGTTTATACAGCCTTGGCTAATCATAAACATGTTGTCAGCATCAAAACGCCTTGCAATTAGGTATGTAGGCATCACCGGTGACTGTAATATAGGAATTCAGACCTAATGACTTCCGAATAGTTCATTTAAATAAAACATTTAAACTTAAGAGAACAAGAACGCACGAAAATATATCAAACAATTTTGAATAGCGCACTGAATACTGAACGCCCAACGCTTTTTACTGCATTGGTGGAATTTGCGCCACGAATTTGCTAGCATCTCTTCGTTGCCATGACAACCGATCCGGAGTTTCATATAATGTTTATTTATAATATAATTTGCTTATGGAAACCAAAACAAATTTTAACAAGTAAACCAAACAGTTCCAGGTAAATTATACTTCAAAAGTGTAATCTTATCGAATTTCGATGCAAAAGTCTTTTTTAATACAGATACAGTCGTCTTTTTGTAAAAGCCTTGCTGTTGGCGTATATTATAAACTTGCTATCAGTGAAGGCCATTCAATTCGGAGGGCGCAAGTTGTTTGGTATCTGTGACGTCACCATGGCTGTCGAATCCCGCTCCACTGTGTTACGGCAATGCAAAATGGCTTGGTAGTTACCCCCCTTTAATTTGTTATCTAAGATAGATGGATACAAGTATTTATGCTCAATGGGAAGCTCTTCTCTTCAAGATTCCTGGAATGGCCTCCGATTTTACCTGAAACACTCCAATTGCCCACAATTATCGGTCGAGTGGAGGCATGTTCCGCCCACACGTCGCGCCGGAGCGGGGGCCCGCTGTCAGATACAGATACAAACTTTTATTAAGGTCGTCCACATGTGCCTGTGGCTATTAGAACCTCTCGTCATAAGTTAAAAACACAGGAAACATGGTCAGAACAAGCATACAATGAAATCACACAAGTAAAAACAAAAATAGAAAACACTGCACGCGCAAGCACATACACACACTCATACAATCAGTCAAATAAAACCCGCCGGCATGACGGTCGGTGAGAAGCGCCGGGTCGGTCAGTCCGGTGTCCGCGGAGCGGCAGCGAGATGTCGCCGCACCTGGCGACGAAACAGCGGCACGGACAGTCCTACAAGGTCGCGTGGCAGAGCGTTATACTGCGCTGGTCCCTGGCAGGCAAAACGCCGCCGTCTCATCTCCGTGCGAGACCGGAGAACAAACAGCATGTGGTCCTGTCGCGTGGCCCGCTCGGTAGCGCGGACCTCTGCCACGGTGGACAGACTCACAGCCAGCTGTTCAGGCTCGCCGTAGCAACGCACCTTGTGCGTGAGGCACAGTGTGTGGTAAGTGGCCTTGCCCTCCGCTCCGAGCCACCCCAGTCTCCCCAGCAGATCCGATACATGGTCGTACTTCCGTCGGCCAAAAAGTACTCTAGCAGCATAGTTTATGATTTTCTGAAGCCGACAGAAGTTTCCCTTCTTGCCGTTACCGTATACCGAGATACAGTACCGGATCTGCGAGAAAACCAGGGCGTTGATCAGCACGGAGAGCACGGCCGTTGGCAGGTGCCCCCTCAAATGCGATAGATGTCAAAAGATGTACACCGCCGCCGCCGCGCTGGCCGCAAGTTGGTGAGAACCGCTGCGACGCCTTGCCAGAGACTGTACCGCCGCGAGGACGGCCGGCCGACGCCGCCGCCCGGCCGTCTCGGTGACGGCCGGATGCTTCGAAATTTCCGGCCTGAATGCAAACACTCTTACAGCTGACTAACTGTGATGTATCGTTAAAATAGTGTTTATAGACATTTGTTTAATACAATTGATATATCAATGAACTTTAAATATTATTTTTATTCGAATACATACAAAATTGTATTGAATATATTTCGTTTTCTTTTCAGATATTGTCCGATGTGATTACCATATCCTACTATATAGTTGAAATTCTAGAAGAAAATGAGAATTATTCCAAAAAGCATACCAGAAATAGTTGGTGTGGTCAAGGTCTTGGTGTGGTAACAAAGTTAGTTTATTATATTTGTTAATGTTTGTTTAATCGACCTTCTCCTTGAATGTACCAAAGTAAGAAATTAAACTTTGTTTTACATTTGCATTCGGGCACAGCCCTTCATCAGATGTATTGCTATCGAAATAACACATCATTCACATACACGACACAAGAATAGACATTTAGCACAGCTCGTGAAAATCAGAGACTACATCCTCCACCCAGCCCAGCTGAAAACCTACCCGATTCAAAATAAATAAATAAAGGCGAACATTTTGTAGATCAATCACACGACATTACATTCCTAAGATCACGCTCCATGATAGGATATTATTGTGCTTAGCCAATAGCTATATCAATAAATAAAGAATAAAGACGAACAAATTTGTTAAAGCAGTCACACGAAATTGCACTCCCATCCTGATATGACACGCCACGATGACATATACTGTTCTAAGCAAGTAGCTATATAAATCACGACGAAAAAGAAAAAGAAAAATCATACAAAAAGCATTCCTATCCTGAGATAATGCGCCACGATGACATATTTTCGTTCAAGTTCGGTTTCTTGTTTCTGATGCACAGAGATTCAGCAATTTTCCTATCTGGGTGGTCTTTCGTTTTCATCAAAACTGTAACTTCCAAAGGAGGATCAGCAAGTTTGTCTGCCTTAGGGATTCCTTTGTGGAATGACTCAAAATGATCACCTATCGGAGTTAGCTTGGTCTCATTTACCGCGCACCTCAAGTGTTCATTGTAACGAAGGCGCAGAGGTCTTTTGGATTCCCCAATATAAGAAGCCCCACACAGCCTGCAAGTCAGCTCATATACGACATTTTTATCTGTACATCTACACGAAATTGCACTCCCATCCTGATATGACACGCCACGATGACATATACTGTTCTAAGCAAGTAGCTATATAAATCACGACGAAAAAGAAAAAGAAAAATCATACAAAAAGCATTCCTATCCTGAGATAATGCGCCACGATGACATATTTTCGTTCAAGTTCGGTTTCTTGTTTCTGATGCACAGAGATTCAGCAATTTTCCTATCTGGGTGGTCTTTCGTTTTCATCAAAACTGTAACTTCCAAAGGAGGATCAGCAAGTTTGTCTGCCTTAGGGATTCCTTTGTGGAATTACTCAAAATGATCACCTATCGGAGTTAGCTTGGTCTCATTTACCGCGCACCTCAAGTGTTCATTGTAACGAAGGCGCAGAGGTCTTTTGGATTCCCCAATATAAGAAGCCCCACACAGCCTGCAAGTCAGCTCATATACGACATTTTTATCTGTACATCTACCCTTTTTGATCATTTTACAAGTGTTGCAAGTCCTGTTGCCTGCTGGACATGGCGGGTCCGTGAGTGATGAATGAACTAATTTGCGTTTTAGCGTATCCGGTGTGTACGAGGCTACGTTTACGTTCAGACCGGAGTTCCGTGCCACCCGCTTCACCTTACATAAAACCGTTTCATCCACATAAGGCAACAATAGGACACCAGTAGCTTCACGATCCGGCCGGCCCGCACCCCGCTCCCCACCTCTCGCGCCCGCCTCACGCTCAGCTCCACCCCTCCTCTCCCCCGTGCCCCCGCGGCCCCCTGTCGACCTCTTCACCTGTCTCTGAACACTCCTCAGAATATGTGCCGGATAGCCATTCTTTGAAAAAAGATCCCATATCTTACCTAAGCTTCTTTTCTTCGCGTCTTCGTTTGAAGACAGCCTAATTGCTCTCCTATATTGAGATCGAAGGGTGTTCAGCTTAGTGTGCTTAGGGTGAGCTGAACGATAGTGCAAAATGATGCCTGCATTGCTCGGTTTGACGTACAGTTCAGACTGATGCAAGCACTTCCCTTCCTTGCTGTACAAAGTGATCAGAGTATCAAGCATTGAAACCGAACCTTCGCCCTCCCCAGACATTTCACATGTAAACTGAATTCTGTCGTCAATCCCGTTTAGGTAAACGACGAAGTCGTTTAGAGCATCTTTGCCATGCAGCCAGACACCAGCGTAATCATCTATAAATCTGGCGAAAAAATCCGGTTTCAGACCTGCTCTGTCTAACGCTAGTGTCTCAAAGCGATCCAGATATAGGATAGCCACAGCTGGTGCGACCGGATTCCCCATAGCTACGCCCTCTTTTTGCATGTAAAACTGATGTCCAAACCTAAAGATGTTGTTTTTCAGGCAGTGCTGCAGTAGGTCACATATATCATCGATACTTAGCCCTGCTGTGTCTATCCTATCCTCGTACCTTATCAGAGCCTCGCGCACCGCCTCTATTGCCTCGTCCACTGGGATACTGCCGTATAAATTCACAACATCTATGCTGAAGAACATGGCATTGGCTGGTACAGAGCGCTCACCCCAAAATCGTTGCAGTCTTTGAAGGAAGTCATCAGTGTCTACCAGATGCAGAGGGACGAACTGAAGAAGTTGTTGCAGGATTTTGTCCAGCATCCATGAAGTCTTCTCTGTTGGTCCTCCGCACGTGGCTATCACGGGCCTGAGTGGGACGTGCGGTTTATGGTCTTTTGGCAGACCATAGAAGACCGGGGTCCTGCTGTGATTAGGAGTTAGCTCCTCTATGCACTTGTCTGGCAACTTATCCCGTACTATCCGCTTGAAGATTCGCTTAGTTGTAGCTTCAACCTTGGCGGTCTTGTCTTGATCGAGCAGTGTGTACTTGGTGTCGTCATCAAGAATATGAGTGGCCTTACTGACATAATCCGACTTGTCCAAGATAACCAGGCCTTTGCATTTGTCACTTGGTTTGATTACGATGTCGTCATTGTTCTTCAGCTTTTTTAGACCATCTAGCTGTTCTTCTGTAACGTTACTAGCCGAGTCACCATGCTGCTTGTAAATTCTAAGAATAGAGTTCTTAAGCTTACCCAACCGCTCTTCCGTTTCTTTGGTAGACAGAGGGGGTTGTGTCTTATTGGCATCCGGGAAGCGCGCGCCACCGAACAAACTTGTAGCCGATGTTCCGTTCTGCCTCTCAGGGACGACGTCCAAAGCACCAGCGTCATTCTCGATCTGCGGTCCTGTTAGGCCTCGTTGTTCTGCATTTCGTTCCCTTTCCCGTTTAGCTCGTTCGATCTCAACCATCCATCGCTTTCCATACGCGAATCGTTCAATATTCTTCTCCACGCCTGTAATCAAGCGACGATCTAATTTCGGCGTGATGCCAAATTTCGGTCCGTTTTCGAGTAAGCTTTCCGTAGCAGGATCCAAGTCCAACGAGGAGAGATTATTGACTCTCGCCACCTCCGTAGCATGTCTCCCATTTCCCTGTTCGGTAGCTTGATGTGAATTACGCACATCATGCTTAACACCGCTTTGCAAGGCTCGAAACTTTTTGACTTGTCCTGGACGGTTGACATCTATTGTAGAGCAAAAGATGCGTCTGCAGCTGTCTTTGAGCCAATTAAAGACGTTGAGTTCTAGGTTTAGATTGCACAGGTCTTGATACAACCGCTTTTGTTTACGTTCCAGGTAGGCCCTTTCTTCAAAAGCCGCAGAGATAGAGCCATTGAGCAAATATTTGGCAAATTCCGAGCATTTTTCATCAAACTTACGAAGTCCAGAGAAAGTCTTTTGCACTGTCTTCAATGAGTCTTGAATGAACCGAGGCGTCAGGTTTGATCGTCTACAAGCTGTCACAAATTCTATTCTTAAATTCGTTTTTGCAAGTTTTTCAGCAAGTTTTAAGTTTTGAACAAGCACTATTTTACGGTCGTTATTAGTTTCAGTTATTTCTCGTAGTGCTTGTGCAAGGAGCATGAATATATTTGTTAATGTTTGTTTAATCGACCTTCTCCTTGAATGTAATTTTTGTTTAATTGTTAATATTTGTTTAATCGACCTTCAAGGAGAAGGTCGATTAAACAAACATTAACAAATATATTCATGCTCCTTGCACAAGCACTACGAGAAATAACTGAAACTATTAGTTTATTATAGTTTGAACCAGGCGTGACGTAGCCATGGCAGTCGCCAAACTTGAACCTACTCATTATTATAAATACGGTAGCCAAGGAACTTATTTCGAGGTCTTCACTGATTGCAAGTTTACATTAGTGCTGTTCACAACGTGCTAACGCGTAAGCTCTCTAGATAGCTAGGGCAAAGGCGATCCCAGCACCCCCAAATGGGGGGTGCTATGGTCATGCAGTAATGCTACAAAACGGGAATTTTTTGGTGTTGTCAAATACAGTTTTCAATGTCATATGTAATTTAAACACTATAGCTGAACTCGCTGCGCAAAACTACCCATACATCTGCTCTTCGTCAAAGTTGCCCCTGATTGCTCCTGGCTATGTACTTCGTGCGCCCCTGCAACGCCAATCTGGCCACCTGTAAGCCACGTCTGGCAAAGGGCGCTTAAGGAATCTGATGGAATTGGCTGTCCAGAGAGCTTGCACCCCGGTACTTTTTTTATTCAGCTATGATTTAAAAAAGGAACAACTTTCGCTTACTTAGCACCTTTTGTGCGTCTTGCGACTTTTCCGACCAATCAGCAACCTCCGACTAACAGCTGGCCCATAATTCACGGCAGTTATTGCGCAGAATATTGTGCGTCTCCGGTTGATTGCCAGCGGTTGCAGCGGTTGGGAATCTGTCGGTAAATATTTACATTATTTTACATTAATAGTTCGTTTGTGCCATCAATTATTGGTAATTACATATGCTAATTTAGTGACTATAATATAGTAGCGTGGGCAGACCTGTGCCCTTAGTTCCTGTCTGTAAGATCTTATCAAGATCCAACTCGCCACGCATTCCAATTCTGCAGATTTGTAGATTAATTGTCAATTGTCCATGTCCAAACAGGATTTAATTTGCACTTTGGGGCTCTATCATACTGATATCCTGAAGTATTCTCCTTTATACAGTGTGTTGGTAGTAGTGTCAGGTCTTGTAATCTATATCTTACAATCTATCTAATTTAATTTAATCTAATTATTATTGAATAGTGCACATTTAGGTACCTAGCAGATGTGTTTTTGCCATTTATCCCAACTTTACATTAATGATTTTGCCTAGACAAATTTGGATCTTGGACAAATTTGGGATGCCTGGATGATGTCAACCTTGGAACTTGGTTGGAAAGTGGTTTTAATTTTGCTGAAAGCATCTAATGCCAGTGTGCATTGTGGAAGGAGGTCTGTTTCCAGCCTTTACTTATATTTAGCTTTTTTGCCATTTAAAATCCAGTTGCACAATGCAATGATATGCAAGCCAGTTTTTAATCCATGTTATACTTGCTGGGCTAATAGCATGGGCCACGGCCAGTATGAAAAATGTGGCAAGTTTTGACTAGAGCTCGTCGGGGCATGGTTGGTACGAACACATCAAAATTGGGGCAGCTTTGAAATTTTGGGGCATAGCTGTTGGGAGTTTTGGGGCAGCAGTAACAATTTACCGATTCACACTAGATAAAATGTGATTGTGAAGACGATCCCTCCCCCAGTCAACAGTATTTCCCTGACTGAGGAGCAAAATTTGATCCGGAAAATCCTGCCCCAAATGAGGTACCTTGCTGTCCCATTTGGGGCAGGATTTGGGCTGCCCCAAACAGCTTGTCAATGTTCCTGCCACGTTTTGAATACTGGAGTATGGGACTAGACCATAAAACATGCTCATGGATTGTGTGTCAGGTAGATGTGGGCTGCACTATTACATATTGAAAAGACAAAGTGTATCTTCACAATCATGTAAATAAAGGCTTCAAAATTAGTTGACTAGACTGGACTTTTTGGCCTTAGCATTTCTCCAAGCAATATTTGTCTTTTCTATGTTGAATGCTGTGCTGACAGAAAGCAGTGAGCAGCTGTTGTCGGTGCTTGGTCTGGCGACACTGTCATCCATGATGGCTGCCTCAACTGATGACCTGCACAGCCTCAAGGACATCACAACAAAACAGGTGACAATGCTTCCAAGTTGAGGTGTGAGGAAGGTACTGGCAGGGAGCTGGTGTGGTCAGTGTTGGATTTTTCATTTCATGACCTGGTCCCGGAGAGTAAAAATCCATAGGTGGAGAGAAAATTGTATTGTCAGGCAAGTTAAGATTTTCATTTTTGTTTTAATTATTTTACTTGGAAAATGAAAAATCCTGATTTGTAATAGATATTAAATCCTTGTGAGGAAAATTGGATTATATTTTAAAAGAGCAAATTTCCTGAACAAATATGAAGAGAGCAAAATTCTTTGGACCCAAAAAGTCCAGAAAATGGCCCAAATTCCAAGGTTGGGTGTGGTGCAGTTTGGAGAGATTTGTGTGGCAAAACAGCAGGGATGCATTGGTAGATTAATTGATTGATTAATTGATTGATTAATTGATTATTTTTTTTAAGATTCAGTGTCATTGTTTAAAGGGAATGTTTCATCCTTGTATTGGTTTTGAACCGAGATAACCATTATCTTTGGCCGTTATTGAAATGTCAAAAATACAAAGGTCATTTTCCCCAAAACTTGGCCATTTTTAAGCAATTTAATTTCCCATTTGCAAAATGAGGTCTAGGCTAGTGCTGCCGCTGATCGGCTGACAGCCACTTTTTCAGCCAATCCCACTTTGTCAACCAATCAGTGGCGGTCTATAGCTCAATAATGACATCATCCCAAATTTAAAACCTTCATTTGTATAAAGTTAAATGACTTCAAGAGAAAAATATCACCATCGTTTTCAGCAGCACTTACTTCATATTTTTAACTACAACCAGTGTATATTTGACAACTTTCAGAAAGGTGAAACATTCCCTTTAATACAATGCTGAGTGGTTTCAAATGTTGTGTGAAGAAGAAGATAGATTCCACCTATTTGTGAATCTCATGTTTTCTTGATACAAATGTGTGACAACACTAGTTTGCAACAGAAGTGTTGCCCATTTGAGTTCCATTTGGTCAACCGATTGTATTCCAGGCTATTGTGATTGATGTGACTGTTGCAGACATTTGATAAGTGGCTGACACCATTTCCAGTGGACTGATTTTGGCATGCTTTTGATCTTTGGGCAGGGAGCTGGACATCGAGCAGAGGTCCCATCAGCTCCATGAGCAGATGGGGACCTGGCTACGCCTACTTGGGACCATCTCACTGAACATGGAGGACCTGCAGAGCGACAGCGTGGTGGCGGCCCTGGCAGCTGCCACCTGGTCCCTACAGAGCCGATCGGCTACACCCGGCTCCTAGCCGGGGGAGGGAGACCAACAACAACAGCTGGTCGAGATGGCGTTGGCGAAGTCGGCGGCCCTCTGCCGACGACTGAGGGAGGTGGTCAATGTCTGTGTCTTCTGACGAAGCTAGTCAGCTATATGTACATGCGTTGTATTTGTTGTCATAATAGGTGCTTATTCCATTGTGTGCATCACATTAAATGGCAAACAAAGTGTAGTGTAAGTGAATGTTTTGTGGAATACAGTGTAATTTTATTTTTGTAAAGATGTGCGTTTATGAAGATGAGACTTCTTGTTACGGAGCGTTGACTGATGATGTGCTTTAAAGAAGACTATTACTGTTGATTTGCGTTAGCTAATAAGCATGCATCGTTGACTGAGCTGACTGCGCCCGCCTACCAGGGCGGATCCAACCGTGAGTTTTGGGGGACAAATCCAGTGGCGTATTTCCACGAAAAGTTGTTGAGCGGGGGGGGGGGGGAGAGGGCGGGCCGTCAGCGCGAAGTTGTTGAGCGGGGGTAGAGCGGACCGTCAGCCGTCCAGCATTTTTGGGAAGGGGAAATCACGGTTTCAGAACCTGGGGGGCCCTTCCCCCTGGATCTGCCCCTGCCTGCGAGAAGCCCTTCAAAACAACAGCAGAACACAAACAATTTTCGAGGTGAAATTTCCCTGGACGATCTAAAGGTAAGCTGACATGCTACATGCATGCAGAAACAAAAGTAAAAGCAACGCAATTACGTTTTTAGACTGATTGTGAATACTGCACTAAAAACTGTACCTTTTCATCAAAATTACGGAAATTGTGCTTGCCATAACGAAAGCAAATTTGCATCTCACTTCAGTTGGAACTTGACTACTAGTGCAGTGTTGCAAAAAAAAACACGGAAATATTTAAAACCACGCCCGGCACCGCCGCTGGCTCAAGCGGTGCACCACAGAAGCACGGCATTACTTGGGTGCAACCAAGTCCAGCGTATGCACCGTGTGTTGTATACTGAATACACATATTTGCTCTACTTGAGCACTACATAACCCCGGCAAGCTGTATGGCTAGTCCTTTCAGGCCCAAGGCCCTAGATACTTTTCAGGCCCAGCGCCGACTCCGTGGCTCTGAGTTTTACAACTATTGACTAACTGTCTGGTATATTTGGAATATTATATAGTAGATAAATAAGTAGAAACAGTAAAATATACAATGCATGTCAAATTTAACAAGACATTACTTTCAGCATATGTGAAATAGTTTTTAAAGCAAAGCTAAGCAGCATTACATTAAACTTGATTGAAATTGACGTATTTATTGGCTACTGAGCTGCATCCTACCAGTTATTTGGTTGGAACTGAAAATAGCTTACGGTAGGAACCGAACAGGCTACCTACTAAACATAGCTTGCGCGATTTAGCACGTTGTGAACAGCCCCAATGGGCTGTTCCAGCGCCCTCATCCGGATTAAGTGGAGGCCTTATTTTCTCCACCGGCCGTTCCCGCGCCTCAACTAAAATCGGTTGAGCCTCCACCAACCTCAACCGGATGAGCAAAATCTCAACCGTTCGTCGAGCGGATGAGATCGGGCAAAGTCGGATTACGGCAGCTATGGCGCACCAGTGACAAACTTTTGTGAAATTTTTCGGTTCCATTCGCGAAAGAGCATTGTGGACAGCTTTTGCATGGATTCCATTGTTGTTTAGATCTATGTTAAACGCACGGTGGATTAAAGTACCTCAACAAATTTCTGACACGCACGGTAAAACGCAAAACTGCGAGGAATAAAATGTTTTAAATGGCGGCCGCACACTGCGTCATTTGGCGCGCGATATCGCGGAATAAAGCTGGTCCGGACGAGCTTTTTATGTGCTAAACACCGCGGAACCGCAGAATGTCGCAGTGATATCGCTCGCCGAATGGCCCAGTGTGCAGCTCGCATTACAGCGGAGTCTGTGACCGTGACCGTGAATTCGCATCCAAACAAATGATGGCCAACAGCTGATAATTCCACCGAGTCTCTACCGCTCGTTCCCGCGCGCCGCTCCACCGCACCTCCACCGGGCACGCCTCAACCTATTCCGGGTGAGGGCGGATGAGGGCGCTGGAACAGCCCCATTGCAAATTACGCATGTTGTCTGCTAACGCCGCGCGCATGCATATTTCTGCGCGGTGTTATCTAACTGCGGCACGCGCAGTGTTTCTCGAGGCTCAGACTCGCCATCGCCATCAATCCGAGTAGAAATGTAAACAAGTTTGTGTCATCCAAGGCGATATATACTCACTCAAGAGATAGGACATGAGGTTTGTAACATTTGTAACTATGCTAAGTGATAATGGAATAAAGAAATGTGATATATTTACATGCAAACGTTTCAATACAAGTATCTTGGTCACTGCCCAATCGGTGAAGAGCTGGAATGGAAGAGGTTTCACATTTGTTGTTCCATTATCACTTAGCATATCCATCATGGAATCTTAACATTTCAATTTGTAACTAGACCAGACTGCAAGACCTGGACCATGGTTTCAGACTCTGGCTCTAGATTTGTTTTCAGTGCATGGTAGACTGCTGAGAGCAGATCTCGCTCAGTACTGGAAGATACTAAACGGTAAAAGTGTCTTCGAACCGGACGATCTTTTTTTGTGATTTCCTGCAGGCTTTTGAACAAGAGGCCACCAATTCAAGCTTTCCCATAGGAGGACCCAAACAGAAACAAGAAGGATATTTGTTTAGTTTCTGCTATGTAGATGAATGAAACTGCTTGCCTGAGTCTGTTGTCATATCCTAAAGCCCAGGCTATACTATGTGTTATTTCCTGAAAATAATGTGTGTGTTATCCATGTTGTTGGGATTTGTGTGACAGCAAGTTAAGCTGATAGTAAATGCATTGGGTGAGCTACACTGGTACATCACGCAGATCCCGGATGAAACATCAAGGAAACTCTGCAGACATGTTACAGACGGAGCAATGAAAAGTTCAAAATTGTGAACTTGTTGTGTTTTCTGAGATTGTGTGTTGCATGGTTTTTATCATTTTGCTTTATTTTGCGTATTGTAGTCTATACTAGACCTAAACTTGAATAATTTATTCTGAGTATTGTGGTGGAAGATAAATGAAGAAGTGTTTGAGCAAATTATGAGTGTTGAAACTTGTGTTGAAGCTGGTAGATATTTATGCAGTGGTTTATCCATTTTTCTTGCATGATGTGTGTGACCGGCAGATCCCGGACGTCAAGAAAGTTCTGCAAACATGGAGAACACACATGATTTTCTGGACAATCACGCATAGTGTAGCCTGGGCTTAATCTGTCTTTCAAGTCTGCTCTTGCTTTAACACTGGGAGACAAGCTTTTCCACTTTCTGGAGTGACATGAGCTGTAGTCCATCACATCCTATCAGTTCATTTCAAACCCCCAACAGGAAACGTGTCCCACACACACACTTCAAACAAGTTGCAGAGTTGTGGGGTTAGAAGCACCCTGTTGTAGCCATCCACTCCTTCCACATCCTGATCGTGTTTGTAGACCAGGACATTCCTGCCATATTTATCTGCGGCACTGTCTGCTTTTTCCAGCCTTGCTCATCATAGTTCCTGTGTGTGACTCATAGTCTTGTGTTGACTTGTGTTGTTTAAAAGACCTTGTCAGCACTTCTCTATACAATAATATTATGCAAAACAACATGTCCACTTCTTTTTGTGGGCAGATATCCTCATCAATGCCATTACACCAAAGTTGCTGACAAGTCACCTTTAAATAACTGAGTAGGGGCTGTTCAAATGCCCTCAATTGGATCAGGTTGAGGCTTAATTTTATCCACCAGTCGTTCCCACACCTCAACTGAAATTGGTTAAGCCTCCACCAACCCTAACCGGTTGAGCAAAACTTCCATTATTTGGTGAGCAGTTGAGGTTGGTGAAGGACTATGTAAGCATAACCTGCTTTGTGTACTTAACAGGGCTGCTGAGTTGATCAGTTTCCAGGTGACTGACTGATAGGTACCACATAGCCTAGTAGTAGTAGCTGCGGCGCCCTTAAACCCAAATCATCATCATCATCAGGTGACTGACCCTCCATAGTTGACTCTGACTTCTTAATCAACTCCCGACCTTTAGTTTGCTGGCAACAGGCACAAGAAGAACCCACCCTCAGTTAAACTGTTCCCAACTTTGAAGATTGGATCACATTTAATGGAAAGATATAGTAGTTAAATGAAATGAACAAACATTGTCTGACCATAACTTTCTGGTAGTCCCAACAATAATTTGTCAGAGCCCTGTTCACGGTGCCTGCGACCAGCTGCGACCAGCTGCGATCAGACCAATCAGCGTTGAGCACCGGCCGGGCGGGGGAGGGGAGGGGGCATGGACTGTGGAGGGGCATGTGGGGATGGGGAAAGGTGTGACGTCATATTTCTGCGACCGCTGCAGCTGCAGCGGTCGCAGAGTACGGATGGCATGCAAATAGGCGCACTGCGGTATTTACAAGCTTGTCTGCAAGTGGCCCGCCGATCCTTTTTTCCAACTTTGTTGTAAGGAGGGAGTTGAGGAACTGAAGCTGAACATGGAGTAAGTCCTTGGTTATGACATATATCCACCAGTCGCAGAGGTGTTCACGGCACCGGAATATTTGTGACGTCACACCCCAGGGGTGGAGCTTAAACTGGACGCAGCGGTCGCAGGTACCGTGAACAGGCTCAGGTTTTGTGACAGCCTCTACTTGATTACAAATAAATAAACAAACAAACCATCCACATGAATATTAGGCAATAATTAAATGTTATGGCTAACATGGAACATAGTTAAATAGATACAATGACGTGGGCAATTCACCTTTTTTACATTATTTAAAACCAGTTTCTTTTTTGGCAAATTGATTTCTCATGATTGTTGCTTAAATTCCCTGGGGTGGTATTTTGGATCTGCATCTGATACCACACCCTAACACCTATTTCACCCGCTGGTACACACCTTGTAATGGAAAATCATTGATGGCAAGGAATCAAAGCAAACGAAGTCAAACTGGTATGATTTTGAGTTCATCTCCACTGGTGGTTCACTGAAATGCACCTGAAGAATACCTTGCAAAATGCTGTTAGCCAATGACAAAATATTCAAAATCAACCAGCTTGGTCTATAAATGTGCTGCCCATGACTGGCAGCCAGTCAGTACATTTTGTGCAGACTCTGACTCTGATCAAGTCTGACTCTGCAACCCTGGTACCTAAGTACTTCATCTGTCCTTTTTGGGCGATGACCGAGCGAGCGTGCTCTGGTAAAGCTAAAACAGGTTTGAAATATGAAACGGTAAGGGAGCACACGTTGTAACAGTCATTGTAGTCCTCCAGAAAAATTGCCAGGCCTCAATGCATGCCAACATAAAAATTAAGTTGTATTAAATTGTTCATGATCTTTCTCAAATCCGCCAAAAGGGAGTACGTCCTGAGCGCTGCATTCTTCAGCGTATAAATTAATGCTTATAATAATACAGCCATGTTTATCAAGAGTCATTTTTGCAAGGTTTTTTGTTCATTTCGACGTTCGCGTGTGCCAACTGCCACGCGTTGTGTTACCACCTCTATCAGAACGCACCATACCAAAAACCAAATTGATTTCCTGGACCTATCCAATGGTGAAAACCCAATCTCAATCGGAGCAGTGGTTGCAAAGTTATTAGCTTTCGAAAAGCGTCTGTATGACCGGGTCGGGCCGGGTCAAATGTAAATTTGTCTATTAACCCGCGAGTCACTGGGGGGGGGGGGTAGCCCCCCCCCCCTTAGGAATATTAGGAATATCTCAATAACTAAAACCGGGCATCATTTTCACACCTTATGAGAGCGAAAAAATTACAAAATCGTCAGATTTTTTTTTAGATAGTTAATTTAGTGACGTCACTAAACACGATTTTGACACCAAAATCGGCTATATTTTGCAAGGCCGTACAAATGCCGCATATGAAGCAAAATGCAATCGAAAAACGCTAAAAGGTAGAACATTGCACGGGCTACAAACCGGCTATCTCGAAATTTCAACACATTTGGGTTTTGACCCAAAAAAAAATTAAAATAAACTTTTTTTTTGAAAAAATGCTCAAAATCAAATTTTTCAAAGATATTGAAAAAACCGGAATATATATCAGATAACATATTGGCAACTACCATACCAAATTTCTAAATGATAACTTTTTTGACTCATGGCATATAAAGTATGGGTAAATCATGTCATATTTTGAAATTGCGTTTTTTGGATTGTATTGACCGGATACAGACAAATAAATGCCTGCACTGTTTTCTTTAGATAAAACTGATATAGAAACATGCTTTTTTATTTCGATTTATCAATTTCAAATTTTGACCTTCAGTGACCTGAACTTGACCTGAACTTGACACTAACTTTACGTAAATGAAGTCAGGTGGTAAAATGACTACTACTATCGAATTCTACGCGTAAAAACATCCATAAACCATGTGCTGCATGACTTTCGTAGATATTTTGTGTGTAGTGACCTTTTGTGACCTGACCTTGACCTTGATCTTTTCCAACAATCTCACTTTAGCTCATGTGGGATATGTATCATACCTTTGACAGCACTTTGGGTGATTATAGGCGCAATCGAAGGCCATGGATGGCAAGTATTGTCCATAAACTCAAATACCTCGATTTTGACGTTTGACTTGACCGTGACCTGACATGTGACCTTAATTTGATTTTTTTAAAGTTTTCGTTGGGCTTCTCTCATTGAGCCCTTACGAATGCCGCCTTGCGCGTCCCGCTGCGATCATTCCCGCTGCGTTCTGAAGATACCAGGGGGGGAAGATACCGTAGATATTGTGTGTGTAGTGACCTTTTGTGACCTGACCTTGACCTTGATCTTTTCCAACAATCTCACTTTAGCTCATGTGGGATATGTATCATACCTTTGACAGCACTTTGGGTGATTATAGGCGCAATCGAAGGCCATGGATGGCAAGTATTGTCCATAAACTCAAATACCTCGATTTTGACGTTTGACTTGACCGTGACCTGACATGTGACACTAATTTGATTTTAAGTTTTCGTTGGGCTTCTCTCATTGAGCCCTTACGAATGCCGTCTTGCGCATCCCGCTGCGATCATTCCCGCTGCGTTCTGAAGATACCAGGGGGGCTACCCCCCCCCCCCCCCCCCCCCCCAGTGAGTTGTGTTACAGAATATACCCCAGTGACTGCCGGGTTAAGTTGACGAGAAACATCACGGGCGCTTCGCGCCCGCTCGGTAATCATAAGTTAAATAAGTTTCTTATTATTGTATTTGTTATTTATTATGACACGATTTTTGAAAAGATAAAGTCCACTATGATATCTAGAGAAGTCCGTTAAAAGCAAACAATGACCTTTTGATTTATGTATCTGCATTATTGCATTACACATGTATGGTATCAAATTGATCGCATCTCAATTTAAAGGTGAAATAACAACTTTTTCTATTTCGAAAATTACATTTTGGGAAATTAAATATATGTATGTACAGGGGGCCGTAGTTACTATGGTACACACTAAGATCCCTCTGATTGCAGCCGCTAGTGCGCGGTTCGCGGATAATTATAAAATTATTCAATGTGCATTTGAAGCGCATCGAACTGATATATACCTAACTCCTAAGTGTCATGGTTTCTCGGATTAGGGGGACTTCATACAAGCAAAGAACTGTTTGTGTAACTTGTCGGCGGGGCAGCCTGTCGTAGTCTTGGTATCGCCCCTGCCACATACGACTCTCGTTCTGACGTTTAACACGCGCCCTGGAGAGCCGCTGATAATTACACGCCTTTGAGGGGGGCGAAATTCCCCCCCCCCCCCCTCCCCCCTTGATCTCGAAAACCACGCAACGTAGCAATAAGCGGAAAACGGTGTTAGATAGCTTGAGACAAGCTCTATCGAAAGTAAATTGGTCTTTTTTAGGTCAGGTTAATATTGAGGTCATCAAAGGTCAGATTTTCCAGTTTTAGGACCGCTTCAAACACCCCCAAATATCTCGGGAACTATGATGGATAGGAACAAACGGAAAAAAACAATCGAAAGCTCTTGAAAAATGCAATCCATTTGGTGTCCTCAGATTTGAGCTCAGGTCAATAGTTTAGGCTTCAGAGGTCATCAAATGTCAAAAGGACTATTTTTTGGCAAAACTGTTTTTCGCAAATAACTGTTTACCTAATAAAGATAAAGCAATACGTTTGACGCCATCGTGTTTGTCTCGTCAAGGCACTTTAATCATATTCATGTTGACCAAGTTAGGTCAACTGAGAAATTTGACCTCAGGTGAAGGTCAAGTGGTGACCCTCGACGAGACAAACGCATTAGTACCGTTTTCACTTCTCTATCATCATTATGTCGATAGTTATTGATAAAACAGTGTTGGTGGTCACGAAATTGACCCGATCTTGGGTCACCGATATTAGAAATCCGAGATATGCAAATTGTAGGTATCTATGACCTTATGAAATCCTGCAAGTTTGAAACCGATCGGCCTAAAACTGTGGCTGCGGTACGACCACTGGAGATCATGTGACCTGGTCTGAGATGACCCGAGGTCAAGAATTTTACATAATGTGGTTAGTTGATTTGCAAACAAGTATATACAGTATACACAACGGCGGCGCTGCGCGCCACCGTTTTTGCGCTATCCTCGAAAAACCTTAGGGGTGGGCGGACCCCCTCCCCTCTAGGGCGTGTGTTAACCCGCGTCCCGCTGGGGTCGGCAGCCGCACGCGCCCCGCTGGGGGGGGGGGGGGTAAATTGTACTCCCCCTCGTACCTTCCGAACCAATGACCGCAGCGGGACGCGCAAGGCAGTGATCGAAAGCTCTCAAGGCCATGAATATAATGCATACCCGAAATTCTTAAAATAAAGTCACATGTCAGGTCACGATCAGGTCAAATGTCAAATTGAGGTATTTGAGTTTTTGGGTCATGCTTTCCATCCAAAGCCTATTGCGTCTATTATTGCACAAGGTGCTCTCAAAGGTATAATGCATCTCCCGTATAGGCGAAAGTGAAATTGTAAGCAATGGTCAAGGTCAGGTCAGGTAAAAGTCACATGTCTAAGAAAGTCATGCGACATATGTTGCATTGTATTGTATTGTATTGTATTGTATTGTATTGTATTACGATCGTGGGGTTATCCACAATAAGTCGTGGCTATTACCACCCCGAGTCAAACGGTACAGGAATAGAAACATGCAGGTCCAAAACACGAGACATATGCCACAAACACACACATACACACACAAACACATTCAGCGACGTCCTGTATCGCCAGCGGTTGTCAGATGTGCCTCCACAGCACGAACAAAGCATCTCTGTGTCATTTCGGTGACACCGGCAGGCAGTGCGTTGTACAACGCTGGAGCATGATAGGCAAATCGTCGTTTCCCAGCCTCGGTTCTCGGTCTGGGGAGACGCAGGAGTCTGTCCTGCCGGGTGGTCCTCTCTCGTGCGTCACGACACCGGACAAACAAGCTCGCGAGCGAATCAGGCGCGCCCTGCCGCAGTACCTTGTGGGTCAAGGCAAGCGTGCGAGCCTCTGCCATCTGTCGGGGCGCCATCCAGTGGAGTTTCTCACGCAGATCAGCCACATGATTGAATTTACGTCGTCCAAAGATGACTCTGGCAGCAAAGTTCAATATCTTTTGAATCCTGTCGAAATTTGTCTGGGTGCCATTCCCATAGACTGTAAGGCAGTAGCTGATCCGCGCGAGCACCAACGCTGTTACAAGAATTTTGATGACGCCGTCGGGAAGATAATGACGGCAATGAGATAGGCCGATCAGCACGCCCATGTATTTCCGGCTCAGCTCGGACACGTGTGGATCCCAGGACAGGGCGCTGTCAAAGACGACTCCCAGGTTCCTCACCTCCGTTCGCGGCTGCAAGACTAGGTCGCAGAAGCTTACTTTAATATCTGGGAGAGAGCGTAAATTCTGGCGGCTGCCAAAAATGATGAGTTGAGTTTTGTTTGCGTTAACCTTGAGAGCATGCGAGCGGAACCAACTGCTCAGCGAAGCCAGCGAACCTTCCATGCGCGAGGTGAGTCCCCTGAGGTCATCTTTCGGCCCGCTCACCAACACCTGGGTATCATCGGCGTATTGGAAGACAAGTGCTCCCTCTGAGTACAATGACAGGTCATTTGAGAAAATTGTGAACAGAAGTGGGCCTAATGAAGAGCCTTGAAATACACCCATGTTGTTGGCGAGCGGCCGTGACAGCACCCCGCAACCGGACCCATCGGTCAGTGACACACTCTGGGTGTGTCCCTGAAGATAGGCGGCGAACCAGGAGGCTTCAATGCCGTACAAACACAGTTTTTGAAGAAGAATTTTGTGGTCAATGACGTCAAAATATTTGCTCAAATCAATTAGGCACAGCATTGAAATCTCCCCCCTATCGGTGGCGGCCAGGATTTGGTCAGAAACAGACAAAAGCGCGGTTTCAGTGGAATGACGGGGTCGGAAACCGTGCTGAGTGGATGAGAGAAGGTGGTTGCAGGTAAGGTAGTGGTAGAGCTGCCGATGGACGACGCGCTCGACTATTTTGGTGATGACTGGGACGAGGGATATTGGGCGGAAGTTTGAAGGGTCGGATGGGTCTCCGGATTTATGGATGGGGTTGACTATGGAGTGTTTCCAATGATCTGGGATGTCGGGCCGGGTCAGACAGGAGTTGATAATGTGGAGGATGACGTCACCGATAGCTGGGAAACCGGCCCTCAGCATGCGGATGCACACACCGTCAGCGCCGCAGGCAGCCGAGTTCCGAATGCTGAAGATCGTGTGTCCGAGCATCTCCCGAGTCACGGGAGAGAGCGCGAACGAGCAGGCCCCGACACGGGGGAGACGCGTCTCAACAACAGGGACCGGTCCCCGCGCCCCGATCTCCGCAGCCACCCGGGGACCCACAGAGACGAAAAACTCGTTAAGTTGATCCGCCGTCGCGTCTGGCCGGACTGACCTCCCGTCCCTCTTCCCCGAGATCACCGTCCTTATACAGTGCCACACTCTTGCCGGACCACGCTCGCCGATCTCCCTCTGTATATCACGACGCCGGTCGCTACGCACAGCGGAGCGGACAGCTCGGTTTACATTTTTGTACTCGGCGGAGTCACGACCAGAGTGCGCCAGCGCTGCCCGACGGCGGGCCATGAGGTCACGGGTGGCCGCGGAGACCGGAGGCGCGGTGGGGTTTCGAATGGTCAGCTTTCTCAGTGGGGCATGGGCGTCAACAATCGGTAAGAAACGAGTCAAAAATACGGTCCACTGCTCACCCACGGTCGGCGCAATAAAAACATCCCCCCAGTCTACACAACAAAGGTCATGGTTAAAAGCAGCTAAGTCAACGCGTTTCAAGTTGCGAGAAGAGATGACAGTTGGCTTCACACGAGGCTTTGGAACATTTACACGCACGCTTACGAATTTGTGAGGGCTAAAATGACAGTGCAGAACGTTTGTACGATGTCTCGATTATTAACAATACACACGTCAACAGAGAGCCAGAAGTAAAAGTGGGCAACGTCACAAGCTGGTCGAGAGAGTGATCAGTTAAAAATTCCGCAAGCCGCCGTCGCGCAGGATCACAGCAGTCCTTAAACCAATCACAGTTAAGATCGCCACAGATGACTAGAGGGGTTCTAGGGAAGTCAATCAGTACTCGCTGAAGCTGGGTCTCTAGGTCGGTAAAGTCGTCCTGCAGGGCAGCCACTGTGTACCGGGGTGGCCGGTACAGGGAGCCGATGACGAGCTGTCGTCCCCGATCGAGCTTCAGCAGCGCCCACTGCGACTCCAGCCTGCTGGCGGGGCTCCCGGAGCCCGGAATGCTCAGTGCAGAGGAAGTGATCCCGGTCTTCGTGAGGATGGCGACACCGCCGTAGCCTCGCCCATCGGGGCGGTCCACCCGGTTGATGGCGTAACCTGGGAGCACGACGAGGCGACTGGGCGTGGTAGGTCGCAGCCACGTCCCCGACAAGAGCATGACGTCAAAGTCATGACGCTGCAGCTCGTCAGTGAGTTCCAGCAGCTTAGGCTTCAGGCTTTGGATGTTGAGAGCGCCAACATGTAGGCCGCCGTCTGGGATACTCCGCCCGCCGCCGCGCCCTCTCCGTCCGCGCGCACCGCGCCGCTGGGGCCTCCTCCCGCTGCCTCGCGGCCGCCGTGACCCAGCGCGGTCGCCGGCCGGGAGAGAGTGGCCCGGCCGGCCCGCCGGGTCGAGCGGCGCCTCAGGCGCTGTGACGTCACAGGTCAGGGCCGGCCGGGCGCGGCCAGGCGGCCCGGGCGCACTGCGAGGACGGGCCTCCCGCCGGGTAGTGACGTCACGCAACAGGCACCGATCTGGTTGTTGCACGCCCTGCACGCGGCCCGGAGTTCGAGCGGCGGACAGAGGGGTGCAAACGAGCACCAGCACTCTCACGACAGCCAGCAGGGTCAGGTGGCGCGCCAGGTCTCGATGCATGGCAGATGGGTCCGTCAGTGACCACTCACGTGACGGTAAGTCAGTCTCGGTAACCACAAAAAGTCGTGTGATCGACGTCGTCACCGACAGGGTCCGTCACCGACCCTCACTCAGGTCCTCCACACGCACACCTCACTCACTCACGCACGCGCAAACAGACGCACGGGACAGGCCTGCTGGGTGTCACGGGGAGGAGCGAGCAGCGCTCGCGTCCGCACTCGGCGGCGCGCTCAGCTGAACTGAATGTATGGGTTAATTTACACGTAGAATTCGATAGTAGCAGCCATTTTCACATCCTGACCCCATATAATGGCCCTCAGGTCAATGTCAGGTCACAATAAGAACACAATTTGAAATGGATTAATCTAAATAAAAAGGCATGTTTCTACACCAGCTTTGTCTCAGAAATACAGCGGTGGTATTTATTTGTCTGTATCTGGTCATTAAAAGCAAAAATAACGGTAACTTAAAAAAATGACGTCATTAGTTACTTATACTTGGGAGCTATAAGTCAGCCAAAAATAAAGATATTTCTTGGAAATTTGGTTTGAGTATCGTCCATACTTGGTTCTCTAACATATATTTCGGTTTTTTAAATATCTTTGTTTTTAAGATTTTGCGGGAATTCCCCCCCCCAAAAAAAAAGTTTTTGTTTGCATTTTGGGGGTCAAAACTTTTTTTTGCAAATCTGAGATAGCTATTTTTAAGACAATCTAATTTTTTGACGTTTTTTATTTGCAGTTTGCATCAAAATTCGATTTTCTACGAATTTGCAAATATTTATCGTTTTTCCACCAAAAATGGCTTGACATGACGTCATTAAAACGTCATTATCTTCCAAAGCACTACCTCAATTTCAGTGAAATTTTGTGAGAAAACGTAGAATTGATGCAGCATAAGGTACTGCAAGTTTGACGTCGCTTTCGCACGTAGTTTTCAAGTTATTGAGAAAAACCGGGAGGGAGGGTAAAATTTACCACTCGTATGACGCTCGTATGCAGTATAACCGACTGAGTATCATGGTGCTTTGGGATGAAGAACCTTGAGACAGATGGAGATGAGAAAGACCCATTTATGTATTGACATCAACAGACACTCCACGAATAGGCGTGGCTATTACATGTCATATACGTGTCATTTAGCACACTTCATAAAAAGATACAGAAACAACTTTCACCAGAACCCTTATAATGCTTACAAAACGTTTACATTATATTTATTTGCCATGAACTTCTAAGATCGTTATTGATGATTCATGCTACGGTGATTATAAGCCATTGGGTGGTGCTTTCCGAAGCTTACAATACAACAGTGGATTCATAATGGAAATGTGACCTTTGCTATAATGCTTCAATGTTCAGCAACGTTAACTCTACAAGGCACTCACCAACGGAACATGTCTATGCTATCGTCCTCATGAAGGTCGCATGTTTTAAATTATAAACATTATAGCATGCAACAACAGTGGATGCACTTTATTATTATATAAACGGTAGGTATGAACAATCGGTTCCTAATTCTGTGAGTGGTCATTTGGAATTTTTGGAGGTGGTGGTTCGTTTGACCTGTCCTGGAGGAATAAACCTGATATAAACTTGGATTTAAAAAAAAATACAAAAAGAAATGGCCAAAAGATCAATAACAAGGTTGGCAACACTGCCGTCTTGTGAATGGACGTGTTGTGATAAGCCAAAGTGTTTGACATTTATTATTAAATTGATAGTTTTAACCCTCGCCCTACGGGAGCTTTTTTCACCTTCGCCCTACGGGGGCCTGACAGCCCCCCCCCCCTGTTAACTTCCAAACCAAGCAACTTAGAGCAATGCAGTAAGAACCAGCATGTTGCCTGGCATGAGATGAATCTAACAGTATGCAATTTTTAGGTTTCAGGTCAACGAGTTACCTTCCAGGTCAAGTGAATGACCTCGGATTTACCACGTCCAGAACACCGATTTTGCTCCTCAGAAAACCTCAAAATTAGAAAATTATAACTGTAAATCAAAAGGCATGTTCCTAGACCAGTTTTGACTTAGAAATACAGAAAAGGTAATTATTTGTTTGTATCTTGTCAAAAAAAAGTCAAAAAAATTATTTTGTTAAAATGACGTATCAGTTTATCACACTTAGGGAGCCATCACACCGTCAAAAATGAAGATATTGCTTTGAAATTTGATATGGGCATTTTCCATACTCAGTTCTCTCACATATATTCCGGTGTTTCTAATATCTTCTAAAATTTTGATTTTGTGGGGATTTTTCTTCTTTAAATTAAATATTAGGGGTCAAAAACCCCCAAATTTGCAAATCCGAGATTGCCATTTTAAAGAGAATGCCATATTGTATCTTTGGTGAATTGCGTTTGAAATTTGCTTTAAAACTCTGTTTTTTACGATTTTTCAAATATTTTTAATTTTTTTACCAACATGACGTCATCAAAACATGATTATCTCCCAAACTACTTAACCAATTTCAATTATTATTTGTTTACAGCATACGTATAATTGTTGTAAACTCAGCTACCGAAAATGTCAGCAAGATGCAGTGAATGCACCGCATGAGTAGAAAGTTATTCAAGAAAAACCTCAGGGGGACCTGTCAGCCCCCCCCCCCCCCCCGTAGGGCGAGGGTTAAACTAGGATATTAGAAAAATCGCAATATCTTTTTATTCTGTAAGCTAAAAATACGGAAAAAAATGCCGTTAAAATGTCCCGAAAGTCACGTGACCAAATAGCACTCTGATTGGTCGTGACGTCACCAGTCGTATTAGGCTGCAGCTGGCCACAGGACGGCCGTACGCGGCGAGTGGGTGGCGGACGATTGGATCCCATCAGGAGCGCAGCCGGGGGGGGGGGGGGCACGTGCCCCCCCCCCCCCCCCCTCTCGGGCCTGCCTTCAGTAGGCCCGAGAGAGCCCTCGGTTGGCCCGGGTGGAGCCCGCGGTCGGCCTAAAGGGGCCCTTGCGAGGCTTAAGAGGGGCTCGGTCGGCCTTAGGGGCCCTTTCTATGCTTAAGAGGGCCTTTTCTAGGCTTAAGAGGGCCATTGCTAGGCTTAAGAGGGTCCCCGGTTGGCCTGAGGGGCCCCTGTTGGCCTAAAGTGGCTCTCGATCGGCCCGAGAGGGCCCTAAGTCGTCCTGAGAGGGTCCTAGGTTGGTCGGTCTGAGGGGCCCTTGGTCGGCCTACGGGCCCTTGCTACTAAGAGGGCCCCCAGTCTTCCTGATGTCTCGGTCGGTCTAAGGGGCCCTCCGCTGGCGTAAGAAGGCCCTAGGACGTCTTGAGGGGGCGCGGGGTTGGTCGGCCTGATGTACCCTCGGTTGGTCTGTGGGACCCGGTCGGCCTAAAGGGGCCCCCGGTCGGCCTGAGGGGCCCCTTGGTGTGCCTGCGAGCCTGATCGGCATCAGGGGCCCTTGATCGGCCTGTGGGGTCCGGTCGGTCTAAGGGGGTCCAGGTCGGCCTAAGAGAGGCCCTTGGTTGTCTTGAGGTGGCCCTTGCTAAGCCTAAGATGGCCCCCCAGTCGACCTGAAGAGCCCCCGGTCGGCCTAATGAGGGCCCTTGATTGGCCTGAGGGGCCCCAGTCAGCTTAAGGGGCCCTCAGACGGCCTAATAAGACCCTAGGTCGTCCTGAGGAACCCTTAGTTTGTCTGCCTTAGGGTCCTTCGGTCGGCCTGAGGGCCCTAGGTTTGTCGGCATGAGGGGCCCTCGGTTGGCCTGAGGGGCCCCTCAGTCGGCCTGATGGGCCCTTCGTTGGCTTGAGGAGCCCTCAATCGGCCTGTGGAGTCCGGTCGGCCTAAGGGGCCCTCAGTCGGCCTGAGGGAACCCTTGCTTTGCTAGGCTTAAGAGGGCTCCCGGTCGACCTGAGGGCCCCTGCCGGACTAAGTGGGTCCTCGGCCGGCCTGAGGGCCCTGTGGCGTCCTGAGGGGCCCTAGGTTGGTCGGCCTGAGGGGCCCTCAGTCGGTCTATGGGGACCCGTTCGGCCTAAGGGGGCCCTCTGTCGACCTGAGGCGCCCTCGGTCAGCAGGTCAGGTCAACTGAACCAGGTTGTGCGGGCGCCGCCACTAGCGTTATATAGATGGCGCCACTGGCGTTTTATATATGGCGCCCGGAGCGGTACGACTGGTGACGTCACAGGTTATCACGTGACGTTTCTGGTTATCCGTTTTTTTAACATTGAAAATAAATATGAAGACGTGGTTTAAATTAATGATTATTTATATTTTCAATATGAAATCGAATACGTAGATTCTAATTTTGCTATTGGCGAAAATATCAACACGTCCATTGCTTTCGAGAAAAAAAATAGGGTTTGTTCAAATACGCCAAGCAGGCTGCAAGTTAAAGCTATTTTAAAATTCAAATAAATGCCTCAACACATGCAGCGACAAGGGTCCGACCTAATTTCGAACCCGCGTGGAAAATGGGTACCCGCCTGTAATTTCTTTTTTTTTTAAACTAAGTCTGGGCATAAGATCTAAGATCTGCATAAGTATCATAACAACAATACCTACGGGAAGCGGTATACGGCGTTGGTTAGCTCGTGACAAGCTCTTCGAAAGCATTTCGGTTACTTTCTAGGTCAGATCAATATGAAGAAACATTTAGAATGCGTCAGTCTATTTAATGGATCTCTTCTAAAACATCGAAATAAAAACAAAAGCATGCGTCTGGAGCACTGACATCAATATAATACCTAGCCAGCCAACTCGCGCGCCGCATACCCCAGACGACCCGTTCCCACACTGTGTGGTGGCGTCAGCTGTCCTGGGGGGCAAAACATCGCGGCGCGCCATAGGGACCAATGTATAAATGGCAAATTTGAACGGCGCCCTGACTGGGCTACGCTTTGGAAAAAGCGGTGCAAAGTAGCATCATATTATTCGCTGGAGACTTGACGTCAAAAACATATTTTATCAATTAGCTTTCAGTTAAAAAAAATGAATGTGGTTCTTTTTATAAATATTGTATTTATAATTTCAAAGATTATAATTGCATGATAATTGGGAGCAGATTCTGCTCCCTGCCCTAAATAATACATCCATCAGACTCGGGGCTAGTCTAAATATACATTCATCATCAGACTCAGGGCTAGTCGCAACCGATTGCCGTGGCACTATTAAAAGTGAAAATATTCCCAGGGGATTAGGCAGGACACCGAAAAAGGGGTGATAATGTGAGTGAACGCGTGTAGAGCCCCTATAACTTGGATGACTTTCAAGAAAATGAATTAAAATTGTCCAGAACCGTGTTTTCGATGATCCTGAACTTGAATATTGCCATTATTTTTGTTTGATATGAATTATGTATCAATAAAATTCAGCAGAACAACTTTGGAATGTCTCCAGAAATGTAAAAAATATACCCAAAAGCATGCCACAATATTGTGACATGCTACAATGGTTTTGGGCATTTGTTGACGTTTCTGTTGAAATTGGATGATTATTTGATAAATGTGATATTGAAAATGGTTAATTAGTTTTTCAGTGCTGTTTTCGTTTTGGAAATTTGGAGAAGAAAAAACTTGAAAATAAAGTTTAAAATTTTTAGTTATTCTATTTTAAGCCAAAAAATGGAAATATTTGCTCTCCGCATCATCTAAATATAGGGGTTAAAACCTCTACACGCGTTCACTCAAATTGTCGCCCCCCTTTTTCGGTCCAACTACAAAATAATGTAGTTAAAACCACGGCGAATTGTTTGCGACTAGCCCTAAGTCTCTAGGATGTATATTTATGACAGGGAGCAGAAACTGCTCCTAATTATCATGCTATTATAATTTTTGAAATTAGAAATAAAATATTTATAAAAAGAACCGCATAATTTTTTTTTTTACTGAAAGCTAATTGATCAAAGATGTTTTTGACGTCAAAATATTTTCGACTTTCAAGGCGCTGGGGGTAACCAAAAATGACCCAAAAATAGATCACAAAATCATGACGTCACAAAATCAATTTTTTAGAGAAAACAAAATGAGAGCCAAAATATTTGTCATATTTTAACAATTTAACATTTAACAAACCATGTGTGCCATGTGTGCCATTTTAACAATATACAGTTTTTGGGAACTGCAATCAGTAGTGTACGAGTTACAGCTCATCAAAGTTAGCCTTGCTCAGTGAACTTTCAAAAATGCCCGAGGCGATAACTTGAAAACACGTGGCCTGAGGGGTCTAGGATTGTGGTAGTCGTTTCCTACGCATAAGATTACCCTATACACCCATGTTAATCCAAATACAAATGGTCGGGTGTAAGGCACTGGTCGTTTGGTCGTGGAATGCCCCAGCAGTCACGAAAACATAATTATGACGCCCAAATGACGTTTGTTGCGTTGTTGTTTTGAGATCACAATACATCTATATTACTATTTGAAGCGAATTTGACATCGGTGGAGGAGAAACTTTAGTCGACAGGCCTTCTCACAGGCTCAGGCACAGACAGGTTCCCTGTCAAACAGTGAAACAGGTCGACAGCCAGCTCCGAGTGTTGAGGTGATAAATGCGGTTTTCCGATGCATTCTAAGGAAGACTTGTGGTTATTATTGTACCTTATTCAATTTTAGACTAGTGGCCGGAAGATTGAAGACAACACTGTTTTAATCATAACACAAATGAAGATTTAAATGGTGTATTTCTGTATAAAAATTATCTCCAGCTTTCAGCTCTCCAGCTTATCAACAGCTTTCCACACAAAACTCTAGCGTGTTTTTGTTGGAAAGAACGCGACACTGTTAATAGTACACTCGCATATTTCCAAAACAACCCAGTTGTTGAGTTTTAACGCGAAAACCGTTGGGTATATTTGGTTTATTTTAAATGGACATATCTCGTGACGTTTCGCATGCGTCATCACTACTCCACTGTGATTTCTACCGCACTTCGTTTTCGCAATTTGAACCGAAAGAGGTTGTTAGTGTTTTTGTTTACATATTCTGATTCCAGGATAGAGTTTTGCCGGTATGACGTCATAACTCATTGTAGTGACGCAAGATTATTGTGAAGATTATTGTCACATGTAGAAATATGAATATTTTGTTTCCAAATTATAACAAATTTCTATTTTTTTCGCAAAAAAACATTGCCAGAACCGTAATCAGGACACTCTTTTCCATCATTACCTTGCCCAAGTTGAAATATTTATTTTAAACTTGGGTTATTCTGTTTGCAGATTGGACCAACAAACATGACGCAAATCATGTTTATGATCTCCATGATATTCATTGCCTTTGGCATTGGAAAATCTTCGGCTGAGTCTCAGGCTGCCTTTGAAGTAAGTGCATGCAAATTTGGCTGTATTGTAGCATTTTTTTCCTTGCGTTTTGCGAACTATCCAAATGTTTTTGCACGTTCGCTATTTTTTTGTAATCTCTTGACAGGTGTTTGATTTCGTAAATATAACATGTTTAGGAATGATATCAGAGTGTGTGACACACAAACACACACATTCACTTACAAACAGAAATATACACACACAGAACATACACGTACACACAAACACATAAACATACACAGACACATACACACAGACACATACACACGGACACATATACATTATACACACACACACACACACGCGCGCGCGCACGCACGCACGCACAAAGACACACACACACACACACACACACACGTTACGCAACTTTGTTACGCAACTTGTTTACGTTACGCAATTTTGCAAACCCATCTTTGTTTTGGGTCCGGGGCAACTATGCGATTTTTTTTACTATGCGACTGCATCTATTAGTGGGCATGAAGTCTGTTGGTGTTTCTTTATCAATACACACACACACGCACGCACGCAGACACGCACACACGCACACACGCACACACACACACACACACACACACACACACACACACACACACACACACACACACACACACACACACACACACACACACACACACACACACACACACACACACACACACACACACACACACACACACACACACACACACACACACACACACACACACACACACACACACACACACACACACACACACACACACACACACACACACACACACACACACACACACACACACACACACACACACACACACACACACACACACACACACACACACACACACACACACACACACACACACACACACACACACACACACACACACACACACACACACACACACACACACACACACACACACACACACACACACACACACACACACACACACACACACACACACACACACACACACACACACACACACACACACACACACACACACACACACACACACACACACACACACACACACACACACACACACACACACACACACACACACACACACACACACACACACACACACACACACACAGACACAGACACAGACACAGACACAGACACAGACACAGACACAGACACAGACACAGACACAGACACAGACACAGACACAGACACAGACACAGACACAGACACAGACACAGACACAGACACAGACACAGACACAGACACAGACACAGACACAGACACAGACACAGACACAGACACAGACACAGACACAGACACAGACACAGACACAGACACAGACACAGACACAGACACAGACACAGACACAGACACAGACACAGACACAGACACAGACACAGACACAGACACAGACACAGACACAGACACAGACACAGACACAGACACAGACACAGACACAGACACAGACACAGACACAGACACAGACACAGACACAGACACAGACACAGACACAGACACAGACACAGACACAGACACAGACACAGACACAGACACAGACACAGACACAGACACAGACACAGACACAGACACAGACACAGACACAGACACAGACACAGACACAGACACAGACACAGACACAGACACAGACACAGACACAGACACAGACACAGACACAGACACACACACACACCTAATTTGGTGCGGCTAGCTCTCATAACTCACCGAGTAATGGCCGACTGAATTGAGGACCCCACTAAAAAGGTGGCACGTGCTTGTCGCACGTGCTTTGGGGGGCGCCACATTCGCCACCCCCCAAAAGCCACCTGCACCCATCTGGACTACCCGCATACCGAGTTTGGTCGCCTGGCGTCCCGTGGTATGGGCTGTACGTCTGTTCAACCGGATTTTGCAAGGGTTCGCCGATAAAAAGCAAATGTCGGCGATGGGCTTCGAACCCGTGACTCTAGCGCCAAATAAAAAGTATCGGCAGATTTCCCCGGCCACCTACCCATACACATCAAATTTGTTACAGCTAGCTCCTTTTTCAGCTAGTGCCTTTTCGTCAGCGAGCTGTGGCCAAACGCCTCAGACAGACAAGCAAGCAAGCAAACAGACAAAGTCACTACACGATTGACTGCCCCAGTATAAACCTCCGGTCTTAACCTGCGCACTGCAGGGGCTTTGCGCCGAACACGAACTGCAGGGGGGTTGATTTCCGCCCCCCCCCCCCCCCCCTGAGATCTCGAAAACTACGCTACGTAGCGAGAAGCGGAAAAAGGCATTTGATAGCTTGATACATGTTCTATGGAAAGTATTTCAGTGTTCTTTTAGGTCAGGTCAAAATTGAGGTCACCAGAGGTCATCAAAGGTAAAATTTTCCAGTTTTTTCTCTCCTGTTTTAGGACATCGCTCCAGAAATTCTCATATATCTGAGAAACGATGCTAGTTAGAAACAAACGGAAAAACGCAAACGCCAGCCAGTGAAATTTTAAATCGGTAAGGTATCCTCAAATTTGATCTCAGGTCAACATGTGAGGCTCCAGAGGACACAAAAGGGGGGAAATGCAGTTTTTTGCTAAATCTTGTGTTCGCTATTAACTTTTTACTTAATAAAGATAATGGAAAACTGTGTACGCCATTGTGTTTATCTTGGCAAGGCGCTTTGAATGATATACATGGTGACCTTGTTAAGTTAACTTAAAAATTTGGCCTCAGGTCAAGGTCAAGTAGTGATCCATGTAGGGCATGTTGCATATGGGAAGACGTGTCTCGACGAGACAAACACATTGATGTCTGTTTTACTTCTCTATCTGCATTATGTCGGGAGTTATTGACAAACAAAAGTGATGGTGACCTCGCATGACCTCAAATGACCCAATAGGGGTTACTGAACAAAACTTACACTTGGATCATCAACAATATCCTATAATAACATGATACAGAAGTAATTGGACTAATATCATGCATATCCTTGAAATATGAAGTATTTGTATATTTCCCATTGACTTATTATGGGGAGGTTACGAAATTGACCTGACCTTAGGTCACCGATATCAAAATTCTGAGATATACGAATTGTAAGTACGTATGCCCTCATGATGACATCCTGTAAGTTTCAAACTGATCGGTGAAAAACCCTGGCTTTGGCACAACTGCAAACATTTTTGGAGGTGGGGTCACTTGACCTAGTCTGGTGACCTGACCTGAGATGACCCGAGGTTATTTTTTTATTCAAAGTGTGCGCAATTGATGTCCTAACGGGTGTGCCAAAACCAGGCGGCGCTGCGCGCCGCCGTTTTTTCGCTATCTTTGACAAACCTGAGGGGACGGAAATCACCCCCCCCCCCCTCTGCAGTGCGCGGGTTAACTTACATGCGTTCGTCAAAACCTACGGTCGTGTTTCCCTGCAAGCCACACACAAACAGAGGTCAGATAGCAACCGCGTCTCCCTGCATGCCACGCACAGTGAGGTCAGGCCAGAGGTCGGGTCAGATGTCATGGCAGAGGTCAGACAGCAGCCGTGTCTCCCTGCAGGCCACTTACAGACAGAGGTCAGGTCAGAGGTCAGATGGCAAACAGCGTATGTATGTATGTATTTAGGTGCTTCCACAATGTGGGTTTTCTAGCAACCACGTCGATGAACATGTAATAAACAAATGTTCCCCTGCGTGTCACGCACAGTGAGGTCAGGTCAGATGTCATGTCAGAGGTCGGGCCAGATGTCATGGCAGAAGTCTGATCAGAGGTCAGGCAGCAGCCATGTCTCCCTGCAAGCCACTCATAGACAGAGGTCGGGTCAGATGCCAGATAGTAACCGCGTCTCACTGCATGCCACGCACAGAGTGAGGTCAGGTCAGAGGTCGGGTCAGACAGCAGCCGTGTCTCCTTCCAGGTCACACACAGACAGAGGTCAGGTCAGATGGAAAAAAACGTCCCCAGGTATGTCAGGTCGGCTCCGCTACGACCTCCACTTCGTTCGGAAAGCCGGCGTTCAGTCGGCTCTCGATGTACTCTCCCTCTCCGAGTGCCTGTTCGGGCGTCGTGGGCGCGGGGATCAGCGAGCGGCGGCGGCCCGGGCTGGCGTCCGTCGAGATGGCGTTATCGGAGGTGGCGCTGTCAGACCGGTCTCTGGAAGACGAGGGAGATTGGGATGCGGTCGCCGGTGCCGCCGCCACCACCGCCACCGCCAGCGTGGCCTCCGCCTTCGGAGCCACCAGGCGCGGAGACCCGAACACCTGTACCATGTGTGGCGGACCAGCGGATGCCGCTGCCGGCGCCGGCGCCGCGCTCTTGACCAACAGGTGGGGGGGGGGGGGGGGGTTGCCAGCTGTTTGCCGGTGGGGATGAGGTTGGGTCTCGTGGGCACCGGGATTCGACTTCGGACGCCGGCTTTGGATGGAGACACCGCTGATCCGGACGAGCAGGCGCTGACGTGACGAACCTTCTACAGTGGAGGATGGCCTTAGCGAACCTGCAGAAAAGAAAGAAACAGTCAATCAAATGAAGTAGGAAATAATGCAATGCTGCAAACGAAACAGGGCATTACCACAATCAGCATAAGTGCAGTAGCTGCAACTGCATCTATCATCCCTATTCACGACGAAACCCTGACAGTTATTCAGATGAACGCCGAGTAACGAACGCACCGCGCGCTCAGGTGGCATACTTTCGCTCACCTGACATCCTCCTGCGAGTCCTGCGACAGGGCGGAGCAGGTTCAGAGGTACTGACAGTGATGAGGAGGACCGGGGTCAGAATCGGCAGTCAGGCCCTGAAGAGCTGTTGCCCAGGACGGGGTTCTTGCCCCCTGTACCACCTGGATCCGCCCCTGATGCTAGTAAATAAAGTGTAAACCAAAATTCACCCAACTGGTAAGCTGTTTCAATCATTTTCAAAGAAATAAGTGCTGCCAAAATGTGTGTATTCCTTCAAAAGGCTAAGTTTATCCAAGTTAAGCGCATACTTTAGCAAATGAGCGGTAAGGACCAACACATACCAGTGATGGGATGGCAGACTTCTGCAACTTTCCATGTGAGCCCGACTCAATCATGCGCCGCAAAGTGCCTGAAGCACACGCAATTTGTCACAGGATTTGGAGTCAGCCTCCTTCAATCTGCATGCTGACATCCAGGCACCCAACAGCTGGCTGTTCGCCACTGGCATCCTGAAATACAGAAAATATATAAATGCACATGTTTTGCTGCGCATAAATTGCACCTGCCATTTAAATTTCAGTTCATTTTTTCATCTTTATTTATTTTACCTGTAAAGGTAGGTAGTCCCTTTCTCAGCATAGGTGGTGTTCAGCAGTGCTCCCCTGTCCGGGAGAGAAGTGTTCATGAAGTATTTCAAAACACAACTCCAAGTTGCAATTTGCCAAATGAACAATCTGCCACTTTCAAAATAGTAATTTCACAATTTTCACTCAAGTTTGCAGAGGGCATGAAATGTCATACTTATAACATGTATAATGGCCAACACCAGGGCGTGTCGAGTGAATTTGGTAACGCGCGTCACTTTGGTGCGAAGCATTTCTCCACACGGCTTCACAGAATGGCAAGAATCTAGTGTTTAGAAGGATAATGATTTATATGATTTGCTAGAATTAAATATGTGGATATCACTGGTGATCAAACATGAAAGCCATTTTTTTCTTCTCGAAGGTCTAAAAATTATTAAAAAAGTATAAAATAATTGGTGCTTAACATGAATTATTTATCAACAATAACCATTACAAACAATTACAATATCTAAAAGCTCTCTTTTGAAGATGATTGTTGAGACGCCGAGAAATAAGTGCGAGAGCACTTCTGCGCCAATTGCAGGTAATTGTCTGTATTTCTTGTGTATTCCTATTTCAATAAAAATTCGTTGTGTGTGTGTGTGAGTTGAGTGTGAGACAAAAATAATTATAAAAACGTAAGCCTTACGCAAATGACATGTTTTTGTTTTAATAAGGGACGAGTTTCGGTATTATTTCAGTACCCAATTCACCTCCCCAGTTTATGGTGTTCTTGAGGTCCCTAATAGAAGAAGAGTTAGGATATGCGCCTTAACCCAACAAGAACAAGAATAGAAGAAGAGTTATCAGCCGACTGTAATATTACGACAGACTGAAAAGTGGGTTATCTTTGAGTCTACGAGGTGCTCTGGGGGTCCGGAGGCAGCCCCCCAGTAGCAGTAGGTTCTGCAGTGCAGCGAGCAGAGCGTTTCCTGCGACCGTAATTGCTGTAAAGGTTTGGTCAGGTTTGATTATCTAGCGTTTTTGGTGACGTCATAGCTTTGGTATTACTGGTACACTTTTCTGTCTGTTGTAATCATACTCTCGTCTTCTATTAGGGACCTCAAGAACACCATTGCCTGGGGAAGTGAATTACTGAACTAGTACCCGAGTTTCAATCATAGTCCATTTTCAGGTTACAAATTTGATTAGTTGCAGTTCTGTCTATTTCATGCTAATGATACTAAGCAGTTTGAAAATTGACTGAAAAATATGTACATTTTAAGATTATTAGCCATTGGTTTTTCATATTAATTATGTTAACCCGCGCACTGCAGGGGCTTTGCGCCGAACACGAACTGCAGGGGGGGTGATTTCCGCCCCCCCCCCCCCCACCCTGAGATCTCGAAAACTACGCTACGTAGCGAGAAGCGGAAAAAAGGCATTTGATAGCTTGATACACGTTCTATGGAAAGTATTTCAGTGTTCTTTTAGGTCAGGTCAAAATTGAGGTCACCGGAGGTCATCAAAGGTCAAATTTTCCAGTATTTTTTCCTGTTTTAGGACATCGCTCCAGAAATTCCCATATATCTCAGAAACGATGCTAGTTAGAAACAAACGGAAAAAAGCAAACGCCAGCCAGTGAAATTTGCAATCGCTAAGGTGTCTTCAGATTTGATCTCAGGTCAATCTTTGAGGCTCCAGAGGTCAAAAAGTGAGAAAATTTTGTTTTTCCTTGATAGTGTTTTGCTATTAACTTTTTACTTAATAAAGAACCTGTTTACGCCATTGTGCTTATCTTGTCAAGGCTCTTTGAATGATATACAAGGTGACCTTGCTAAGTCAACTTAACAATTTGACCTCAGGTCAAGGTCAAGTGGTGACCCAAGTAGGGCATGTTGCATATGGGAAGACGTATATCGACGAGACAAACACATTGATGTCTGTTTTACTTCTCTATCTTCATTATGTCGGGAGTTATTGACAAAAAAGTGATGGTGACCTCGCATGACCTCAAATGACCCAATAGGGGTCACTGAACAAAAATTACACTTGGATCAAGAATATCCTATAATAACATGATCCAGAAGTAATTGGACTAATATCATGCATATCCTTGAAATAGGGAGCATTTTTATATTTCCCCATGTACTTATTATGGGGAGTTTACGAAATTGACCTGACCTTAAGTCACCGATATAAAAACTTCGAGATATACGAATTGTAAGTACTTATGGCCTCATGACATCCTGTAAGTTTCAAACTGATCGGTGAAAAACTCTGGCTTTGGCACAACTTCAAACATTTTTGGAGGTGGGGTCACTTGACCTGGTCTGGTGACCTGACCTGAGATGACCCGAGGTTAATTTTGTCAAAGTGTGCGCAATTGATGTCCTAACAGGTGTGTCAAAACCCGGCGGAGCTGCGCGCCGCCGTTTTTTCGCTATCATTGAAAAACCTGAGGGGGGGGGGCGGAAATCACCACCCCCCCCCCCTGCAGTGCGCGGGTTAAGAATCTGAATCAGAATCAGGTTATTGAATAACCTGAAGACGGCCTATGACCAAACTGACTTGCCTAAGATTTACAATACATTTTAATTCAAAATCGTAGAAAAATGAGAAACATGTTTACATGTTTTTCAGAGTTCGAAGATTTCCACCGGGCCGTCGCACACACAAACAAGTGGGAGGAGCTTGTTTGTGTGTGTGTGTGTGTGTGTGTGTGTGTGTGTGTGTGTGTGTGTGTGTGTGTGTGTGTGTGTGTCCAACGGAGCATATTGGCACGTGGCGCTCAAACGGATGGGTTGATTTCGACGCGGGTGGCACCGTTCGATGCGGCAAAACGTCGGACAGATCACGGTACTATTTTCGGGTCAATCGATGGCACGTGCCCAAGTGCCAAAACGTGGGCGCCAACATTTTTTTTTCTCGCCTCCTCAGGTCACAAGGTTGTTGACGCAGACTTGATACTCGCGGGTCACGTGCGCGATACACCGGCACAAAATCCATTAATGGCTTCCGATGCTGAGGGGGGCAAAATAAACCCTCCAGGGGGGTAAAACCAAATTACCATTTTGAATAAGTCAGTTGCGGGACTCCGCCGTCAGCTGGTGTCGGACGGCCGTGGATACTGTGCCGCATAGAAGGATACTGCGCCGCACAGCACTGAGAGCCGGCCGGCACCGCCCAGTGGCGGCTTGTGGTGACGTCACAGTCTGAGGTCACCGCAACGGCCAGTCAGCGGTGGCCTGGCCGGCTGGGGCCAAACTACGGAATTATCGTACGATTTTGACCCCAAGGCAATGCCCCGATCGCTTTGCCGGCCTCTAGTAGCAAAAGGCTTTGGTGTTTACAAATTATTTGTATTCAAACAACTATCAATCAAAACCGTATGTCATCACGTACCGGTGCAGCGATCCAGGTGCTTCTTCGTCGCCATGTGCACGCTTTTTGTATCTCAATCTACACCCACGGACGCTGCACTGACTCGGCATCTCCACAAATGACCATTATTGTTCGTTTGAGGAATTGTCAACGCATCAGCACAGGCGGATCGAGTGGGGGGGGGGCAAAATTGGCAGTTGACCCCCCCTCCCCCCTCCCCCAAACGAAAAGTCGGGGGCAAAAGTACTCCCCTGTCCGGGACAGTGCCCCCGCGCGCGTTCCTGCATTGGCTGTAAGAAGTGACAACTAGCCTGCGCCACGCTGGGGGGGGGGGGGGGGGGAGGAGCAAATCTGCCCCTCCCGGATTTTCCCAATAACTGAACACTGATAGATATCGAAGTGAAATTTTAGTACCTTATGCTGCATCAATTCTACTTCTTCGTACTAAATTTCAATTAAATCGATGTAGTGCTTTGGGAAATAAGGACGTTCTATTGACATGGCTGCCATTTTGGGTGGAAAACGATAATTTTTTGAAAAATCGTAGAACATCGAGTTTTGATGCAAATTGCAAATAAAAACGTCGAAAGAAAGTAAATGACATTTTATTCAAAATGGCTATCTCGGATTTGCGTGCTGTTGGGTTTTTGGTCCCAAAAATAAAACAAAAACAAAATCGGGAAAAATCCCCAAAACCAATTGTTGATATTTAAAAAACGAAAAACATTGATTGGAGCACAAAGCATGGATGCTACCCACACCAAATTTGAAAGCAATATTGTTATTTGTGACTGACTTACGGCTCCCTAAGTTAGGTAACTCATGACGTATTTTTTTTAATTACGTTTTTTTGGCTTCTAGTGACCAGATACAGAAAAATAAATGCCAGCGCTAAACTTCTGAGACAAAACTGGTCTAGAAACATGCCTTTTAATTTATATTAATCAATTGCAAATTTTGACCTTTTGTGACCTGACCTTGACCTGAGGGCCATTCTAGGGGGGGTCAGTTGTGAAAATTGCTGCTTCTATCGAATTATACGTGTAAACTAACCCACCAAATATGTGTAGCATGGCTGTCGTAGACCTCTTGCCAATAGTGACCTTTTGTAACCTGACCTTGATCTTGACATTTGCTTAAAATTTCACTTTTGCTTATGCGGGATATACATTATACCTTTGAGAGCACTTTGTGCGTTTATAGTCGCAATCTAAGGCTTAGGATGGAGAGTACCTATGTCCCAAAACTCTAATACTTCTATTTTGACCTTTGACCTGACCGTGACCTTATTTGGAAAATTTCACGTAAGCTTTAGATGCGTCTCATTAAGAGCTTTCGAATGCCGCCTTGCGCGTCTCGCTGCGGTTATTGGTTCAGAAGATAACGAGGGGCAGGATCTTCCCCCAGCGTGGTCGGCTGAATACCACAGCGAGGCGCAGGTTAGGTGATAATTAACCCTCGCCCTACGGGGGGGGGGGCTTGACAGGCCCCCCTGAGGTTTTTCTTGAATAACTTTTGACACATGGGGGCACCTTGCTGAAATTTTTGGTAGCTGAGTTTACAACAATTATACGTAGGCTGTAAAAATTTAATTGAAATTGGTCAAGTAGTTTGGGAGATAATAATGTTTTGATGACGTCATGTTGGTAAAAAATGATAAATATTGGGAAAATCGTAGAAAACAGAGTTTTAAAGTAAATTGCAAACGCAATTCACCAAAGATGCAAAATGGCATTATCTTTAAAATGACAATCTTTAATTTTCAAAACTTTGGGTTTTTTACTCCTAAAATTCCAAAACCTGATTTTTTTTGGAAAAATCCCCACAAAATCAAAATTTTCAAAGATATTAGAAAAACCGGAATATATGTGAGAGAACTGAGTATGGGCAATACCCATACCAAATTGCAAAGCAATATCTTCATTTTTGACTGAGCGATGGCTTCCTAAGTGTAAGAAACTGATGACGTCATTTTTTCAAATAACTTTTTTTTACATTTTTGGACAAGATACGAACAAATAATTACCTTTTTTGTATTTCTGAGCCAAAACTGGTCTAGGAACATGACTTTTTATTTACCTTTATTAATTTCTAATTTTGAGGTTTTCTGAAGAGCAAAATCGCTGTTCTGGACGTGGTAAATCCGAGGTCATTCACTTGACCTGGAAGGTCACCCGTTGACCGGAAACCTAAAAATCGCATACTGTTAGATTCCTCTCATGACAGGCAACATGCTGGTTCTTACCGCATTGCTCTAAGTTGCTTGGTTTGGAAGTTAACAGGGGGGCTGTCAGGCCCCCCCCCCGTAGGGCGAAGGTGAAAAAGCTCCCGTAGGGCGAGGGTTAAAAACTCCTCTCCCTTGTCAACGACGTTTTCGTACTGAGAACACCCCCCCCCCCCCCCCCGGTCAACAACTTTTCGCGCTGACGACCTGACGCCGGCGCCCCCTGCAGGTGGCAAAATATGCGCCCCCGGCCTGCAGCCCCAGCCCCCCCCCCCCCCCCCGAATGAAAATCCTGGATCCACCCCCGACATGAACTGTGCTTGTCTGATGAATCACAAAAGTTGCATTTAATATTATCTGTCACGCAGAAGCAGATATGAAGAGAAGATCGGGCGTCGAAATGTTTGAAGCCTTAAAATGCGCGCCGAAGGCGCGCAATTTTTTCCCGTTCAAATTCCCGAATGTATTTTTTTCTGAATGTATGACTGATGCTATTCGACCTTTATTCTCAGTAGGTAATCTATGCTATGTATTCTTTTGTTATTACTTCTCAGTAGGTATTTGTATCTTTGAACTAAGTATTGCTATTGTCACTCATCATATAAAACAAGCGCGAGGTAGAGAATTTGTGTTCAAGGTAAACGTTAAGTAGACGTACGCGCGTTTTTATGTACAAGCCCATTAATTTGTTTAATGAATATTTAACTGCCATTAATTTAATTAGTTAATTGAATACACTTAGTTACGTCACCTAAATGAGAGTGATTGTAAAGTGGTGATGATTAATTATTAAAGTATGCATGACACCGCGTAGAGGTATTGGGAGTAATGCAACTGAGTGCAAGGAAACCGATCTTTAAGGAGGTAGGTACTCGAACCCGCACCCGCACCCTGCTGGCGGAATGTTTGAAGACCTCAACAACAAGTTTTTTTTCTCCGGAAATGACGAGAAAACGGTGGTGCAGTAGCCCCGCAATTCCTGCTTCCACCTATTCACTGATCTTTAGCGCAACCTCTCTGAAATTGTTGACCAAAGGTCATTTTAGGTCACGGCTTCACGGCGATCAAGAGGCAGGTAAACCCACCTTCGAAAAAGTTTGAAGTGGCGTTAATTACATTGTGTTTGTCTTGTCGAGACGCATTTCGCAATGTGCAACATGACCCACCTGGGTCATCACATGGCCTTGACCTGAAATCAAAGTTTGGATTGACCAAACCCGGTCATGCTTGGTGTGACTGAAAGCATCTAGATGAGACAAACACGATGGTGTTACAATCATTGTCATCTTTATTATGTAAAGAATTATTAACAAAAAACTGCTAAATAGCATAACCTCTTGGTGACTTCCTAAAGCTAAACTATTGGAGTGTTCTTAAATGGGGGACACTTTCAAGAGTTATCGATTGTTTTTGTTCTGTTTATTCCTTGCGATCTTAGTTCCCGAAGCGATAAAAAGGCGCTGGGGCAGAGTCCACAAGATGCCAAATTTTACGTTTGATCACTTCTGGGGACCTTAACTGCGGCGCTGCGCCATTTGTCGAGGGGGTGTCCGTTAGACCCCATAGGAAGCGTGGAAATCTCGTGGCCCTGCCGGGCTCGGAAAGCTAGGTCAAGAGCTGGGGAAATTGAGACACACTGTCTTTTAGGCTCAAGCGGTTAAATGCCGTGGGTCGAACCCGGGGGCGATGGAAGAGGGGGCAAGGGGAGCATCTGCTTCTCTCAAGAAGTTGGAGAGGCAAACATATGATTTGCTCCAAAAAAAAACTCAGATCAGCCTGGGGTATCCCAGACGTCTGAGAAGAAAAAAAAAACGAATACAAAAAAAGGATTGGAAGGGTCTTCCATCAGGCCTGACAAGGCTCCTCTCGGCCCGGCACGGTGCCCTCTCAGACCGGCAGAGGGCCATCTCGAGCCTGTCATGTGCCCTCTCAGACCTGCATAGGGTATTATCAGACCGACCTAAGGCCCTGTCAGACTGTTCGAGGGTCCTCTCAGAGTGCAGTAGCTCCCTCTTCAGACTTAAGAGGGGTCCTTCTCAAATCTGACCTGGGCTTCTCAGACCGGCCGAGGGCCCTTTCAGATCGACCGAGCTGCTCTGATGGGCATAAAACCCTCTCAGATCTGGAAAATATCAACTCAGATCAGCCTGTGGTATCCCAGACGTCCAATGGACCCCTCCGGCCGCCTGGAGGGGTCCATACCCGCCTGAGAGGGTATAAAATACCCTCTCAGACCGGCCGAGGGCCTTCTTAGGGCGGTTGCCTGCCCTCTCAGACCGACCGAGGGTACCTCCAGGCTGACCGTGGACCCTTTCATACCAGCTTAAGATCCTATCAAGACCTGCCAGAGGCCTCTTCAGGCCCAAGGCCTTCTAACCGGCTGAGGGCCACTTCAGGCCCTCAACCAGTCGTGACATACGAGAGTACTTCTTTGGTTTGGTTTCATTTATGGACCAAGCTTCTCTTGGAGCCAAGGCAATAATTAAAACTCTCACCCTGTTCCGAGGGGTGTTGGGGGCCCGGTCCACTTTTCAGAGGCCCGTCGAAGGATTTGAACCTCGGTCCCTGGCAAAGGAAACAAACATCCTTCCACTGTGCCGATTGCCACCAAATAGCACTTGTGCATTGTCCAGACACTGGTCAGAATCGTCTTTTCTGCGCCGAAACTGAAGCGATATTTGCCTTAAAATTATTATTTGAGTTTGTTTTACTTATTTTATCGCTCTCGTTATTAAATTTGCGTGTATTTAAGATGTTTACCTTCATTTACTCCAGCGATGTCGTTTTTTATATACATCCGATGACAAATAGGTGCCCCCCCCCCCCCAGTGACGCGATTTTGCCTCGACTGGGGGTGCTGGGGGCTTCACTGGGGCCCGCAGCCCCCCCCCCCCGCCCCCGTTAACATGTTAGAGAAGGCCCTGGTATATGGCCTTGACTGGTTGGACGATACCAATTACCAAACAAAAACCACGATAACAAAACCGGCTCGCACTAAAATACGGCTCACGTTATCACTAAAATACGGACTCACGTTATCAGTGAGCCAGAGATGACGTCACCGTGACGTCACCTCTGGGTTGAAGCTCTTCCCGGGAGCAACTTGTCAATACCTAAGGGGGTGGAAGCAACTTACGAATACAGGCCACCGCTGCGTAGCGCCGCTAGACTTCGGAAATACGCCCCCCGGCACAGCGAAGGTTAACCCTCGCCCTACGGGAGCTTTTTTCACCGCCCTACGGGGGGCCTGACAGCCCCCCCCCCCTGTTAACTTCCAAACCAAGCAACTTAGAGCAATGCGGTAAGAACCAGCATGTTGCCTGTCATGAGAGGAATTTAACAGTATGCAATTTTTAGGTTTCAGATCAACGGGTGACCTTCCAGGTCAAGTAAATGACCTCGGATTTACCACGTCCAGAACAGCGATCCAGAACTCTTCAGATCCAGAACTCTTCAGAAAACCTCAAAATTAGAAATTTATAAATGTAAATAAAAAGGCATGTTCCTAGACCAGTTTTGGCTCAGAAATACAGAAAATTTAATTATTTGTTCGTATCTTGTCAAAAAAAGTCAAAAAAGTTATTTTTAAAAATGACGTCATCAGTTTCTTACACTTAGGGAGCCATCACTCAGTCAAAAATGAAGATATTGCTTTGAAATTTGGTATGGGTATTGTCCATACTCAGTTCTCTCACTATATATCGGTTTTTCTAACATCTTTGAAATTTTTTGATGTGGGGACTTTTCCACACAAAAAAATAGGGGTCAAAAACCCAAAATTTTGCAAATCCGAGATTGCCATTTTAAAGAGAATGTCATTTTGTATCTTTGGTGAATTTCGTTTTTTATTTGCTTTAAAACTCTGTTTTCTACGATTTTTCTAATATTTCTCATTTTTTTGCCAACATGACGTCATCAAAACATGATTATCTCCCAAACTACTTAACCAATTTCAATTAAATTTTTACAGCATGCGTATAATTGTAAATTCAGCTACCGAAAATTTCAGCAAGATGCGCTGCATGTGTAAAAAGTTATTCAAGAAAAACCTCAGGGGGGGGGGGCCGTCACCCCCGTAGGGCGAGGGTTAACTCGCGCCCCGCTGGGGGTAAATTTGCCCCCCTCCCGGATTTTCTGAATAACTTGAAAACTATGAGTGATAGCGACGTCAAACTTCAATACCTTACGCTGCATCAATTCTACGTCTTCTCACAAAATTTATCTGAAATTGAGGCAGTACTTTGGAAGATAATGACGTTTTACTGACGTCATGTCATGCCTTTTTTGGTGGAAAAACGATAAATGTTAGAAAATTCGTAGAAAATAGAGTTTTGATGCAAATTGCAAATAAACGTCAAAAGAAAGGAAATGACATTCCCTTCAAAATGGCTATCTCGGATTTGCGAAATTTTGGGTTTTTGACACCCAAAATAAAAATTAACTTATTTTTGGGGAAATTTTCCGCAAAATCTTTTCTTTTAAGATATAAAAAACGGAATATATGTTAGAGAACCAAGTATGGACGATACTCAAACCAAATTTCAAAGCAATATCTTTATTTTCTACTGACTTATGGCTCCCTAAGTATAAGTAACTCATGATGTAATTTTTTTTTAAATTACGTTCTTTGGCTTTTAGTGATTAGATACAGATAAATAAATACTACTGCTTTATTTCTGAGATAAAGTTGGTCTAGAAACATGCCTTTTGTAATTGGACAAATCAATTTAATATTGTGTCGTTATTGTGACCTGACCTTGACCTGATGGCCATTATATGGAGTCAGGTTGTGAAAATGGCTGCTACTATCGAATTATACGTGTAAAATAACCCCTACGACATGTGTCACATGGCTTTCGTAGACCTGTGACCTTTTGTGACCTGACCTTGACCTTGACCTTTGCTTACAATTTCACTTTCGCTTTTACGGGAGATGCATTATACCTTTGAGAGCACCATGTGCGATAATAGTCGCAATCTAAGGCTTTGGATGGAAAGTACGGCCAGAAACTCAAATACCTCCATTTTGACCTTTGACCTGATCGTGACCTAACATGTGACCTTATTTTAAGAATTTATGGTACGCATTATATTCGTCTCCTTGAGAGCTTTCGGTCGCCGCCTTGCACGTCCGGCTACGGTCTTGGTTCGGAAGATACGAGGGGAAGGGGTAAAAATTCCCCCCCCCCCCCAGCGGGGCGCGTTCGGCTGCAGACCCCAGCGGGGCGCGGGTTAAGGCAGCACAAATGCCATGAAACAATGATGAACAGGATTCCATGGAAGAATGCACAGAAATATATTTGAGTCGTCACAACGTCATCGTCTTACTATGGGAGTTGGATTGCCTTGCCAACCTGCTTAATCTTGTATTAAGCGAACCCAAAAATCGCATTGTCTGACTGGTTGCTGTCGTTTGGTGCTATATGAACAGCTGGATGGTCTGGACTGGTACCTGGCGTACAGTGCCGAGCGACCGTGGCTGTACGCCCTGCTGGTTCTGTCGTTCGGCGTGCCAGCCTGTCTGCTCATCTCCTGCTGTCTGCCAGAGAGTGTAAGTACCGCCTCCTGGTCGCATGGCCCCTGTCTGCTCACCTCCTGCTGTCTGTCAGAGAGTGTAAGTACCTCCTCCTGGTCACATTCCCCTGTCTGCTCATCTCCTGCTGTCTGCCAGAGAGTGTAAGTACCGCCTCCTGGTCACATGTCCCCTGTCTGCTCACCTCCTGCTGTCTGCCAGAGAGTGTAAGTACCGCCTCCTGGTCACATGGCCCCTGTCTGCTCATCTCCTGCTGTCTACCAGAGAGTGTAAGTACCGCCTCCTGGTCACATGTCCCCTGTCTGCTCATCTCCTGCTGTCTGCCAGAGAGTGTAAGTACCGCCTCCTGGTCACATGTCCCTTGTCTGCTCATCTCCTGCTGTCTGCCAGAGAGTGTAAGTACCGCCTCCTGGTCACATGGCCCCTGTCTGCTCACCTCCTGCTGTCTGCCAGAGAGTGTAAGTACCGCCTCCTGGTCACATGTCCCCTGTCTGCTCATCTCCTGCTGTCTGCCAGAGAGTGTAAGTACCGCCTCCTGGTCACATGGCCCCTGTCTGCTCATCTCCTGCTGTCTGCCAGAGAGTGTAAGTACCGCCTCCTGGTCACATGTCCCCTGTCTGCTCATCTCCTGCTGTCTGCCAGAGAGTGTAAGTACCGCCTCCTGGTCACATGTCCCCTGTCTGCTCACCTCCTGCTGTCTGCCAGAGAGTGTAAGTACCGCCTCCTGGTCACATGTCCCCTGTCTCCTAGTTATGCTGTGGTGTGGTGTGGCTACTGACCGTCTGCTGTGGTGTGTGGCTACTGACCGTCTGCTGTGGTGTGGTGTGACTACTGACCGTCTGCTGTGGTGTGGTGTGGCTACTGACCGTCTGCTGTGGTGTGGTGTGGCTACTGACCGTCTGCTGTGGTGTGTGGCTACTGACCGTCTGCTGTGGTGTGTGGCTACTGACCGTCTGCTGTGGTGTGGTGTGGCTACTGACCATCTGCTGTGGTGTGTGGCTACTGACCGTCTGCTGTGGTGTGTGGCTACTGACCGTCTGCTGTGGTGTGGTGTGGCTACTGACCGTCTGCTGTAGTGTGTGGCTACTGACCGTCTGCTGTGGTGTGGTGTGGCTACTGACCGTCTGCTGTGGTGTGGTGTGTGGCTACTGACCGTCTGCTGTGGTGTGTGGCTACTGACCGTCTGCTGTGGTGTGACTACTGACCGTCTGCTGTGGTGTGTGACTACTGACCGTCTGCTGTGGTGTGGTGTGGCTACTGACCGTCTGCTGTGGTGTGTGGCTACTGACCGTCTGATGTGGTGTGGTGTGGCTACTGACCGTCTGCTGTGCTGTGGTGTGACTACTGACCGTCTGCTGTGGTGTGGTGTGGCTACTGACCGTCTGCTGTGGTGTGTGGCTACTGACCGTCTGCTGTGGTGTGGTGTGGCTACTGACCGTCTGCTGTGGTGTGTGGCTACTGACCGTCTGCTGTGGTGTGGTGTGTGACTACTGACCGTCTGCTGTGCTGTGGTGTGTGGCTACTGACCGTCTGCTGTGGTGTGGTGTGTGGCTACTGACCGTCTGCTGTGGTGTGTGGCTACTGACCGTCTGCTGTGGTGTGTGGCTACTGACCGTCTGCTGTGGTGTAGTGTGGCTACTGACCATCTGCTGTGGTGTGGTGTGGCTACTGACCGTCTGCTGTGGTGTGGTGTGACTACTGACCGTCTGATGTGGTGTGGTGTGGCTACTGACCGTCTGCTGTGGTGTGGCTACTGACCGTCTGCTGTGGTGTGGTGTGTGGCTACTGACCGTCTGCTGTGGTGTGGCTACTGACCGTCTGCTGTGGTGTGGTGTGTGGATACTGACCGTCTGCTGTGGTGTGACTACTGACCGTCTGCTGTGGTGTGTGGCTACTGACCGTCTGCTGTGGTGTGGTGTGGCTACTGACCGTCTGTTGTGGTGTGGTGTGGCTACTGACCGTCTGCTGTGGTGTGGTGTGACTACTGACCGTCTGCTGTGGTGTGTGGCTACTGACCGTCTGCTGTGGTGTGGTGTGGCTACTGACCTTCTGCTGTGGTGTGGTGTGGCTACTGACCGTCTGCTGTGGTGTGGTGTGGCTACTGACCGTCTGCTGTGGTGTGGTGTGGCTACTGACCGTCTGCTGTGGTGTGTGGCTACTGACCGTCTGCTGTGGTGTGTGGCTACTGACCGTCTGCTGTGGAATGGTGTGGCTACTGACCGTCTGCTGTGGTGTGTGGCTACTGACCGTCTGCTGTGGTGTGGTGTGTGACTACTGACCGTCTGATGTGGTGTGGTGTGACTACTGACCGTCTGATGTGGTGTGGTGTGGCTACTGACCGTCTGCTGTGGTGTGTGGCTACTGACCGTCTGCTGTGGTGTGGTGTGACTACTGACCGTCTGATGTGGTGTGGTGTGGCTACTGACCGTCTGCTGTGGTGTGTGGCTACTGACCGTCTGCTGTGGTGTGGTGTGACTACTGACCGTCTGCTGTGGTGTGGTGTGGCTACTGACCGTCTGCTGTGGTGTGGTGTGGCTACTGACCGTCTGCTGTGGTGTGTGGCTACTGACCGTCTGCTGTGGTGTGGTGTGGCTACTGACCGTCTGCTGTGGTGTGGTGTGTGGCTACTGACCGTCTGCTGTGGTGTGTGGCTAATGACCGTCTGCTGTGGTGTGTGGCTACTGACCGTCTGCTGTGGTGTGGTGTGGCTACTGACCATCTGCTGTGGTGTGGCTACTGACCGTCTGCTGTGGTGTGTGGCTACTGACCGTCTGCTGTGGTGTGGTGTGGCTACTGACCGTCTGCTGTAGTGTGTGGCTACTGACCGTCTGCTGTGGTGTGGTGTGGCTACTGACCGTCTGCTGTGGTGTGGTGTGTGGCTACTGACCGTCTGCTGTGGTGTGTGGCTACTGACCGTCTGCTGTGGTGTGACTACTGACCGTCTGCTGTGGTGTGTGACTACTGACCGTCTGCTGTGGTGTGGTGTGGCTACTGACCGTCTGCTGTGGTGTGGTGTGGCTACTGACCGTCTGCTGTGGTGTGGTGTGGCTACTGACCGTCTGCTGTGGTGTGGTGTGACTACTGACCGTCTGCTGTGGTGTGTGGCTACTGACCATCTGCTGTGGTGTGGTGTGGCTACTGACCTTCTGCTGTGGTGTGGTGTGGCTACTGACCGTCTGCTGTGGTGTGGTGTGGCTACTGACCGTCTGCTGTGGTGTGGTGTGGCTACTGACCGTCTGCTGTGGTGTGTGGCTACTGACCGTCTGCTGTGGTGTGTGGCTACTGACCGTCTGCTGTGGAATGGTGTGGCTACTGACCGTCTGCTGTGGTGTGTGGCTACTGACCGTCTGCTGTGGTGTGGTGTGTGACTACTGACCGTCTGATGTGGTGTGGTGTGACTACTGACCGTCTGATGTGGTGTGGTGTGGCTACTGACCGTCTGCTGTGGTGTGTGGCTACTGACCGTCTGCTGTGGTGTGGTGTGACTACTGACCGTCTGATGTGGTGTGGTGTGGCTACTGACCGTCTGCTGTGGTGTGTGGCTACTGACCGTCTGCTGTGGTGTGGCTACTGACCGTCTGCTGTGGTGTGACTACTGACCGTCTGCTGTGGTGTGGTGTGGCTACTGACCGTCTGCTGTGGTGTGGTGTGGCTACTGACCATCTGCTGTGGTGTGTGGCTACTGACCGTCTGCTGTGGTGTGTGGCTACTGACCGTCTGCTGTGGTGTGGTGTGGCTACTGACCGTCTGCTGTAGTGTGTGGCTACTGACCGTCTGCTGTGGTGTGGTGTGGCTACTGACCGTCTGCTGTGGTGTGGTGTGTGGCTACTGACCGTCTGCTGTGGTGTGTGGCTACTGACCGTCTGCTGTGGTGTGACTACTGACCGTCTGCTGTGGTGTGTGACTACTGACCGTCTGCTGTGGTGTGGTGTGGCTACTGACCGTCTGCTGTGGTGTGTGGCTACTGACCGTCTGCTGTGGTGTGTGGCTACTGACCGTCTGATGTGGTGTGGTGTGGCTACTGACCGTCTGCTGTGCTGTGGTGTGACTACTGACCGTCTGCTGTGGTGTGGTGTGGCTACTGACCGTCTGCTGTGGTGTGTGGCTACTGACCGTCTGCTGTGGTGTGGTGTGGCTACTGACCGTCTGCTGTGGTGTGTGGCTACTGACCGTCTGCTGTGGTGTGGTGTGTGACTACTGACCGTCTGCTGTGCTGTGGTGTGTGGCTACTGACCGTCTGCTGTGGTGTGGTGTGTGGCTACTGACCGTCTGCTGTGGTGTGTGGCTACTGACCGTCTGCTGTGGTGTGTGGCTACTGACCGTCTGCTGTGGTGTAGTGTGGCTACTGACCGTCTGCTGTGGTGTGGTGTGGCTACTGACCGTCTGCTGTGGTGTGGTGTGACTACTGACCGTCTGATGTGGTGTGGTGTGGCTACTGACCGTCTGCTGTGGTGTGGCTACTGACCGTCTGCTGTGGTGTGGTGTGTGGCTACTGACCGTCTGCTGTGGTGTGGCTACTGACCGTCTGCTGTGGTGTGGTGTGTGGATACTGACCGTCTGCTGTGGTGTGACTACTGACCGTCTGCTGTGGTGTGTGGCTACTGACCGTCTGCTGTGGTGTGGTGTGGCTACTGACCGTCTGCTGTGGTGTGGTGTGGCTACTGACCGTCTGCTGTGGTGTGGTGTGACTACTGACCGTCTGCTGTGGTGTGTGGCTACTGACCGTCTGCTGTGGTGTGGTGTGGCTACTGACCTTCTGCTGTGGTGTGGTGTGGCTACTGACCGTCTGCTGTGGTGTGGTGTGGCTACTGACCGTCTGCTGTGGTGTGGTGTGGCTACTGACCGTCTGCTGTGGTGTGTGGCTACTGACCGTCTGCTGTGGTGTGTGGCTACTGACCGTCTGCTGTGGAATGGTGTGGCTACTGACCGTCTGCTGTGGTGTGTGGCTACTGACCGTCTGCTGTGGTGTGGTGTGTGACTACTGACCGTCTGATGTGGTGTGGTGTGACTACTGACCGTCTGATGTGGTGTGGTGTGGCTACTGACCGTCTGCTGTGGTGTGTGGCTACTGACTGTCTGCTGTGGTGTGGTGTGACTACTGACCGTCTGATGTGGTGTGGTGTGACTACTGACCGTCTGCTGTGGTGTGGCTACTGACCGTCTGCTGTGGTGTGGTGTGTGGCTACTGACCGTCTGCTGTGGTGTGGCTACTGACCGTCTGCTGTGGTGTGGTGTGTGGATACTGACCGTCTGCTGTGGTGTGACTACTGACCGTCTGCTGTGGTGTGTGGCTACTGACCGTCTGCTGTGGTGTGGTGTGGCTACTGACCGTCTGCTGTGGTGTGGTGTGGCTACTGACTGTCTGCTGTGGTGTGGTGTGACTACTGACCGTCTGCTGTGGTGTGTGGCTACTGACCGTCTGGTGTGGTGTGGCTACTGACCGTCTGCTGTGGTGTGGTGTGGCTACTGACCGTCTGCTGTGGTGTGTGGCTACTGACCGTCTGCTGTGGTGTGGTGTGGCTACTGACCGTCTGCTGTGGTGTGGTGTGGCTACTGACCGTCTTCTGTGGTGTGTGGCTACTGACCGTCTGCTGTGGTGTGTGGCTACTGACCGTCTGCTGTGGTGTTTGGCTACTGACCGTCTGCTGTGGTGTGGTGTGGCTACTGACCGTCTGCTGTGGTGTGGTGTGGCTACTGACCGTCTGCTGTGGTGTGTGGCTACTGACCGTCTGCTGTGGTGTGGTGTGTGACTACTGACCGTCTGCTGTGGTGTGGTGTGGCTACTGACCGTCTGCTGTGGTGTGGTGTGGCTACTGACCGTCTGCTGTGGTGTGTGGCTACTGACCGTCTGCTGTGGTGTGTGACTACTGACCGTCTGATGTGGTGTGTGGCTACTGACCGTCTGCTGTGGTGTGTTACTACTGACCGTCTGCTGTGGTGTGGTGTGTGGCTACTGACCGTCTGCTGTGGTGTGTGGCTACTGACTGTCTTCTGTGGTGTGGTGTGGCTACTGACCGTCTGCTGTATGTATGTATGTATGTATATTCTCAGTGATCCACATGCACATCGTGGTTTTTCATGCACCGCGTCAATATAAAAACACATAGTGAGATGAAGCACATGGCACAGGGTAAAAATGCACTACGAAGCATAAAAACAAGTTTCTAAAAATCGCATACATGCATACATGGCATACGATCGCGGCAGACGTCACTCACAATCGAACATATGCTCCTTCAAGGCGCGTTTAAAACCCGCTCCGCCCTTCTCTCTCACAGCCTCCGGCAGCGCGTTGTAAAGCGACGGGGCTGAGTAGGCAAACATCCGTTTACCCAGTTCGGTTCTCACCGGTACAGGTTTGAATTGGCCCGCTCGTCGCGTGTTGTGGCTGTGACTGCTTGTGCATATGTTTTTTGCTAACGAGAGTGGCTCACCGGATGAGATGACTGAACGAAATGCTGTAATTGTACTATATTGGTAAAGTGAGGTGGAGCGCAGCCAGTTCAATGAACGAATGACGTCACTAACGTGTTCGCGCCTGGAAAGTCCTGTGACAGTTCTAGCCGAAAAGTTAATGATTTTCTGGATGCGGTTACGAGTTTCCGATGAGCTGTTTCCGTACACCGCCAGACAATATCGCAGTCGAGACATGACCAACGAGTTCACCAACATGACCATGACCTCACGGGGCAGCCAATGACGGGCGGCCGTCAGTCCCAGTAGGATTCCCGTGCAACATCCGGTGACTTGGTCCAGATGGGGGCGGAATGACATGTGGCGGTCCATTGTCAGGCCGAGATTACGGACCTTCGAAGTCTCCGTAATTGTTTCGCCATCAAATTGAATTTGGATGGGCGGAACGCCTTTCAAAAGCTGCTGGGTTCCAAACGTTATCAGCTGCGTTTTTGCAGCATTTATCTTAATTTTGCGACTAGAAAACCACTCCTTGACGGTGGCCAAGGTGGCCTCGAGTCGGCTGATCAGCTGTGGCAGCTCCTCCTTCCTGCCAGACACAGCAAGCTGACTATCATCAGCATACTGAACTAGCATGACAGATGGGTCAATGTGCATGTACATGTCATTCGAAAAAATGCTGAAAAGCAATGGCCCCAGGGCTGTGCCTTGGTAAATTCCGATAGGATTGCTCGCGAGTTGAGATGTCACAGTTTTGCCTTCACTGTGTATCTGGACGCGTTGAAAATGACCCGAAAGATAATTGCTGAACCATGTTGTGTCCACACCATATAAAGATAGTACCGAAAGAAGCTTCCCGTGGTCTATAGTGTCAAAACACTTACTACAATCAAGCATTGCAATCAGCACTATCTCACGCCGGTTCATTGCGGACAATATGTAATCTGACACGGTAAGCAGCGCCGTTTGTGTCGAGTGATTTCTTCTGTACGCGTGCTGTGTCGGCGAAAATAAATCATGGTCGCTAAAATATTGGTACAATTGCTCTTGCACTATGCGCTCAGTTATTTTCGAAAGTAGCGGGACGACAGATATGGGCCGAAACTGCGCAGGGTCGTCCAGTGCACCACCCTTATGTATGGGGTAAACTAACGAAATTTTCCAGTTGTCAGGGACAGTGCCGTGTGTGAGGCTCGCATTGACTAGTTTCAAAATAATATGTCCTACTACTCTAAAAGTGTTCTTAACCATGCGAGACGATATGCCATCAACGCCACAGGTGTTGGTGTTACGTAGGCCCATTACGACACCGCGCAGACATTCATATGACACCGCAGACACAGTGAACGAACATGTCACTACTCTGGGCAACAGAATGGGAACTCGCCGCGTCGGCACAACCGATGATGAGGTTTCACACCGATGCTGTGGTGTGTTACTACTGACCGTCTGCTGTGGTGTGGCTACTGACCGTCTGCTGTGGTGTGTGGCTACTGACCGTCTGCTGTGGTGTGTGGCTACTGACCGTCTGCTGTGGTGTGTGGCTACTGACCGTCTGCTGTGGTGTGTGGCTACTGACCGTCTGCTGTGGTGTGTTACTACTGACCGTCTGCTGTGGTGTGGTGTGGCTACTGACCGTCTGCTGTGGTGTGGTGTGTGACTACTGACCGTCTGCTGTGGTGTGTGGCTACTGACCGTCTGCTGTGGTGTGACTACTGACCGTCTGCTGTGGTGTGGTGTGTGACTACTGGCCGTCTGCTGTGGTGTGTGACTACTGACCGTCTTCTGTGGTGTGGTGTGACTAATGACCGTCTGCTGTGGTGTGGTGTGGCTACTGACCGTCTGCTGTGGTGTGGTGTGGCTACTGACCGTCTGCTGTGGTGTGGTGTGGCTACTGACCGTCTGCTGTGGTGTGTGGCTACTGACCGTCTGCTGTGGTGTGGTGTGACTAATGACCGTCTGCTGTGGTGTGGTGTGGCTACTGACCGTCTGCTGTGGTGTGGTGTGGCTACTGACCGTCTGCTGTGGTGTGTGGCTACTGACCGTCTGCTGTGGTGTGGTGTGGCTACTGACCGTCTGATGTGGTGTGGTGTGGCTACTGACCGTCTGATGTGGTGTGGTGTGGCTACTGACCGTCTGCTGTGGTGTGGTGTGGCTACTGACCGTCTGCTGTGGTGTGGTGTGGCTACTGACCGTCTGCTGTGGTGTGTGGCTACTGACCGTCTGCTGTGGTGTGTGGCTACTGACCGTTTGCTGTGGTGTGGTGTGGCTACTGACCGTCTGCTGTGGTGTGTGACTACTGACCGTCTGCTGTGGTGTGGTGTGGCTACTGACCGTCTGCTGTGGTGTGGTGTGGCTACTGACCGTCTGCTGTAGTGTGGTGTGGCTACTGACCGTCTGCTGTGGTGAGTGGCTACTGACCGTCTGCTGTGCTGTGGTGTGACTGCTGACCGTCTGCTGTGGTGTGTGGCTACTGACCGTCTGCTGTGGTGTGTTACTACTGACCGTCTGCTGTGGTGTGGTGTGGCTACTGACCGTCTGCTGTAGTGTGGTGTGACTACTGACCGTCTGCTGTGGTGTGGTGTGGCTACTGACCGTCTGGTGTGGTGTGTGGCTACTGGCCGTCTGCTGTGGTGTGGTGTGGCTACTGACCGTCTGCTGTGGTGTGTGGCTACTGACCGTCTGCTGTGGTGTGGTGTGGCTACTGACCGTCTGCTGTGGTGTGGTGTGGCTACTGACCGTCTGGTGTGGTGTGTGGCTACTGACCGTCTGCTGTGGTGTGGTGTGGCTACTGACCGTATGCTGTGGTGTGGTGTGGCTACTGACCGTCTGCTGTGGTGTGGTGTGGCTACTGACCGTCTGCTGTGGTGTGGCTACTGACCGTCTGCTGTGGTGTGGTGTGGCTACTGACCGTCTGCTGTGGTGTGGTGTGGCTACTGACCGTCTGCTGTGGTGTGTGGCTACTGACCGTCTGCTGTGGTGTGTGGCTACTGACCGCCTGCTGTGGTGTGTGGCTACTGACCGTCTGCTGTGGTGTGTGGCTACTGACCGTCTGCTGTGGTGTGGTGTGTGGCTACTGACCGTCTGCTGTGGTGTGGTGTGTGGCTACTGACCATCTGGTGTGGTGTGTGGCTACTGACCGTCTGCTGTGGTGTGTGGCTACTGACCGTCTGCTGTGGTGTGGTGTGTGGCTACTGACCGTCTGCTGTGGTGTGGTGTGTGACTACTGACCGTCTGCTGTGATGTGGTGTGACTACTGACCGTCTGCTGTGGTGTGGTGTGTGACTACTGACTGTCTGCTGTGGTGTGTGGCTACTGACCGTCTGCTGTGGTGTGTGGCTACTGACCGTCTGCTGTGGTGTGTGGCTACTGACCGTCTGCTGTGGTGTGTTACTACTGACCGTCTGCTGTGGTGTGGTGTGTGGCTACTGCCCGTCTGCTGTGGTGTGTGGCTACTGACCGTCTGCTGTGGTGTGTTACTACTGACCGTCTGCTGTGGTGTGGTGTGTGGCTACTGACCGTCTGCTGTGGTGTGGTGTGACTACTGACCGTCTGCTGTGGTGTGTTACTACTGACCGTTTGCTGTGGTGTGGTGTGTGGCTACTGACCGTCTGCTGTGGTGTGTTACTACTGACCGTCTGCTGTGGTGTGGTGTGTGGATACTGACCGTCTGCTGTGCTGTGGTGTGACTACTGACCGTCTGCTGTGGTGTGTTACTACTGACCGTCTGCTGTGGTGTGGTGTGGCTACTGACCGTCTGCTGTGGTGTGTTACTACTGACCGTCTGCTGTGGTGTGGTGTGTGGCTACTGACCGTCTGCTGTGGTGTGGTGTGTGACTACTGACCGTCTGCTGTGGTGTGGTGTGTGACTACTGACCGTCTGCTGTGGTGTGTGGCTACTGACCGTCTGCTGTGGTGTGTGGCTACTGACGGTCTGCTGTGGTGTGGTGTGGCTACTGACCGTCTGCTGTGGTGTGTGGCTACTGACCGTCTGCTGTGGTGTGGCTACTGACCGTCTGTTGTGGTGTGGTGTGGCTACTGACCGTCTGCTGTGGTGTGGTGTGTGGCTACTGACCGTCTGCTGTGGTGTGTGGCTACTGACCGTCTGCTGTGGTGTGGTGTGTGACTACTGACCGTCTGCTGTGATGTGGTGTGACTACTGACCGTCTGCTGTGGTGTGGTGTGTGACTACTGACTGTCTGCTGTGGTGTGTGGCTACTGACCGTCTGCTGTGGTGTGTGGCTACTGACCGTCTGCTGTGGTGTGTGGCTACTGACCGTCTGCTGTGGTGTGGTGTGTGGCTACTGACCGTCTGCTGTGGTGCGTGACTACTGACCGTCTGCTGTAGTGTGGTGTGGCTACTGACAGTCTGCTGTGGTGTGGTGTGTGACTACTGACCGTCTGCTGTGGTGTGGCTACTGACCGTCTGCTGTGGTGTGTTACTACTGACCGTTTGCTGTGGTGTGGTGTGACTACTGACCGTCTGCTGTGGTGTGGTGTGGCTACTGACCGTCTGCTGTGGTGTGGTGTGGCTACTGACCGTCTGCTGTGGTGTGTGGCTACTGACCGTCTGCTGTGGTGTGGTGTGGCTACTGACCGTCTGCTGTGGTGTGGTGTGGCTACTGACCGTCTGCTGTGGTGTGTGGCTACTGACCGTCTGCTGTGGTGTGGTGTGGCTACTGACCGTCTGCTGTGGTGTGGTGTGTGGCTACTGACCGTCTGCTGTGGTGTGGTGTGGCTACTGACCGTCTGCTGTGGTGTGGTGTGTGGCTACTGACCGTCTGCTGTGGTGTGGTGTGGCTACTGACCGTCTGCTGTGGTGTGGTGTGTGGCTACTGACCGTCTGCTGTGGTGTGGTGTGGCTACTGACCGTCTGCTGTGGTGTGGTGTGGCTACTGACCGTCTGCTGTGGTGTGTGGCTACTGACCGTCTGCTGTGGTGTGGTGTGGCTACTGACCGTCCGCTGTGGTGTGTGGCTACTGACCATCTGCTGTGGTGTGGTGTGGCTACTGACCGTCTGCTGTGGTGTGGCTACTGACCGTCTGCTGTGGTGTGGTGTGGCTACTGACCGTCTGCTGTGGTGTGGTGTGGCTACTGACCGTCTGCTGTGGTGTGTGGCTACTGACCGTCTGCTGTGGTGTGTTACTACTGACCGTCTAGTGTGGTGTGGCTACTGACCGTCTGCTGTGGTGTGGTGTGTGGCTACTGACCGTCTGCTGTGGTGTGGTGTGTGGCTACTGACCATCTGGTGTGGTGTGTGGCTACTGACCGTCTGCTGTGGTGTGTGGCTACTGACCGTCTGCTGTGGTGTGGTGTGGCTACTGACCGTCTGCTGTGGTGTGGTGTGTGGCTACTGACCGTCTGCTGTGGTGTGGTGTGTGACTACTGACCGTCTGCTGTGATGTGGTGTGACTACTGACCGTCTGCTGTGGTGTGGTGTGTGACTACTGACTGTCTGCTGTGGTGTGGTGTGACTACTGACCGTATGCTGTGCTGTGGTGTGACTACTGACCGCCTGGTGTGGTGTGACTACTGACCGTCTGCTGTGGTGTGACTACTGACCGTCTGCTGTGGTGCATGACTACTGACCGTCTGCTGTGGTGTGACTACTGACCGTTTGCTGTGGTGTGGTGTGACTACTGACCGTCTGATGTGGTGTGGTGTGACTACTGACCGTCTGCTGTGGTGTGGTGTGACTACTGACCGTCTGATGTGCTGTGGTGTGACTACTGACCGTCTGCTGTGGTGTGGTGTGACTACTGACCGTCTGCTGTGGTGTGACTACTGACCGTCTGCTGTGGTCCGCAGCTGGATCTCGAGGCGCAGCGCAGGAAGGCCGAGGCACTTAGAAAGGAGACGGACGAGCGGCCAAATGGCCCTCCGACGGGTAACAGCACGATGCCCCATACCCAGGTAAAACAGCAGCACGATACGCCCTACCCAGTTAAAACAACAGCACGATACGCCCTACCCAGGTAAAACAACAGAGCTGATTTGCTGTGCTGGGTGGTATATTTTTTTAAGGCGTGTGCGTGCATTCATGCGGACTCCATATTATCATGGTCAGAAGTGAATTTGGACATGCTCAGAGGCGGTCATGGTTTAGTGGGTACCGGTATAGTGCTGGACAGAGGCGGTCATATGTATGTATGTATGTATTCGTAAAAATTTCAATATCGTGGCTCTTCCGATTTCAGAGTCAATACAGTAAACACAATTATAAAAGCAGAAATCAATCAACACGTTTAAAATAACACACTCCATCACCCTTTAGCCATCTCAGTACACCCGCGTGAAAAAGACCGGGCGACTCGACTATCCTAAGCTGAGCAGGTAGACGGTTCCAGGCGGTGGTGGCTCGACATAGAAATGACCGGCGAGCGAGCTCCGTGCGCACGCGTGGAGTTTGCAGCATCATGCTCTCTGATCCCCGCGTGGTCCGGTCGGACACGTTTGCACGAGGCAACACAAGTGCGCGCAGATGGTCAGGCGACCTCAGTATCTGGTAGAGTACCACCAAGTCACGTTCAGTCAGCAGCTTTTCTACTTTAAACCACCCAAGTGATTTTAGAGAGGGCGAAATGTGTTGTGACCTTTTCAGTCCTGTGATGATTCTGGCACCAAAATTTAAAGCCTTCTGTATCCTATACTTTTGAGTTTTTGAGCAGCTTCCCCACACAGTCAGGCAGTATATGATGTGGGGATGAACAAGCCCTTCGATTATGGTCTGTTTTGTCTCGGGTGGTAATTGATGGCTCAGCTTCGCCAATCCCACCAGTATACTGTAGCAACGCCTGACGATGGCAGATACTTCCCAATTTAAACCAGAGTCTAATATTACCCCGAGGACTTTAACAGAAGAAGAAGGTCTGATGTTTTGTGATCCAAAACGTATTTCAAAACTTTCGTCAATGGAAAGTCGCTTAGATTTCACAACCAAAAGATCTGTTTTAGTGGGATTAATTTTGAGACGATTTTGCGTAAACAAATTTAGGACAGTGTCCAGCGTGGTCTCCACTCTGACACGGAGGTCACCAACGTTAGCCGGAGTATCCGCATCAATAAATTGCGCGTCGTCTGCATACATAATGAGCTGGCCATGGTGAATAAAAGAAGTCAAGTCATTAGTGAACAATAAAAACAGAATCGGCCCCAAAGTACTCCCCTGTACCACCCCGTGCGTCACTGGGAGCGGCATCGAACACCCTGCTACACGCTGCGCACGACCCTCGAGCCACCCCCGGAACCAATGGTCATCAACACCATACCATCCGAGCTTCTCCAGGAGCCGGCAATGCTGCACGCTGCCAAACACCTTGGACGTGTCAGTCGTCGTCAACGTCGAGACGAGGCCACGGTCCATGTTGCTAATAAGCATGTTGACAGCACACAACATCGTCGACTCCGTGGAGTTGGCCGGACGGAAGCCATGCTGTTCGGCGCACATGATGTGATGCTCGGTTAAATATGTCGACAACTGGTTTCCGACCACTCGCTCACAAAGCTTACCTACAATTGACAATATCGAAATAGGTCGAAAGTTGTTTGGCTCGCAACGGTCGCCACCTTTGAACAGAGGAGTGACAATAGCAGTTTTCCATGCTGCCGGTACATCGCCAGATACAAGTGAGCTGTTTACGATGTACAAGAGGTGTGGCGCAATTACAGGGAAAGTCAATCTAATTAAATGCACAGTGACACCGTCCTCGCCGCTCGCCTTTGACGCACCCAGCTGACCCAGCGCAGCCGACAGCTCGGGAAGAGTTGCCGGCCTGACACGGAAGGAGCCCGCGCACACGCGTGGGGGACGGGGTAGCACCGTCTCCCCCTCGTCAGCTGCCGCACTCAGCGCTGCGGCTGTGTCCGGCCCGACGGACTCGAAATAGCGGTTTAAACGGTCCGCCCACGTGGGATCAGCGGAACCGGCGGAGCTCGGCTGCGGCTCTGGCTTTTCCGCAGACACGATATACTTGCGTATATCTTGCCAGTGAACTGTTTTTGAGCTCTTGAATTGTTGCCTGAAGTGTGCTGTTCTGGCGGCGGCAAGTCGGTCTTTGACGTTCCGCAGACCGCGGTACGCCTGCCAGGTGGTGGAGCACGGGTTGTTGTCCTTCTCAGCTCGGGCATTGTCTCTCTCACTCATTATCTGCCTGATGTCCTCGTCCTCACTCACCCAGGGGCAAGGCCGGTTTCGGACCTTGATCTGAGTGAGCGACATGTGCTGGTTTATGAGACCGTCCCACACTGTCAGCCATGCGTCGTATTTTTCGGATGGTGACAGGGCTCCATAGACGGATGACCAGTCGGCTGTCAGTAGGTCTGGGCAGAGATGGTCTTTGTCGAGATGCTTTGTAGACCTCACGGTGATCTCACGAGGTGCGCGTCGAACGCGTGCTTCCGTCACCCGAGTGACGATCAAGGCATGGCCACTAATGTTTAGTGACCATGCCACTAATATTCATAGTTTAGTGGGTACCGGTGCAGTGCTGGACAGAGGCAGTCATGGTTTAGTGGGTATCGGTATAGTGCTGGACAGAGGCGGTCATGGTTTAGTGGGTATCGGTATAGTGCTGGACAGAGGCGGTCATGGTTTAGTGGGTATCGGTATAGTGCTGGACAGAGGCGGTCATGGTTTAGTGGGTACCTTTATAGTGCTGGACTGGTGATGGGAAGGTTCGAAAATTTAACGCGCACTGCCGGGGGGATTCCCCTCCCCCTCCGGTTTTCCATGAATAGCGGGAAAACGACGACACGCAGTGGCGCGAAATTTGGCACAGCTGTTTGGGCATCAATTACTCACACGGTGTGATTTATTTTTACCTCGGTTCATTTCAGGTCAGGTCACCAGGTCAAGTGAAGTGACCTCACCTCCAAAAAGTTTGCGGTCGTGCCACAGCCAAAGTGATTGACCAAACGGTTTGAAACTCACATGATGTCATCAGGTGTAAAGTACCTACAATTATTTTTTTTTAATCGGTGACCTAAGGTCAGGTCGATTTCGTGACCTTCCCATTATAAGTGAATGAGGAAAAATGAAAACACGTATACATCCATAGGAAATGGCTAAATTTGTTCAATTGTCACCACATTCACCACTCTTGTGCCAAATGCAAAGCCCTATGTCACATTTCTGTTCTTTGACCTCTACGAGGTCAGCTGAGGTGACCCCCAGGTATGGTTTTTCTTCGATTACTCTTTACCAAATCAAGGTAGATAAATGGGGTTTTCGCCATTGTATTCGGCTTGTCGAGACTAATCAAGTGATGTAAGAGTTGACCTTGACATGACCTTGACTTGACCTCAGGTCAGGTCAATTTCTGGATGACCTAACCAGGTCACCCAATATATGATTCGATGCGTCTCGACGAGACAAACACAATGGTGAAATATGTTTTACTCTATCTTACTTCTGTCAAAAGTATGTTTTTTATCGGCAATTTGTATGTAGCGAGAGTTGTGAGAGTTGGATCTTTGTTTGGTTTTAAAATAGGGATGATGTGAGCATGCAGCCAGGGTCAGGGTATCCATGTGAAGAACTGTATTTAGTACCGTTAGGAGTGATACTCGTGCAGACACTCCCATATGTTTGAAAAGGTGCCTGACAGCTATCCGGTGCCGGGAAAGTTGAACCTACCGAGGCCCGTACGCCTGGCGTGTATCTAGAATGGTACAACCTATAATGGTATGGTAGAACCTATCATACTTAGGGAGACATAAGTCAGTCAAAAGAATAGTTATTGCTTTGAAATTCAGTTTGGGCATCGTCCATACTTGGTTCTCCAATATGTCTTCCGGTTTTTTGCATATATTTCAGGAAAAAAAGATTTTGTGATTAGAAGAAAAAAATCCACAAAAAAAACTTTTTTCTTAAACATATGCAAAAACCGGATGATATATTGGAGAACCAAGTATGGACGATGCCCAAACCGAATTTCAAAGCAATATCTGTATGTTTGACTGACTTATGTCTCCCTAAGTATGATAGGTCTACCATTCTAGGTTCTACCATTCTGCTTTTTCTTCTTTTTTCTCTCTTTTTTCCCCCGGACCGGCCTATAGCCATTTTCCGGGGGGGGGGGACTACTTCTGGCAATTTGCCAGGAAAAGATTTACGTTAACCGGTTTATGAGAACCCGGAGCTTGCTTGGGAGTAGGGTATCTATTTTACGTTAATGAAGTGTTCAAAGTAAATATAATATATAGCCTTACGTTAAGTATTTCGTTCAAGGTCAAAAATAAGTAAAACACGAGACACACGTACATACACATTTTATTACATACACTCACGAACACACATACACTTGTACACAATGTCAGTGTTGATGGAGCCGGGGTACCATCATTGCAACAACGGGAGACTGTTGCCAGTCTCCCTGGCTCCGGCGCCCCGGCGAGACCTGGTTGTGGGATGTATTTAGCTGGGAGAAAAGTCCTGAATAATAAAAAACCCAGCGTCTAACGCAAAGGGGAAAAAACCTGCGCGGAGAGCCAAAATTGCGCTAGGCCAAAAACCCCTGTTATATTTGCTTAACTAGTCGTGTTTGGTAGAGAAAATCGAAGAGGAGGCTTGTTAGTTCGGGATAATTATCACCTAACAGTGTTTGGAGATTTAATGTGATGCGATTTTGTTGCGTGTAATTAATAATGTTCTGACGTTTGACGTTGTGTACTGGGCAAGTAATTAGTAAATGTTTAATTGTGTAGCGCGGATAACCTGGACAATGTTGGCAATTTGGTGGCGGAAGATTGGCTATAATATGATAATGCGTAATTTTTGTGTGACCGAGGCGAAGGCGTGCTAATACTATTTCTTTTTCTCTACAATTCTGGTGACTAGATATAAAATGTTGGACTTTCGGCTTGATCGGATGAAGATGAAAATACGGAGCAACGTCCTACTCGCGCTGGCGCAATATGCTAAGTTGAGAATTTATATAATTTAAAACGTCACATACAGGACTTGGAATATGGCTTTCTGAAGGTAATTCTAGGCTCAATTTCGCTAATTTGTCGGCTTCCTCGTTTCCCGGGATACCAGCGTGTCCTGGGATCCAGAGGAATTTGATACTGCTGTTTAAATGCTTAATTATCTGTCTAATTTGAAATACTATCGGATCTCTACAGTCACTAATCGAGGAAATGGCTGAAAGCGAGGCAGACGAGTCTGTGCAAATGACTACTTCTTTAAATTTTCCCTTTTTAACATATATTAATGCTAATAAAATTGATGATAGTTCCGCTGTTAGTTTGATAGTTTTGATTGATAGTTCCGCTGTATATACGCTATTTGTGTCTGGAAGTCTGAAGTTACTGTTAACTGTGTTTGAAAAATATGCACCGCCAGTTCGGCCGTCGCGCCGTGAACCGTCTGTGTATATGTATGTGTATGTGTTGTGTTGTGCTTTGTGTTCGTGGAAGAGTGTGTGTGTCTCTGCCGCCGTGACTGTGTTTTTGTTGTGTGTGAAGAGGCGGTGTGTGTCTGGTGTTGTGTCGAGCCAGTGAGGTGTGAGTGGTGGTGTTGGCATTGCGTTGATGTGTGGGATGTTGAATAGTGTGAGTGTTTGTCTGATTCTGTGACTGATAAGTGGGTGTCGTTTTTGTAGTAGTGTTTGTCGTCTTGTGGGTGCGGGGTGGGTTAAGATGTGGAATGTTGGGCGTGTGGGGTGTGAACTTGCTCTGGCGTAGAATCTAAGTAGCGTGTATTTGCGTCGGCGGCAGAGTGTGGGTATGTTTGTGTCGATGTGTAAGTTTGTGGTGTTGGTGGTGCGACAGGCCCCTGTCACGATCCGCAAGGCAGTGTTCTGGACGGTTTGCATTTTTTTTTTTTTTTTGGAACATATATCATCAAATAAGAATGCGTTATAGTCCAGGATTGGTCGTATCAGGGAAGTATATAACTTGAGAAGAGTGGAGCGGTCTGCGCCCCACTCTCTTCCAGTTAACGACTTCATAATATTTATTCGTCGCGTACATCTCTGTACTAAATCATTGAAATGTGGGATGAACGAAAGACGAGTGTCGAGCGTTACTCCCAGATATCTGAATGATTTGACAAAAGGGATAATTTGATTGTTATATTTTAATGGAATGTAGGGTTCCACATATACAGGTTTTTTCGAGAAAATCAAGGATGCAGATTTACTTGGAGAAACTTCCAGACCCCATTGGTCGCACCATACCTTTATATCAATGAGGACTAGTTGTAGAATTTTGCTGGCTTGATCAACACTGGGGTGGGAGAGCCACACCACCAGGTCATCAGCGTACATTGAAAATTTAAGACCTTTGTCGATCTTGTTAATATTACTGAAAATGTCGTTAATCATGATTAAAAATAGAGTTGGGGAGAGAACCGATCCCTGTGGGACACCGTGGTCCTGATTATGATTTGAAGAATATGTGTTACCGCACCTTACATTAAAAGTTCTATTTTCTAAAAAGTTTATTATAAACTTGGCAAGTCTACCTCGAATTCCGGCCTTATGGACCTTTACTAGAAGTGCAGTCTTATTGACTGTCAAACGCAGCTCTCAAATCAAGGAAGAGGGCAACTGTGACCTCTTTCTCTCGAAAGCCGCGCTGGACAGAGTCGATAATACCAACTAAATTGTCCTCAGTGGATCGACCGGGTCGAAAACCACTTTGGTATGGGGAAAGTAAGTTGTTTGATTCAATGTATATCCTGATACGTCCATTAACCATGCGTTCGAATAGTTTACATGCACAACTAGTTAGAGAAATAGGGCGATAGCTAGCGGGAGAAGATTTAGGTTTGCGAGGTTTAAGTATAGGAATTAGCGTACTACTATGCCAAGATTCAGGGAAAGTGCCATCAAACCACATGGTATTGAAGGCTGCTAGTAAGTTAGTGAGACCAGTCTCCGTCAAGTTTTTAAAGAAGGAGTAGTCAATTTGATCTGGCCCTACGGAAGTTTTACCACATTTACTAATAGCGTATGTTAACTCTGAGTTGGTGAAAAGAGAGTTATAGATTTCTACGTTGTCAGAGTCAAAGTTAAGAGATTTAAATTTATCGTTAAGTTGGTTAGTAAAAGTTGGTATACATTGTTGTGTTGATGATATGTTAGCGTAGTGTTGGGCAAATTGTGTTGCCACCTCTAGGGGGATCGTGTAAGATGTGTTGTGGATGTGTAAGTGTGGGATTTTGTATGCCGGTGGTCTTTTATTTGAAAATGATCTAATTAATGTCCAAATTTTTGAAAGGGAGGTAAATCGGTTCAAGGTAGATGAGAATTCCTGCCAAGATTCTTTTTTTGCTTTGTTAATGATTGTTTTTGCCAGAGAGCGGGCCCTCCGTACTTCGTTTTCGTTATCAGCGGTAATACATGCTTGAAATTTTTTAAATGCTCTTTTCCGGAGGGCGACAGCTCTCTGGCATTCTGTGTTCCACCACGGGGCAGTACGCTGTCGCGGGTGGTGTTGTGTGTGTGTGTGTGTGTGTGTGTGTGTGTGTGTGTGTGTGTGTGTGTGTGTGTGTGTGTGTGTGTGTGTGTGTGTGTGTGTGTGTGCGTGTGCGTGTGCGTGTGCGTGTGCGTGTGCGTGTGCGTGTGCGTGTGCGTGTGCGTGTGCGTGTGCGTGTGCGTGTGCGTGTGCTGTGCGTGCGCGTGTGCGTGTGCGTGTGCGTGTGCGTGTGTGTGGTGTTGGTGAGCTGATGCGAGAATAGTGTTTAAGAATGTGTTAATGTCGGTCTGGGAGTTTGAGGGGTGATTAGTGTCAATGTGTTTTTGAAAGGAGGACCAGTCTGCTTTGCGAAGGTTCCATCTAGGCAGGGAGTAAAAATTTGTTTGCCCTGAAGGGACTTGTAATTCTAGGTGAATTGGGAAATGATCGCTAAAAAGAGGATCAGATTGTACATTAAATGTGAAAAGTGTCGCGATGCGTGGTGTGGTGAAGGCGAGGTCAATGGCGCTGTAAGTCACCTCGCCTCCTGAGTGGTGTACGTGTGTGGGTGATTGATCGTTAAGGAAGACCAAATTATGCCGGTCCAGTAGGTCCAGCATAATTTGGCCTCTGCGAGAGTTCAGAAGGCAGCCCCAAGCCCGACTATGCGCGTTGAAATCGCCCATAATCAGACATGGGGTGTTATTATTTTTAATAAGCTGAGAAAAAGAATCAATGTCTATGTCCTCATTTGGACGGAAATGAATAGAGATTAAAGTAATTTCTAGCTGAGCGATTTTAATATTGACGCCGACTGCGTCTAGGGTTGTTTTAAGATCAATTTGGTGATGCGAAAGATTGTTTGAAATGAGTAAGGCCGTGCCGCCTCGACGCGCCTTTGTGTTTACGTTATGTGTATATAGACTGAAACCGGGGATTTTAAAGGTATATTTAATAGAGTCGGCGTCAATAAAATGGGTTTCCTGAACGGCGGCTGCTAACGGATTGTTATTTAATATATAATGTTTGAATTGCCCCCAGTGGGACACCAGAGATCTAGTGTTCCACTGGAGGACAAATTCCGAGTGTGGGGAAGCCATAATTAAAGTTTACGGTCCAGAGCGCGCCTCACTGCGGCCCTGGTGTGGCGGTGTCTGTGGGGGGATGGGGATGGTTGAGGGATCCGTGTTTTGTGTGTCAGGATGGAGTCCCCAGCTGCCCGGTTCCGGGCGGCGCGTCGGCGGCACTGTTCGGCGACATGTCGTCATAGCTGTAGGACAGCTCAGAGCCGGCCCCGGGGCTGGCTGGCGAGGGGGGGCTGTAAGGAGGGTGGGAGGACTGGCTGCAGGTGCTGCCGGGGGACGATGGTGGCTCTGTGCGCGGAGCAGCCAGACCCGTCTCCGGGAATGACAGCGCACTCGTAGCATCGCAGCATCGCGCACTCGCAGCACTCACATCGCAGCGCAGCGATGGCGGTGGCGGTGGCGGTGGCGCGTCAGAGGGAGTTAGCGCGTGCCTTGGTGGCGGTGGCGCATCTGACGTAGCCGCCGCGCACGGCGGTGGCGGTGGCGCATCACGTTGGTCACGTGGTTCGGTGCCGCGCTCCGACTGGGACTCTACGTCCTGAGCCGGGGTCCCGGGGGCGGTGGGCCGTTCCCGAGACTTTGGCAGCGCTTCGGGGCACATCGGTTGGGTGGGAGGCGGGGGAGAGTTCCCCGTCGCGTCCCGAGAGGTGGTTGGGCTGGTTCTGCCCTCTGGGCCTGCGGTCGGACTTCCGGTCTGGGGACCGTGTCGGCGCTGTCCTCGAGAGGGGGAGGCGACCTCGCAGCGAGGACCTCGGCGTAGGTGGCGGCTGGCCAACTAGCCTTGTGCTGTGCCACAGCCCTGTCCTTGACAGGAGCCTCGGCCGCCCGCTTGCGCTGTTCCATGGTTGCCAGCTGGTCTTGCCAGGCTGGGCAATCACGGCACCAAGCAGCGTGTCTTCCCGCACAGTTGGAGCAGCGTGCTTCTGTTCCAGTGGGGCACTCGGTTGTCAGATGCCTGTCGGCACAGTTGAGGCACTTGGGCTCTCGGGCGTGGCAGGTGTGCTCGGTGTGACCGAAGCGGCCACACCGGTAGCACTGCCGGGGGTTGGGCACCCAGGGTTTCAATTTGAGGACCTCATAACCCGCCACGATGGAGGGCGGGCAGATGAGGCCGCGAAACCTGAGTTTGAGGAGCGGGCTCAGTTTCCCATTTTGTTGGGGACGGAACCTCGTCACCTCAGTGACTCCTTGGGGCTGGAGCTCGTACAGGAGCTCCTCCTCACCCAGCATCGTCAGGATTGGGGCGTAGCAGACCGCCTGAACGGTGTTCATGCGGTCTGCAGCCTTGGTCTCAATCGGTAGGTCCAGGAAGGTAGATTGACCGAGCAGGGTCAGAGCCTGCGATCGGTCAATTACCTTGACCAGTAGAGCGCCCGATCGGATGGACCGGGCGAACTCTACGTCGCCGATCAGGTGGGATAGGGCCCGCCTGATTCGGAAGGGGCTGAGCCCCCCGAACGAGTTTCCACTCGTCAGTTGCAGCAGCACGAAGCTGCTGCCCTCGGGGATGTCGGATGGTTCGACAGGTCGCTGGTTGGGCTCACGGTCGGGCGGGTGGGTGCGCGGGTCTCGGGGACGAGCCCCAGCGGTGGCCATCGTGGGAGAGGAGCAGGTGGGTGTGAGACGGTCGCGCAACTAAAAAACGCTGCGGCGCCGGCACGTTGTGGGTGAGTGGTGTGGTTGTGTGGTGTGGATGTGTGGGTTGCCTTAAGGGCTGAGTGCGAATGAAGCAGCTGAAGGCCGTGATGGGTGCATTGTGAATGTTAAAAATCGGTGGTTTAAAGTGGCGGACCGCGTGGAGTGCTTTCGGAAATGTGACGTTTTGGCGGGAAACTGAAGGTCAAGTGTTTTGGCGGGAGACTGAAGGTCAAGTGAGGAGGAGCAGGACGATTAAACCGTAGAAGTGTAAGAAAGATATGATTTAGAGTAGGGTAGGAGAGAGTTGGTGAAAAGAGGTCTCAGACTGGCTTAGTTGGACCAACCTGCCACCCCTCCAGGTCGTTTGTGGACCGTTCGGGCCAGGCAGGCTGGGTATACACCGTTAGGTATCCGCCAGTGAACTAGTTTAGGAAAGAGATAGATAAAAGCAGAATGAAAAACAGTGAGGCAAGGCGCAAATCAAGTGAGTGAGGGGTGGTTAGGGGGAGGGGGGGGGGGGGTGGAGGGATGGACGTTGCGAAGTTCGCAGTGCCGGGATCTGTGATCAGGGGGAAGGGAGGGCGGTGGGTTCAACTACTCCGCTCTAATAAGAGCGGAGCAGTGGGGAGTGGAGGGTTGGGAGGAAAGTTACGTTAAAAGAGATAATTATCACGAATTCCAAAGGAACCTTTCGCGATTCAAGGGAATAGGGTAGCTATTTTACGTTAATTAATTACGTTAACCGGTTTATGTGAACCCGAAAAATATATTGTTCAAAGTAAATATAATATCTAACATTACGTTAAGTATTTCGTTCATGGTCAAATATAATATCTAGCATTACGTTAAGTATTTCGTTCAAGGTCAAAAATAAGTAAAACACGAGACACACATACATACATATTTTTATTACATTTATGACAGGCCCAGGTCGATCTGGTCAGTGGTTGTGTGGGTGCTCGGAGTGTGCTAACTTCTTCTACCGCGGCCGGTCCCGCGGGGGTGCAATTCTCTGCCGTCTAATGGTTTTGAATATACACTCCCGGGAACCGTGTGCAGCGAGTTATGTCGTCGTGCCTTGGAGCACACTCCAGATCGGACCTGGTGTGCCAAAATCGGATCTAGTGTGGTAGTGTAGGTGCTCTGAGTGTGCTATAACTGCCGCGACACGGTCCTCAAGCGTGTGCAGCGAGTTATGTTGCAAGATCTGGCCTCTATCTCAGGTATTAAGAGCACACTCAGGATGTGTGTGTGTGATAGTGTTATTGTAGGTCAGTGCGATGCCGTGAGCGAGAGCCTAATCGCACTACCGGCCCTTGCACTGACCAAGGACCAAGCAATGAAGGTATGGGGTGTGATAGCAAGTGTTAGGTGATGCCTGTCGACCAGCTCCCTGGGCCTGGGAATAATACACTTGTACAGTGTCAGTGTTGATGGAGCCGTGGGGTGCCGTCATTGCAACAACGGGAGACTGTTGCCAGTCTCCCTGGCTCCGGCGCCTCGGCGAGACCTGTTTGTGGGGTGTATTTAGCTGGGCGAAAAGTCCTGAATAATTTAAAAAAACAGCGTCTAAGGCAAAGGGGAAAAAAACCTGTGCGGTGGGCCAAAAATGCGCAGGGCCAAAAACCCCTGTTATATTTGTTTAGCTAAACGTGTTTGGTAGAGATAATCTAAGAGGAGACCTATCAATTAGTTCTAATCGTGTTGTATGAAGAAAATCATAAAGAAGTGTGATTAACTCGGGATGGGAGTCATGAAGTAAAAAAGTTTGCGAATACTGCACCGCAGTGCATGGGACGGGGTGGATATTGCACCGCAGCGCAGCGGACACCGCACCGCAGCGCAGTGGAGTGGACACTGCACCGCAGCGCAGCGGCCACCGCGCCGCAGCGCAGCATCGGGATCTGTGATCAGGGGCGGGTGTTCAATTACTCGGCTCTGGCAAGAGCGGAGTAAAGGGGGGAGGAGGGTTGGGAGGAGCGTTACGTTAAGAAATGAACAACGAATTCCAATGGAACCTTTCGTTGCGAGACTGATTTGGCAGGGAATCATGCCGCCGCCAACGCAAAACCGCACATCAACCATCGGCATCCCATCGCAGAAATCCCCCGCCAAATCAGCCACGCAACGAATAGAACCCTTCGCCGCACGGCCGATCCAGCAGGGGACCCCTGCTAGTCCCCCTGCAACAAGACACCGGCAGCCAACACGCAACCCCCACGTCAGCAGCAACATGATTTAACAGGGAGTCAAAAATAACTTAATGAAGTATTTTATTGGATGTGATTTTTTTTTTAACCGTCTCAAGTTGCGGCGGTAGCGGTTACGCTCAGAAGAGCGGGGGGGGGACTCTCCTGTCTTTTTGACCTTGAAGGCAAGGCAGGGCGGGAGAGTGGCCGGGATGGTGGGGAGGGGGTCAAACTCTCTTCAGGGAGCCGGGAAGGGGGGTGGGGGAGGGGAGGGATGGCGGGGAGAGGGTGAGGTCCCGACTGTCTTCAGAGAGGGGAGGAGGGTGGGAGTTTGGGACTTGGCGGTGGGGGGAGGGAGGGATGGCGGGGAGAGGGTGAGGTCCCGACTGTCTTCAGAGAGGGTGGGAGTTTGGGACTTGGCGGGTGACGGCTCTGATTAGAGAGGCGTCTGTTTCTTCCTCGGTCGAGTCGTCCGAGTCCTCCTCAGAGGACTCAACCGGGGACTCCGCCAGAGATTCGGCGGGGGTGGGAGTGGGTGCCGCTGGGGCACTGCCAGAGTCCAGAAGGGGCTCGGCTGAGATGGGGTGGGACTCGGCCTGTTCTGCCGTCGGTGGGTGTGCACCCTGCCGCTGTGTCGGGGCAGGCGGTGGCACCGGTGAGGTGGACCCACTTAAGGTCCGACGGGGGGGCATGGGTGGGGTTCGGTGGGGTGGGGGGAGTGGCGGCCAGGCGTTGGGGGCCAGCGCTGGGATGGGAGGGGGGCGGCGGGGCCCGCCCGGCGGGCTCGGGTCTCCTCGACCCAGGCCGCTCGGGCAGGGCAGTCCCGGAACCACGCTGGGTGGGGACCGCCGCAGGAGACGCACAGCAGTGCTGCAGAGTCGCCACCGACGCATTCGTCCGTGTCGTGCTAACCATTCTGCTTTTTTTTTCCCGGAACGGCCTATAGCCATTTTCCGGGGAGGGGCAATGACCTCTGGCAATTTGCCAGGCAAAAAACTACGTTAACCGGTTTATGTGACCCGGAGCAAACTAGGGACTAGGGCAGCTATTTTACGTTACTAATTACGTTAACCGGTTTATTTGTACCCGGAAAAATTATTTGTTCAAAGTAAATATAATATCTAACATTACGTTAAGTATTTCGTTCAAGGTCAAATATAATATCTAGCATTACGTTAAGTATTTCGTTCAAGGTCAAAAATAAGTAAAACACGAGACACACATACATACATATTTTTATTACATACACTTGAACAGTGTCAGTGTTGGTGGAGCCGTGGGGGTGCCGTCATTGCAACAACGGGAGACTGTTGCCAGTTTCCCTGGCTCCGGCGCCTCGGCGAGACCTGGTTGTGGGGTGTATTTAGCTGGGCGAAAAGTCCTGAATAATAAAAAACCCAGCGTCTAAGGCAAAGGGAAAAAACCTGCGCGGTGGGCCAAAAATGCGCAAGGCCAAAAATCCCTGTTATATTTGTTTAGCTAAACGTGTTTGGTAGAGATAATCTAAGAGGGGACCTATCAATTCAGGATAACTATCACCTAACAGTGTAAAACAGTTTGACGGGGTGGATACTGCACCGCAGCGCAGCGGACACCGCACCGCAGCGCAGTGGAGTGAGCACCGCACCGCAGCGCAGCGGCCACCGCACCGCAGCGCAGCATCGGCATCTGTGATCCGGGGCGGGTGTTCATCAATCCGCCGCCAATGCAAAACCGCTCATCAACCATCGGCGTCCCATCGCAGAAATCCCCCGCCAAATCAGCCACGCAACGAACAGCCACGCACAGAACCCTTCGCCGCGCGGCCGATCCAGCAGGGGGCCCCCGCAACAAGACACCGGCAGCCAACACGCAACCCCGCGTCGGCAGCAACATGTTTTAACATACTGCACCGCAGCGCAGCGGACACCGCACCGCAGCGCAGCGCACACTGCACCGCAGCGCAGCGGCCACCGCACCGCGGCGCAGCATCAGCGTCCGTGATCAGGGGCGGGTGTTCAATTACTCGGCTTTGGCAAGAGCGGAGTAGAGGGGAGAGGAGGGTTGGGAGGAGCATTACGTTAAGAAATGAACAACGAATTCCAATGGAACCTTTCGTTACGCGACTGGTTTGGCAGGGAATCATGCCGCCGCCAACGCAAAACCGCACATCTACCTGGCGCTGTCGGGACGGAGCGCGTACGTGCGCCGCAACCCAGTGCGCATGCGCTGGATTGACGTCAGAGGAGCGGGCCGCCGTCGTCAGCTGGTGTCGGCCGTCCGGGGATGCTGCGCCGCACAGCACTGATGCTGCGCCGCATAGCACTGCGGCACGCCGCCCACTGGCGGCGGAAGCAGGGAGCAGCGAGGGCAGACTGCCTCATCCTTAGATACCTCAGGCATTATCCTTATGGTTGTTGCATGACAAGAATCGGATTATAAGACGATTTGCCCCTCTTCCCGCGACTTGTCCCCACCTCCCTAGAAAGCTTCCGCCGCCCCCGACACAGGCAGTCGCCCATGACACAGGCAGCCGCCCGGGCGGGCGAAAAGTGAACAGCGTTTAACTTGGCCCGGAGGAGTACCCGGCCGGTGTCGGGAGACTGGCACCGGCCGGCGCGCCCCTCGGTTCATGCAGGACACGGGCCCGCCTCCCCAGTTTCACGTCCGCGCCGCTAGGGGAACTGAGTAGAACGGCCCAGAGCGGGCCCGTTTCGGGCCGGAGACCGGCCGGCCCGGCCAGGTGTGAATCGCGTACGAGGGTCCAGACGGCAGTACGCTGCCCCGGTCCGGCTGAGGGGCGAGACGGCCGTACGCTGCCCCGGTCCGGCTGAGGGACGAGACGGCCGTACGCTGCCCCGCAGTGGTGGATCTATTTTAGGGCACAACAGGCAATTGCCCCCTAACGAAAAATCGGTAGGCAAACGTGCCCCCTCCCCAACTGTTCAGGGAGGTTGTAATTTTTGTTCCGGGAAGACGTGATTTACCCCTCTCCCTGCTCAACGACTCTTCCAACGACTCTTCGCGCTGACGACCCGACGCACCCTCCCCTCACCGCTCAACGATTCTCTGTGCTGACGACCCGACACCCCCCACCCCACCCCCACCCCACCTCCCGCTCAACAACTTTTCGCTGACGAAACGGAGCTAATTCCCCCCCCCCCCCCCCACTCGAAACCTAGATCTGCCACTGCTGCCCCGGTTCGGCTGAGGGATTCAAATCCACGGATTACCAGTGACAGCCAGAAACTCGATATATAAATTCCAAGACCTAACTAATTTACACATCTAACGGCGACTACTACAAATTGTCGCGTGTCAAGACCCCAAAACGCTCGAAAGCGCCGCTGCGGCGACGGAGCTGGCCACGACTGGAGCAAATAATCCAGTGACGTCATCGCCCTATGCTGAGCCGCTCGGCAGCGGACCAATGGGAAACCCGGTGATGACACCCCCTGGTCGGAGGCCTGTTCACGGACCCTGCGATTGGCTGCGGTTCGGCGGGCAGCAGGGGGGTGACTAAAGTGGGGATGGGGCCAACGGTATGACGTCACACGGCTGCGGTTCCGGCGGTTGGTACGAAGCAACCGCAGGAGAAATGTCACGGTAAAGTGGCGCGCGCGGCATTCAGTAGTCAAGAGACGCCTGCGTGTGATGACGCATGAGGAAAGGGGCGGGGCTAGAGCCTGCTGGAAACCGCCGAACCGCAGGTGGTCGTGAACAGGCCTCGGGTCTGTGTATGATAACGTGTGCTTCTTATCGTCTGGTCAGTGGTCTGTGTGTGTATAACTGTCGCTGTGTGTTGCTGTCCGAAGGCTGGCGGTGTGCTCTCGTCGCGACTGGGAGGTGAGCGGAGCAGGCTGCTGCCGTCTGGACAGCCGCGACGGAGGATGCCGCCAAGGGACTGAGGTGAACGACGCGACACTGCTGCCGTCTGCACGGCCCCAGTCGGCGGACGGTGCGGCGGCACTACTGACCTGCACCCGCCGCGCGACCCGCAGCCCAGTGCTAACGCTTCACCTGCCGGCGGCTGTGATGTAGACGTCGCAGACCGTCCGCGTTGATACTCATCTGACTTGTGGACTAATAGGCGAGGCAAGATATCCTATTTAACATGGGGACCTGGACATGGCTAGGATATAGTCATGTATCCCACCATTCTAAAGGGACTTAATGGGGCCACCTTTGGCCAGCGTGGCGATAGCTCACACAACCTGGGGTGGGAGCAACAGGGGTGCAAAGTGCACGTGCTTTCACGGTGTGATACCACACATATTGAAAGAAAACTGGCCGGAACTGCCAGCCAGATGTAGATGACGAGTGCGGTACCATGTAATGGACAAGTTGCAGGTTACTAACCCACTGCTATAATGTATTTATTGAACAGCACATCAATAAAACATATATTATAAATTGTCACTTTGCTATAAATTCCTCCGAATCATCAATATTTAAAGATAATTAAGTATAATTACGTTATGTATAACTGCTCTCTTATTTGATTGGTGGTGACGTCAGATGGCAATAGTTCAGGCGATCAAAGTTACAGGTGTAAAAAATATCCATTAAATTCTGAGCAGTTTGGCGTGAACAGCAAATCAGAGGAAAACGCTTAACCATCTTTATTTTCCACGGGAAACTCCGGGAAACGCCCTCCTTTCCTGGTGGCCGGCAGGTCACTATTGCTATCTGACGTCACGACATCAAGTACTTGATCAATTATAAACATTTACATACCAACATGGGCGTCGGAGGCGGGCGGGGGGACACGCCGCCCCCTCCCACCACCACCACCATTTTCAGATTTTAACATTACGCCTATGGGCGTTGCATGGAAAGAATCGACTTCAAAATGCCTCCGCCACCCCCAACTTGCAGAAGGTGGCGACTCCCTTGCATACAAATATCTCGCGAAATATTGAATTTGATTAAAATTGGTGTGCATCACGTTCATTGGCATATTTGTCTTATTTTGCCAATGTTTACCAAACAACCTGCAACTAGTCCATTGTATGGAGTACATCGCTCTCATTCGGCACATGTGCCATGAACCCGCATGGCAAAGAAAACATCACGTCCTTCATGCACGTGCAAGTCTGGGGTGTCCCCCAAACACAACCTTTTCGTCGGTACTTGCCAATTGACACCACATTCTCATCTAGCCCAATATCAAGTATGCCAAATTTCATTGCGATCCTTTGAGTTTTGGTCCCACGAGGCCTCCAAAAGTCAGTTTTGTCTATTTTGACCGTGTCATGAAGGTCTCGATGGATGCAATTGTTGCGGAAAATGTAGATATTAAACTTTTTTTCTCGAAAGTCGGTTAATTTTGAGCATATCAAGTTAAAATTGTATACACATGCTCATCGTGTGCGTCACTATCATACATGTCACGTGTTATTCGACTGCTGGATTCTTTTTTTAATATGAGAAGTAAAACAATATTTTTCCTTTTTTTATTCCAAATTTTTAAGAAATTCGTAATTTAGGTAGCAAATCGATAATTGGATCTAGTATAAGTTATTCGACATCTTTCAATTGAATTATATCATCAAAACTCTACTTTTGACAGCGTTTTCCGCAAACCCTATTTTTTCGACAAAAACAAAACACTCACATTACGTCACTTCTGAAGTCATTTCTGGTTGAGCTATCATGACCTCATTTTTGTCCTTCGGCTCACATGCATGGAATTAATGTGCGAGAGGGTACTGGAAGTTTAGTGACGATACTGGCATAATTTACGACACAGTGTGCGATGGGTTGAAGGATAGCACCCAGAACATGCGTCACGATCATGGGGATGGATGTGTAAATGGGGATGCATTTAACGTATTTCTTACGAACGATCGCTGACGAAGTTATGTAAAATACACATCGAAGGCTCCGAGTCCGAACGACTTAACTCTTGTGGAGAAAGTCCAGATTTTAACATCACTAAAACTTTAACTCCACATTATGTCTTTCCTTAAATGGGGATGGATATAAGGGGCATAACTATATTTCATCGGAAAGTGTTGTACAAATCGAGGTAGAAATGACGTAGCAATGAATTAATGCTTAAAGGGAATAGGTCACCTTGAAAGTTGTCTTGAAGTTCAACCATACGGTGCATCTTGAACTCAAAACTACGAATATGACTTTGGTTTAGACAACTGATGGATATATGTGGAGAAAGAAGTAAGTTTCTCTTTTTATTTCACGAGAAATCGTACGATAGCAGCTGGCGTTACGGCTCCCCCGCTCCGCCTGACGCCAAGTACAGTCTCTGACAAGGAGCCGCCCGGGCGGCTGAGTGGATATTAACGAGGCGTCGTGACCAGATACTACGTGCCAGAGAGTGTACCAGTCTCCGGCGGCGAGCGAAATGTCCTGATCGTGGCCCGGAACAGCGGATATGAAACCGGGCCCACTAGTCCTGTGTCGAAATTACTTAACGTAGGGAGGTAATTCTTTCACCACAACCCATTTTTAGATCTGCTCTACAAATCTGCTATCTCAGTCCAAAACTCCATGTTAAAGGTGAACTATTATTCCCTTTAAACTGGAATAGTGTAAAACAGAGTGACTTACAATAAATTAACAAAATATTAACCCAGCCCAAAATGTTGTACAAAAATAAGTAAATAAAGTACCAAACTTCGTTCGGAGTTTAAAGAAACGGAAACCAAAGCATGTTGATGTTTTGCTTCCCAACAACAACAATCCCAAACAACAATATCATATAACGAGAAACCGTTGGCGTTCCTTCAATATGGATTATATCGCAACATGCTATGAAATGGAAACGCATCAACGAAGACTAACTACGCCTACCTATAAGATCGTGACACGTTAACGACCATGGAATCCCATCTGGTGATACAGCAGACATTTATGTTATACTATTTTAGTTGTGCGTCTTATAACGTTGCTGAACGTTTGGCCTATGCCGGTCTGATTGCGCCAAAATGTAGTCATTCAGTCCATGCATATTCGTAATACGGAATCATGAAATTAAAAAAGGCTATTGCTCTTTGTTCAGTGACGAGAGTAACTAATTGTCATGACATAATGATTTTGCTGGAAATATGATGATGATTGGTGTTATAGGGCGCTCCGACACTCGAAGTATGATTATGACGATCATATTATGCAGATCAACCTGTTCACTATAGATACGATACTATGAGCTATATAAAGCCGGTGGCCGGAATTCCGGCCCGGCGAGCCTGGTGTTGATCCGGAACTGGCTATCTTGCCGAGCCCGTCCTAGTCCTTGTCAAGCTGTTGATTCAGCATGAGCAGTGCGGTGCATGTGATGTGCTTAACCTTAACCACGTCCAACTCAGGATTTGCCTAGATGAATTTTGCATCATGCAACTATTTAGGTGGCGGTGCAGTGTTTGTGGCAGTGTTTTCAATTTTATTAATAATTATGCATCTCTATTTTGGGCATCTGCAATCCAATTCAGCGCTCAGCCGCCAGTGATGTAGGTTCGATGTGATGAGCTATTTCGATAATGATACTGTGCAAAATATGAGAGTATTTAGTATGATAACATGGATCATATACTTGCAATACAAACGCAATGCAACGGACGAAACGCAACACGCAACTACTCAAACAGTTCCGTTATTGCAAAAGACGCTGGATTTTATTACAGGTGGAGACTTTCTAGTCGCTCAAACATTGCAGATAGCGGTTATTGTATAATGTATAGCTTAACCACATGATTTGCGTGAAATATCGTATAGCTTAACTACGAGCTGCAACTTATTGAATTTGCAATACCTTTAGGTATTAGGTATTAGCCTTTAGGAAGAACAAATAATGGATCAAATTTAAGAACAAATAATGGATCAAATTTGCAGAAGTCAAGCCCATCTGCGTAACGATTGGTAAAAAAAAATATTTTGCGACAATAATCATGACTTAAACATTGCAATAACCTGTTTATTTGGTGTTGTAATTTGTGAGTCATTAATCGATAAATACATCGGATGTTGAAAAGTCAGATGTCTCTTGTGTTTTTGTTTTATTAGGCAAACAAGAATAATTGCAAGATTTGAAATACCACATCACGTAGGCTTGGGGCCAAAAAGTTGCACCTCTACTCTTGTTCACGATCGCGCACTGGCCTGAAACACGTAACAATGCCCGACCGGGTGAGGCGGGGAAGAGAGGGGCGGGTGACACGAGTCACGACCTTTGGCCGGGGTCACCCTCCCCTCTCGAACCGGATAAGCCATCAGGCGCACCGAATATGCTGGGGCTCTCAAACTGTTGTGGTTAGTTCGGTGGAGCGCCGCACGCCGTGGATAATTACTTTCAAGAGAGACTGTACATACCAAGATATTTAAACCTTGCTTTTTGACCCTATGTGTGGGTGGGTGGGTTGGGGGGGGGGGGTAACTGACTAGGCTGAATAAGAAAACTATTTCAGTGGGAAGGATGTTAGCTTAGCAAATCTTTTTCCCGGAGACGGATTAAGGCTTGTTGGCAGACCTGCAAAATGGAATGTTAAATTTGCGATCTCGTATGTGTTTGCGATATCTGATCTCTGATGTAATTGCGATCTCTGATCTCTGATGTGTTTGCTATCTTTGATCTCTGATGTGTTTGCAATCTCTGATCTCTGATGTGTTTGCGATCTCTGAATGTGTTTCATTTTTAGTGTTGTTTTTGTGTACGCCGGCCGCCACCGCACGGAGGTCTTCGGTTAAACTAGACATGATGTTTTATGTTAAGGTTTTCGAAACTGTGGTCTTGTTTATGTGTGCATTTCGCTGATGAAATGGCAATAAATAGCCACGAAACCGTCCGAACAAGCCGAGTTTGTATTTAATTTACGTCATCAAGCCGAATACAGTGTGTGTGTGTGTGTGTGTGTGTGTGTGTGTGTGTGTGTGTGTGTGTGTGTGTGTGTGTGTGTGTGTGTGTGTGTGTGTGTGTGTGTGTGTGTGTGTGTGTGTGTGTGTGTGTGTGTGTGTGTGTGTGTGTGTGTGTGTGTGTGTGTGTGTGTGTGTGTGTGTGTGTGTGTGTGTGTGTGTGTGTGTGTGTGTGTGTGTGTGTGTGTGTGTGTGTGTGTGTGTGTGTGTGTGTGTGTGTGTGTGTGTGTGTGTGTGTGTGTGTGTGTGTGTGTGTGTGTGTGTGTGTGTGTGTGTGTGTGTGTGTGTGTGTGTGTGTGTGTGTGTGTGTGTGTGTGTGTGTGTGTGTGTGTGTGTGTGTGTGTGTGTGTGTGTGTGTGTGTGTGTGTGTGTGTGTGTGTGTGTGTGTGTGTGTGTGTGTGTGTGTGTGTGTGTGTGTGTGTGTGTGTGTGTGTGTGTGTGTGTGTGTGTGTGTGTGTGTGTGTGTGTGTGTGTGTGTGTGTGTGTGTGTGTGTGTGTGTGTGTGTGTGTGTGTGTGTGTGTGTGTGTGTGTGTGTGTGTGTGTGTGTGTGTGTGTGTGTGTGTGTGTGTGTGTGTGTGTGTGTGTGTGTGTGTGTGTGTGTGTGTGTGTGTGTGTGTGTGTGTGTGTGTGTGTGTGTGTGTGTGTGTGTGTGTGTGTGTGTGTGTGTGTGTGTGTGTGTGTGTGTGTGTGTGTGTGTGTGTGTGTGTGTGTGTGTGTGTGTGTGTGTGTGTGTGTGTGTGTGTGTGTGTGTGTGTGTGTGTGTGTGTGTGTGTGTGTGTGTGTGTGTGTGTGTGTGTGTGTGTGTGTGTGTGTGTGTGTGTGTGTGTGTGTGTGTGTGTGTGTGTGTGTGTGTGTGTGTGTGTGTGTGTGTGTGTGTGTGTGTGTGTGTGTGTGTGTGTGTATATATATATATATATATATATATATATATATATATATATATATATATGTATACAGTGGCGTTTTTTTTTAGTCCGGTTTTATTCTATATGGGGCCCCTCAGATGTTTCAAGTTTTTTTTTGTTACTGAAATCCAGGGATAACCGATTATTGGGACACAATTTTAGCATTTGTCAGTCGGTCTGTGGGGCCCTCAATCAGTCCATAGGGCTCTCAGTGGGCATAGCTGACTCTCAGTAAGTCCATAGGGCTCTCAGTGGGCATAGTTGGTTTTTGGAGCCCTCAGTGGACCTGGATAGGCAGCTATCAGTCAGTCTTTGGGGCCCTCAGTCGGTCTATGGGGCCCTCAGTCGGTCTGCGGTCCCTCAGTCGGTCTATGGGCCCTTCAGTTGGTTTATGAGGCTCAACAGTCTCAGTAAGTATATGTGGCCCTCAGTAAATACATGGGGCCCTCAGTGGGCTTAGGTGGCTCTCAGTGGGTTTGTGGGGCCCTCAGTCGGTCTGCGGGGCCCTCAGTCGGTCTGCGGGGCCCTCAGTCGGTCTGCGGGGCTCTCAGTCGATCTATGGGCCTGGGCCATCAGTCGGTTTATGGGGCCTTCAGTCGGTAATGGGCCATATGAGGACCTCAAACGGTCTGTGGGGCCCTCGGTGACCTGGGTGGTTCTCAGCCGATCTGTGGAAACTGAGAAACTCAATTGGTCTGTGGGCTCTCAGCTGGTATGCGGGGCCATCAGTCGGTCTATGGGGCACTCATTTGGTCTATGGACCTGGTGCCATCAGTCGGTCCATGTGCCCTCAGAAGGCCTAGAAGGCTTTCAGTTGGTGTGTGAGACCCTCAGTGGGCCTGGGTAGCTATCGCCTATCAGTCAGTCTTGGAGGCCCTCAGTAGGTCTGTGGGGCCCCAGCAAGTCTGTGGGGCCCTCATTCGGTCAATGGGGCCTTTCAGTTGGTTTATGAGACTCAAACAGTCTGTGGGGCTCTCTGTGGGCTTAAATCGCTCTCAGTTGGTTTGTGGGGCCTTTAGTGGGCCTGGAAAGGTAGCTATCATTCAGTCCTTGGGGCCCTCAGTCGGTCTGCGGAGCCCTCAGTCGGTTTATTGGGCCCTCAGTGGGCCTGTGTAGGTAGCTTTCAGTCAGGTTTGGGGCCCTCAGTCGGTCTATGGGCCTCGGGCCATCAGTCGGTCTATGGGCCTCGGGCCATCAGTCGGTCTATGGGCCTCGGGCCATCAGTCGGTACATGGGCCTTCAGTCGGTAATGGGGCCCTTCAGTTGGTCTATGGGGACCTCAAACGGTATGTGGGCCCTCAGTGTCCTGCGTGGCTCTCAGCCGGTCTGTGGGGCCCTCAGTGACCCGGGTAGTTCTTAGCCGATCTGTGGAAACTGAGAAACTCAATTGGTCTGTGGGATCTCAGCTGGTATGCGGGACCCTCAGCCGGTCTGCGGGGCCCTCAGTCGGTCTGCGGGGCGCTCAGTCGGTCCATGGGCCCTCAGAGCGCCTAGAAGGCTCTCAGTTGGTTTGTGGGCCCTCAGTGGGTCTGGGTAGGTAGCTATCAGTCAGTCTTTGGGGTCCTCGGTAGGTCTATGGGGCCCTCAGTCGGTCAATGGGGCCTTTCAGTTGGTTTATGAGGCTATCAAACAGTCTGTGGACCCTCAGTCAGTATATGGGGCCCTCGGTGAGCTTAGATCGCTCTCAGTTGGTTTTCGGACCTTTAGTGGGTCTGGAAAGGTAGCTATCAGTCAGTCCTTGGGGCCCTTAGTCGGTCTGCGGGGCCCTCAGTCGGTGTATTGGGCCCTCAGTGGGCCTGTGTAGGTAGCTTTCATTCAGGTTTGGGGCCCTCAGTCGGTCTATGGGGCCTTCAGTTAGTCTATGGGGACCTCAAACGGTCTGTGGGTCCCTCAGTGACCTGGATGGCTCCCAGTCGGTCTGTGACGCTCCCTGGGTCAGGGTGGTTCTCAGCCGATCTGTGGGATCAGCAAGTCTGTGGGGCCCTCATTCGGTCAATGGGGCCTTTCAGTTGGTTTATGAGACTCAAACAGTCTGTGGGGCCCTCAGTGGGCTTAAATCGCTCTCAGTTGGTTTGTGGGGCCTTCAGTGGGCCTGGAAAGGTAGCTATCATTTAGTCCTTGGGGCTCTCAGTCGGTCTGCGGAGCCCTCAGTCGGTTTATTGGGCCCTCAGACAACTGAGACTATTAGTCGGTCTGCGAGTCCCTCAGTCGGTATGTGGGGCCCTCAGTCGGTATGTGGTGCGCTTAGTCGGTCTATGGGGCCCTTAGTAGGTCTGTGGGGCGCTCAGTCGGTCTATTTGGCTCTAAGTTGGCCTATGGGGCCCTTCAGTTGGTTTATGAGGTTCTCAAACAGCCTGTGGGGACCTCAGTCAGTATATGGGGCCCTCAGTAAGTACATGGACCCTCAGTGGGCTTAGATCGCTCTCAGTTGGTTTGTGGGTCCTTCGGTGGGCCTGGAAAGGTAGTTATCAGTCAGTCATTGGGGCCCTCAGTAGGTTTGCGGGACCCTCAGTTGGTCTGCGGGCCCTCAGTCGGTATATGGGGCTCTCAGTCGATATATGGGTCTGGGGTCATGAGTCGGTCCTTTGGCCCTCAGGGCCTAGAAGGCTCTCAGTTGGTCTGTGGGCCCTCAGTGGGCCTGGGTAGGTAGCTATCAGTCAGTCTGTGGGGCCCTCAGTAGGTCTATTGGGCCCTTCAGTTGGTTTATGAGGTTCTCAAACAGCCTTTGGGGACCTCAGTCAGTATATGGGCCCTCAGTAAGTACATGGACCCTCAGTGGGCTTAGATCGCTCTCAGTTGGTTTGTGAGACCTTGGGTGGGCCTGGAAAGGTAGCTATCAGTCAGTCCTTGGGGCCCTCAGTCGGTCTGCAGGACCCTCAGTCGGTTTATTGGGCGCCCAATTGGTATGTGGGGTCATTCAATTGGTCTATGAGGCCCTCAAATGGTTTGTGGGCCCTCAGTGTCCTGCGTGGCTCTCAGTCGGTCTGTGGGCCCTCAGTGACCTGGGTCGTTCTCAGCCGGTCTTTGGAAAATGAGACACTCAATCGGTGTGTGGGCCCTCAGCTGGTATGCGGGCCCTTAGTCGATCTGTGGGGCCCTCAGTCGGCCTATGGGGCCCTCAGTCGGTGTATGGGCCTGGGGTCATCAGTCGATCCATTGACACTCAAAGGGTCTGGAATGGTCTCAGTTGGTTTGTGGGCCCTCAGTGGGCCTGTGTAGGTAGCTTTCAGTCAGGTTCGGGGCCCTCAGTCGGTCTATGAGGCATGCAGTCGGTATTTGGGGCCCTTCAGTTGGGCTATGGGGACCTCACGGTCTGTGGGTCCCTCAGTGACCTGAATGGCTGAGACTATCAGTCGGTCTGCGGGTCCCTCAGTCGGTATGTGGGGCACTCAGTCGGTCTGTGGTGCGCTTAGTCGGTCTATGGGGCCCTTAGTAGCTCTGTGGGGCGCTAGTCAGTCTATTGGGCTTTAAGTTGGCCTATGGGGCCCTTCAGTTGGTTTATGAGGCTCTCAAAGAACCTGTGGGGACCTCAGTCAGTATATGGGGCCCTCAGTAAGTACATGGACCCTCAGTGGGCTTATATCGCTCTGTTGGTTTGTGGGTCCTTCGGTGGGTCTGGAAAGGTAGTTATCAGTCAGTCATTGGGGCCCTCAGTAGGTTTGCGGGACCCTCAGTTGGTCTGTGGGCCCTCAGTTGGTCTATGGTTTATGGGGCCCTCAGTCCCGAAAGTTGGTCCTCATAATGCGCAGTCAGGCAGTTAATAGTTGTTCAGAGGCTGAATGACGCGATGTGTAGGTAGTAGGCAGTAATGTAGTAATGAACAGTGTGCAGTAATTGCCCAAAAGTCGCAGCTCTAATGGGGCTCCACTCTCCAGGCACTACAAATTTTGAACATGGTGATCAACTATCAAGGGCGGATCCAGGGGGGGGGCGAACGGGGCCATGCCCCCCCCCCCCCAACCCTGTTTAAGGGGGGCCCAAACTATGTTTCCCCCCCCCCAGACGTGAAATCTAATGCATGCTATATTTGCGTTTTTAGAACGGTACTGGGCATCCCAAAATTGCAGCAGTCAAAATCAAGCTAGCCACAGTCAAAAACTGAAAAATTTCGCAATTGCATATACGAATTTGGAAAATTAATTCCATTAAGTGTCTTGCAGAGGCTCTCCTTGGCGGTAATTGCTGGCCCCAGGGCCAACTCTCTTCATAAAATATTATCTTTAAAGCGGGCTACATGTTTAGCTTGTCTGCCGAGTTCCGAAAAAGGCGACGCGAACGCAAAGACGCGGACTTCGGCAACCGGAAACTGTTCCAGCGGTGCCCAACTTGTTGGCCCGAAGAGCTAATAGTGGGGACCAGGCCAGGAGTATCTCCCCAAGCCATCTCCCCCAGGCTCCTCCAGATCCACAGGGACCGTTTATGCGCGGAAATGTTGGTCTGCCTCTTGCTACTTTGAAACCATTTGCACCGTTACCAGTTGTTTGTTACAGTTCGGCACATAGGTATGTATACAGACTACAGTTATTATTATCATATGTACTATTGAGCGCAGACTGACACCGGTCATCGTGATGTACTATCCGAGTATATGAAAAACTACCTTCATTTCAACATTTTGCATCATATCGAGATGTGCAACCAGGAAAAGGGATTACCTGAGGCTTGGCTCCACTCACGGTCTGGTTCCAATATAAAAAAATGCGTTTTCCACGACCTAAAATTAAAATGTTCGCGGCGTCACATCAGTGGCCATCGAAGCCATCATCAGCCATCAGTGGCCATCAGTGGCCATCGAAGGCCATCACATCAGTAGTCATAACGAAGCCATCGTCATCGTCTTCGTTTCGTCGTAACGCTGAATTGAATGAATAACATTTTTAGCTTCTTATCCTCTACAAGGCTAAGAAGCTAAAAATGCCTATGTTTCTGGGTTTTATCAGGCAAACGCGAGAGAAAAAAAAATTCGCGCCGCTTCGCGGTGCTATATAACAAGTGCCTACTATAACATGCAAATCCACATTAAAAATGTTGCAAAGGCCTAAATACACTCATAACAAATTGGGGTACATTTTTTTCTCGTCATTTCAGCCGACCCCCCACCCCACTCAAAAATTATCGGCGACGCCCCTGGGTACAGCTGACAATTGACATAGTTTTTCTCAGTGTAAGGCAATGTCGGAACAATACAAACTGCAAGCTGACATCTTTCCTTTTTCGATATCCCAAAAGGTCGAAAACCTAAAAAAAAAAATGGGGGGAAAATCGGAATCGTGTGCTTGCAAAATAAAGTGGCCCAAATCCGGGGAGAAATTCGAAATTGGGGGTAGGTAAGGTCCGCTAAAAAAACGGTTTGCCCCCCCCCCCCCAAAAAAAAACGGCCGGCTGGATCCGCCCTTGTCAACTATATCTAACTGAATAAAAAATCAAACATGTTTCAAAGCAGTTTTATTTTTAATGGAAGCAAGGTATACTTCCGTCTTTTTTTGTGTTCAGTTAATCAGTTAAACTACCATCAAAAGTAAAAACTTACGTTTATAAATACTCTTGATTTTGCAATGTTTGTTTTCTGCTATCATTCATTGCTACTCTGCGTATTTCTCTCTACTGTGATATTTCTTTCCTAGGCCATGGATGAATTATAAATGGATAGGATACTCGCCCGATTCCAGCGACCGATCAGCGGCTGCGAGGCCACCTAGCGGCGAAACCTGCGAACTACGGCTATCGAGGAGAGACTGTGTCGCGATGCATGCGGAGGTGGCCATGGGCCGCGAAATGGATGAATATACGTTTCGAACGACAGAACGAGGACTTCCGTGTTTTATTCGTCTGCCCCTGTATGACTGCGTGCTATCAGCTGTAATTGTAACACTAGCAACGGCCACTGACCAGCGTCGGGCCGGTGATTGATTATTAAGCAATAGTAATATGCTTTGTTTACCATGAGTAACAGGACACAGGACATGGATATTTGCTTTGTTTGGCCCCGACCGTACCCCGGTCGGCCGGTGTTGGTGTTGTGACGGTCCCGACTGTACTCCGGTCGGCCCGTGTTGTGTCGGCCCCGACTGTACCCCGGTCGGCCGGTGTTGGTGTTGTGACGCCCCCGACTGTACCCCGGTCAACCGGTGTTGGTGTCGTGACGACCCCCACTGTACCCCGGTCGACCGGTGTTGGTGTTGTGACGGTCCCGACTGTATCCCGGTCGGCCCGTGTTGGTGTTGTGACGGCCCCGACTGTACCCCGGTCGGCCGGTGTTGGTGTTGTGGCGGCCCCGACTGTACCCTGGTCGGCCGGTGTTGGTGACGGCCCTACTGTACCCCGATCGGCCGGTGTTGGTGTTGTGATGGCCCCGACTGTACCCCGGTCGGTGTTGGTGTTGTGACGGCCCCGACTGTACCTACCCCGGTCGGCCGGTGTTGGTGTTGTAACGGCCCCGACTGTACCCCGGTCGGCCCGTGTTGTGTCGGCCCTGACTGTACCCCGGTCGGCCGGTGTTGGTCTTGTGACGGCCCTGACTATCCCGCACTGGCGACGCCCCTGACCTCCGGTGACCTCAATATTGATCCGAGCAAAAATGGCAGAAAGCTTCGAAAGTATATTAGAAGAGATTGCGAATGCCTTTTTCCCGCTACGTGCGTTAGGAGCCGAGCCAGCGGGAGTGTTCCGACACCTCCCGGCCCGGCGAAGGTGGCGCCGAGCACCGGCCCGACGCTGGTCAGTGGCCGTTTATAGTGTTGCAATTACAGCAGATAGCACGCAGTCATACAGGGGCAGACGAATAAAACACGTAAGTCCTCGTTATGTCGTTCGAAACGTATATTCATCCATTTCGCTGCCAATGGCCACATGCCTCCGCGTGCATCGCGACGCGGTCTCTCCTCGATAGCCGTAGTTCGCCGATTTCGCCGCTAGGTGGCCACTGCCCGGCGACGCGGTCGCCAAGATCAAAGGCGCCGACGCTCAGTATCCGATCCATTCTTAACTCATCCATGCCTAGGCGGAAGGCCTTATAAGTTTATTTCCTGACGTGGGTTTTCAAGGTACTTTAACAGCTGTGGGTCTTTCACTACAGGGGTTCGCCATTCAAGAGACTAGGAAAATGCAGTGCTGGGCATCGCGGAATGGGGCTTGTCTGCGCCAAACTTCGCCGCCAGAGGCGCTTTCACCGCTTCAGTTATTTACGAAAATTAGCGGACCTGCATTGTGTTTCGAAACGACTGAACCGACTTGGCTGATTTGTTCACCATTCGATTCCGATTAACTTATATATAATTTAACATGATTTATAACTGAGCCGCTATGGATTATAAAACGAAGCGAAACCACTACCAGTCAGCCTGACTTATGTGCACTTCTGTCTTCTCCTAATCCAACTATTGATACGAGCGAAATGGTCTTACTCGAGCTCCTCAAATATCGCCTGAACCGATTCCCCGGTTTACCCACGTTTCCAACCAGGCCTTTATCCATCTCAGATCCTGCCGTCGTCTCCGGATCGGCGGCGGCCGGGACATCGACGGCCACGGACCGTGGAGTCTTCCTCCGGCGCGGTAAGTACATGACACGAGTACAACGTCCCTGTCGGATCCTGATTGTAAATGGTAAGTTCCTGTAGCATGCATATTGCATATGTTTTGTGGGTCTCGCTTCTGTGCATACTTCCATAATCCATGACAAGATTAGATTAAATATTATAATATCATCATTCATCAGTTAAAATTTTGCCTCTTAAAGGGAGATAATGACCTTTTTCCACAAAAATGGAGTTAGCGCCTGAAATCGATAGACGAGACCAAAATATATTGTAAATTCATCACATTTTGCATATTACAATTCCTACCGCGAGATATTTCAATTCATAGTTGATAAGCGCTCCACGCTTATAATCAGCAAGCACTCGGTAACGAATTCAGTAAATTAGCCTCCCTACGCATTGTTATTTATCATGAAGGTATGCAATATGTTTCCTGCATTCTATCTTTTGCGAATATGTGCCAAACTTTTATGAACAATCAACAATCATTTTAAAAAAGTGCATTGAAATCGGCAGTTTAGGTTGGCCCCCCATGGCAACCTATTTAGTGTCGGCGATTTGTTTATAAGTGCCCATTCAACAACGTTGAACAGATTGACACAAAAGCGCCAGATGTTGCGCTTTCCAATAGTGTAGGGAAAATACCGATCATAAATTTTCCCAAACTTCCAACTTTGAATTAGGGAATAATTGTATTTAATTCTTCAATTTAGATGCCATCATTTTAATACCATAACGGTAGCCAAAGAAAGTGTTGCTAACAAAATCAAAAGGTGATTATCTCCCTTTAAAGGAAATAGTTCACCTTGGAAAATTTTACCCAACACGATTTGATTATATTTTTTAATACAATTTCTTTTTATATTGTCAAAAATGGCCTTATATCGCGCCGATTCAGGACAGAAGGCCGTAAATTTGTATTGTTTATCAAAACTATATGCATACTTTCTGAGTCAGAGTCCTGACGTCCGCGAATTAAAAAATGGTTCAGCCAATCAGATTCGAAAGTAGTCGCGTAAATATAGACTCGCATTGGAGATGTGCCAACCGGCGGCCGGCGTTCGCTCGCTAGCACCAGCTGCAAGCTGATTGGCTGATGGCCTCTGCCCGGGCTAAAACCAGTACAGCATTCTTTCGCCAGCACCGCATTCCTTCGCCAAAAACTCAAATATTTTCGGTTGGGGAGTCTTTTCAGTCAAGAAAACTTGCAGATAGGAGTTTCCCAACACGGGCTACAAAACTGCTATCTCAGTTTAAAACTAATGTTGAAGGTGAACTATTTCCTTTAATACTTAAACGCGCATCTCTACCGTTTGTGCAATCGGTGGTATACGTTCACGGTGCTGCCCTGCGTAACACTAAGAAAAGCGTGATGTAATTCTTTGAAAACGTTGTACAATGTTAAATGTATGCTACGTAGACCGGAACGACTTACACCAAACATCCCCTAGACTGAAGCAACGAATCACATTCCACATTGTTTGTGCAATAATGTGAACGCAAGTTGCATTGTTTTGTGAGGAACTTTGTCTAGCATTTTAAGGAGAATTCACGTTTACATATAAACCGGCATTGGAAAATTATGGGCCTTCAATTTTGTGGCCCCCAAGCACACACAGTGGGCCCTCAATCTGTCGCGGACCCCCCCCCCCCCCGGAGCTAAATCCTAGCTACGCTACTGCTAAAGAACAACACTACTTATTGACAAACATGTAACGTCTTCAATTTCAGACACACAAAATGGCAATAGGTATAGGTGTTTATATAAATTTTAAAAAAAAACATGAGCAAAGCAAGATTGGGTGTAGCATATTTCACATTGCGCTTAGTTCTGGATAAATGTCACACATTAGAATGCACCCTTACATGGTTCGCCAAAGGTATTGCAATTTGAGTTTAAATATGTTGGTGAAATTGACACTTAAAGGAAATAGTTCACCTTGGAAATTGTTTACTCAACACGATTTGATTATATTTTTAATACAATTTCTTTCTATATTGTCCAAAATGGCCTTAAATCGCGCCGATTCAAGACAGAAGACCGTAAATTTGTATTGTTTATCAAAACTATATGCATACTCTCTGAGTCAGAGTCCTGACGTCACGCGAATGTAAGCAATGGTTCAGCCAATCAGATTCGAAAGTAGCCGCGTAAAGATAGACTCGCATTGGAGATGTGCCAACCGGCGGCCGGCGATCGCTTGCTAGCACCAGCTGCAAGCTGATTGGCTGATGGTATAGCCTCTGCCCGGGCTAGAACCAGTACAACATTCTTTCGCCAGCACCGCATTCCTTCGCCAAAAACTCAAATATATTCGGCTGGAGAGTCTTTTCAGTCAAGAAAACTTGCAGATAGGGGTTTTCCAACACGGGCTACAAAACTGCTATCTCAGTTTAAAACTAATGTTGAAGGGGAACTATTTCCTTTAATGAAGAACTTGACCAATATTATAAATATGTTTGTGTCTGAAAGCTGGAAAAAGAACAGAAATAATCAGACCTAAATCAAAGGAGTTTAAAATCATGATTATCACAACCTGCAATGTTTAGCCATACAAACATTATTTTCACAAGATATACCTGGTCATTGTGTTGAAAAGTAGAGGGCCACATCAGTAAAAGTCATTTTAAAAGAAAATAGCCTAATCCAAGGCACCTGATCCTACATCAATCAAACCAAAACGTATCGAAAACAGCAGAAATATTGAAAAGCAATAAAACATACGTTGTTGTTGTTGGGTTATGGCGCGTAGCTTCGTGGCTCAAGCGTCCAACAACAACAACAACAACAAAACGTCAATGCAACGGACAAGATAAATGGGCATATTTTGGCATAGCCGCGTCATATTTGCCTCTTGTATTATTACTAAAGCGATGCTGTTTGGTTCTGCCTAATTTGTTTGTGCCTTGTGGGAAATATGTTATATGTATTTTTATATCTCAGCTGTAATATATAGCAGGACCGGACCTAAACCATTGGCATCACCAGACATTTTAAGTTCGAAAGGCCATTTTTCTGGCAGACGTTTAGGTCCTAAGAAACGACTTTTACTAGGAATAAACACATATTTTGTCCAAAAATGAAGATTTTGTGTCGAGGCGAGCCTCCGATTTCATCAACCTGCCCCATTTTTCCGAGCCTAAAATATCTATATGTATCGATGTCTAGGGATTATCAGTCCCCAGGTTACGGGAACACGTTGCCCCTTCCCCTTGGCGACACCTATGCGCCACTGAAAATCAAACGCAGAACAAGTCGGCATAACCAGATTGTTCTGTTCTTTTATGGACGCCTGTTAGAGGGACAAGGATTTTTGTTGAAATCCCTTTTGGGTAAGGATTCTTGTTGAAATCATTCATTTTGTTAAGCATGGGAAATTTGATGGAGTAAAAGGTACCCAAAGACGAGAAAAGCTCAAGTCCGCAAAAATGCATAAGAGTGGTTCTCCCAAAGATAAAAATTTGCAAAACAAATCAAAGAAGTTAGACAAGAGATGAGGTATAAGGGGCAAAGGAAAACGGCGACGCTTCGTGCCGCCGTTTTTCGTTATCTCTGAAAAACCTTGCGGATGCACAAACCAGAGGCGTAGTAGGAACGTGGGGGCGGGGGCAGAGGAGCAGCTCAAGAAGTTCGTGAGCAAATATATGGTGTTGCCCCCCATAAATGTGCAATGAGGCCCCCTCTTGAAATATTTATATTTATTTTTGACCGAAAAAGAAATTGACCGAGGGCCCTCGAGGTGTCCTCGAACAGCCTGAGGGGACCCTCGTTCGGTCCTCGTCGTTTTCAGTGAGCTCTCGGTCAGCCTGAAGGGGCCCTCGGTCTGCCTGAGAGGGCCCCCGGTCTGCCTGAGGGAGCCCTCAGTCAGCCTGAAGGGCCTTCAGTCGGCCTGAGGGGGCCTTCAGTCGGCCTGAGGGGGTCTTCGGTGGACCTGAGGAAGCCTTCGGTCGGTCTGAGGGGCCCTTGGTCGGCCTGAGTGGCCTTCGGTCGGCTCGAGGACGAGGGGGTCTTCGATCGGCCCGAGGGTGCACTCGGTCGCCAATTTACATCTCTCCCCGCTCATGCTCAATAACAGGCGAAGGGGCCATCAGTTCTTCAAATGGTCCCTGACGCTTCGGGGGGGGGGGGGGGCTGGAGATTGCTTTGCCCTTTGCCCTCAGTCAGCCTTAGGGGGGGGGGAGCTCAGTCGGCCTCAGATGGCCCTCAGCCGGCCTGTGGGGCTCTCCAGCCGCGATTCCAGGATTTCGGTGAAGGGGGGGAGCGCAACATTCACAAAGTTGCGCCCTGCTGGCGCGCTTGTCGGGCGATACATGGGCTCGACCCGGCTCAGGAGAGGAGGGGCGCCCTAGAGCCCCCCCCCCCCCCCTAGATCCGCGCCTGCTATCAGTCAGCCTGAGGGGCCCACAGGCTGCCTGAGGGGGCTCTCGGTCGGCCTGAGGGGTCACTCACTCGGCTTGAGTGGGCCCTCACTCAGTCTTAGGGGGGCCTCAGCCAGCCCGGGCCCTCGGTCGGCCTGAGGTGGCCCTCAGTCGTTCTGAGGGGCCTTGGTTGTCCTAGGTTAGCCCTCGGATGGCCTGAGGGGCCTTCAGTTAGCCTGAGGTGCCTGAGGTCTGAGGGGCCCTTAGCGGACTTGTAACGGCTCATTATTTTTAGTCGACTCAAGTATGACTAAACAAAATAATGACCCTTAGCTGATGATGACTCTAAAAAATAATACCCCCCCCCCCCCTCCCGGTCGCCGACTCAATTACAACCCCAACGAAAAACAAAAAGTTCCGCCTCTGCTTAACAGTACAACAATCTGGAGTCTACACCACAGAACTATATATAAAACCTATGGCCAGGCACGTAGCCAAGGGGAGGGCGGCGGGGGCGGCCGCCCCCCTCCCCTCCCCCCCCCCCCCCCCCCCCCCCCTAGAGGCCAGGAGGGCCCTTTTTGGCGCGCGAGGGCCCTTTTCGGCGCGCGCAGCGCACCGAAAAGGGCCGACGAGACCGAGCGAAGCGCGGTACCATAGGCTCTTTACTACACGAAGCGTGGTCTTTAGAGATTTTAGCGGACTTCGGAGGCCCTTTAGGGCCACCAGGACCCTCTCTGAAAGACCAGAAGGCCCCTTGGACGTTCAAAAGAACCCTGTGCATGTCAGAGGGGCCCCTGGCAAGACCGAAAGGGCCCCTGAGCGGGTCAGAGGGCCCCCTGAGCACGTCGAATGGGCCCCTGAACACGTCGAATGGGCCCCCTGAACACGTCGAATGGGCCCCTAGCCAGCACAGAGGGGCCCCTGGGCAGGTTGAGAGGCCCCTGAGCATGTCGACAGGGCGACAAAGCGGTCAGCGCAGTCCTTTACCAGGTCATAAGGGCCCCTGAGCAGGTTGGAGGGCCCCTGGACAGACCAGAGGGCCCCTGGGAAGTTAAGAGGGCCCCTGTGCAGGTCAGAGGGGCCCTGACCAGACCGAAAGGGCCCCTAGGTGGGTCAGAAGGGTCCCTGAACATGCCGAATGAGCCCCTAGCCAGCACGGAGGGGCCCCAGAGCAGGTCGGAGGGCCCTCGGAGCATGTCGCAAGGCGACAAAGCAGCCAGCGCAGTCCCTTGCTAGGTCGGAAGGGCCCCTTAGAAGGTTAAAGGGCCCCTGGAGAGACCATAGGGCCCCTGGAAAGTTAAAAGGGTCCCTGCGCAGATCGGAGGGGCCCCTGATCAGACCGAAAGGACCCCTGGGCGGGTAAGAAGGGCCCCTGAACATGCCGAAGTGGCCCCTAGCCAGCACGGAGGGGCTCCAGGGCAGGTCGGAGGGCCCCTTGAGCATGTCGGCAAGGGCGACAAAGCAGCCAGCGCAGGCCGACGAGAAGAGTCGCTGGGCCGATCGGAGGGGCTCCTGGGCAAGTCAGAGGGACCCCTGGCTAGACCGAAAGGGTCCCTGGGCCGGTCGGAAGGGCCCTTGAACATGCCGGATGAGTTCCTAGCCAGACTGGAGGGGCCCCTGTGCAGGTTGGAGGGGCCCCTGAGCAGGGGCGGCGAATTGCGGGGGCAAACGGTAGTTCGAAAATCCTGGGGGAAAAGGGTAGTTTTGCCCCCCCCCCCCCCCCCCCAGATTTTAGCCTGCTCAATCTGGGGCAACATGACCCTTCCCCTCCCCAGGATTTTCATTTGAGGGGGGGGGGGGGTTCCCTGCGCCCCGCAATCCGCCGCCCCTGCCCCTGAGCATGTCGGCAGGGCGACAAAGCAGCCAGTGCAGTCCCTGGCGAGGTCGGAAGGACCTCTGAACATGCCGAATGGGCCCCTTGGCACACAAGAGGGGCTTCTTGGAAGGTCAGAGGAGTCTCTGGTGAGACCGGAAGGGTCAAAGCACGTAGAGATCGCAGATGCAGATTAAATACAAAGAGGACTTACTCCACAATACAAATATTAAAAGCGGAGCTTTCGCGTATATTGTAACACCTTCGTCAGGGTGCTACAATATACCCGAAAGATCCGATTTTATTTTGTCCTGCAGAGTAAGCCCTCTTTGTATTATATATATATATATATATCACCCACTCCACATCATGTCTTTTCGCTTCGCCGATCCCAGATGAGTCTCTGAACAGGTCGGAAGAGCGTAGAAAAGGTCAGAGGGGCCCCTAGACGATCTGAAGGGACCTTGGGCCTTTTAACAGTAAGAATACAGTTGTACAGGGAATCAAACTCAAAATTTTCGCGTCGCTCCGCGGCGCAATTTAACTACAAATTCTATTATATGCGGGTTAGGAAAAAAATCGGTCAGTTTCTCGGCGCATTTATGTGTTATGTTGCTACTTTCCTATATCATTGGGCAAAATAGTTCATTTTGGCACCTTTTCCCCGTACTTTTAAACGCACAATATAGCAATTTTAGAGGTCCGCACCATACGCAATGCGACGCATTGATGAGAAAGCAACCCAGGGCATAATACTCAAAATTTTCGCGCGGCTCCGGGGCGCAATTTGTTTAAGAGTTCCAGGTTTTGAGCTTAAAAAAATATTCCAAGTTGGTATAGCTGATTCCAAATTCGTGTCGCTGGTTCCAAAGTTGATGTGGCAGTTTGCTAACTTCAGCTCCTAAACGTTGGTATGGCCCATGCCATACCTGCCATACTGCATTTTCCAGCCTTGTAACGTGCCTTTTCACGCGTTTTTTTTAGGGGGGGGGGCCTTTCAACGCTTGGGAAGGGGCCCTTTCAACGCTCAGGAAGGGGCCCTTTCGAGACGCCGCCCTCCCCTGGACGAAATCCTGGCTACGTGCCTGCCTATGGCAGCACCTATCATTCTTCATTTTACATCTAGCCATCCCATGCAAACCAAACGAGCTATAGTACACTCGCAATCATTGAGAGCTATACGATTAGGATCTGACAAAGCGGCACAGGACAGGGGTTTAAAGAAAATAACAGATCTGTCCATATCTAATGGATACCCACCTCAGCTTATTAAGCACATACAAAACGCAGCCAGGTATAAGCGAAAACAACCTTACATCAAATACAACACCACTTTCGTTTCACTTCCTTACATTGACGAGACACTGTCACGTAAGATCAACGCAACAGCGAAGTCATCTGACCTCAACATCCGAGTCGCATGGAATAGTGGCCCGACACTTACCAAGAAACTCATACGTTCTGCGCTAGAACCCCCAGCCTGCCCAAGGGGAAACCGTAAATCGTGTAGCACTTGCGAAGCTGGGGTAAAAGGCAAATGCCACACTAAAAACGTAGTGTACCAAATTACGTGTAAACTCTGTAAAGATACTTATGTGGGGAAAACAAGACGGATGCTAAGAGCAATATTTATGGAGCACTTAGGCGATGCTAGGAATAAGAGAAAAGGTACCGACTTAGGCGATCATGTTTTAGTAGCACACCCCAACACACAGACAAAGAATGACGACTTCGAGATCAAAATCATACACACCTGTAAGGATGAGGCCAACCTAAGAATCACTAAATCAATTGCGATTATAAATAAAAAGCCAGCTTTAAAGGGAATAGTTCACCTTTAAAGGAAATAGTTCACCTTCAACATGGGGTTTTTAACTGAAATAGCAGTTTTGTAGCCCGTGTTGAGAAATCCTTATCTGCAACTTTTCTTGGCTGAAAAGACTCCAGCCGAAGATATTTGACTTTTTGGCGAAGGAATGCGGCGCATATATGATATACCGTACCGTCTGAGAGTGCCAGCACTACCAGGGCGCATTTTGTAGCCCGTGTTGAGAAATCCTTATCTGCAACTTTTCTTGGCTGAAAAGACTCCAGCCGAAGATATTTGACTTTTTGGCGAAGGAATGCGGCGCATATATGATATACCGTACCGTCTGAGAGTGCCAGCACTACCAGGGCGCATGCGCAGACCAATAACGCACACCATAACATTAATAATTTACGACCTTCTGTCCTGAATTGGCGCGATGTAGGACCATTTTTGAAAAGAAAAAAAGAAACTGTATTAAACAATATAATAAAATCGTGTTCTGAAAAATTTCCGAAGGTGAACTATTTCCTTTAAGTAATTTCGACACAGGACCAGTGGGCCCGGTTTCGTGTCCGCTGTTCTGGGCCACGGTCCGGACATGAAGGCTCGCCGCCGGAGGCAGGTACACTCTCTGGCACGTAGTATCTGATCACGACGCCTCGTTAACCCGCGCACTGCAGGGGCTTTGCGCCGAACACGAACTGCAGGGGGGTTGATTTCCGCCCCCCCCCCTGAGATCTCGAAAACTACGCTACGTAGCGAGAAGCGGAAAACGGAATTTGATAGCTTGATACATGTTCTATCGGAAGTTGTTTTAGGTCAGGTCAAAATTGAGGTCACCAGAGGTCATCAAAGGTCAAATTTTCCAGTTTTTTCCTGTTTTAGGACATCGCTCCAGATATTCCCATATATCTCAGAAACTATGCTAGTTAGAAACAAACCGAAAAAAGCAAACGCCAGCCAGTGAAATTTGCAATCGCTAAGGTGTCTTCAAATTTGATCTCAAATCAATATTTGAGGCTCCAGAGGTCAAAAAAGAAAAAAAATGACGTTTTTTTGCTAAATCGTTTTTCGTGATTAACTTTTTATGTAATAAAGATAACGAAAAATTGTTTACGCCATTGTGTTTATCTTGTAAAGGCGCTTTGAATAATGTACATGGTGACCTTGTTAAGTTAACTTAAAAATTTGACCTCAGGTCAAGGTCATGTGGTGACCCAAGTAGGGCATGTTGCATATGGGAAGACGTGTCTCGACGAGACAAACACATTGATGTCTGTTTCACTCATCTATCTTAATTATGACGGAAGTTATTGACAAAAAAGTGATGGTGACCTCGCATGACCTCAAATGACCCAATAGGGGTCACTGAACAAAACTTACACTTGGATCATCAAGAATATCCTATAATAACGTGATCCAGAAGTAATTGGACTAATAGCATGCATATCCTTGAAATAGGAAGCATTTGTATATTTCCCCATTGACTTATTATGGCGAGGTTGCGAAATTGACCTGACCTTAGGTCACCGATATCAAACTTCCGAGATAAACGAATTGTAAGTACTTATTCCCTCATGACATCCTGTAAGTTTCAAACTGATCGGTGAAAAACTCTGGCTTTGGCACAACTTCAAACATTTTGGAGGTGGGGTCACTTGACCTGGTCTGGTGACCTGACCTGAGATGACCCGAGGTTAATTTTTTCAAAGTGTGCGCAATTGATGTCCTAACAGGTGTGCCAAAACCCGGCGGCGCGCAGCGCCGCCGTTTTTTCGCTATCATTGAAAAACCTGAGGAGGGGGGGGGGCGGAAATCAACCCCCCTGCAGTGCGCGGGTTAAGAATCTGAATCAGAATCAGGTTCCCAGGTTCCCAGGAAATCACCCCCCCCCCCCTGCAGTGCGCGGGTTAACACGCGCCCTGGAGGGGGGGGGCGAAATCCGCCCACCCCTCCGGTTTTTCGAGGATAGCGCAAAAACGGCGGCGCGCAGCGCCGCCGTTTTTTGTACACCTGTTTAGAAATGAACTTCCCGCATTATGTAAAATTCTTGGCCTCGGGTCATCTCAGGTCAGGTCACCAGACCAGGTCACGTGATGACCTGAACTCCAAAACGTTTGCAGTAGTACCACAGCCACAGTTTAACGCCGATCGGTTTCAATCTTGCAGAACTTCATAAGGTCATAGATACCAACAATTTGTTTATCTCGGATTTCTAATATCGGTGACCTAAGGTCAGGTCAATTTTGTGACCGCCAACACTGTTGTATCAATAACTATCGACATAATGAAGATAGAGAAGAGAAAATGGTACCAATATGTTTGTCTCGTCGAGACACGTCTCCCAATATGCAACATGACCAACTTGGGTCACCACTTGACCTTGACCTAAGGTCAAATTTCTCAGTTGACCTAACCCGGTCACCATGAATATGATTCGAAGCGCCTTGACAAGAGACACGCGATGGCGTAAACATTATTGCTTTATCTTTATTAGGTAAAAGGTTATCTAAACTATTGACCTGAGCTCAAATCTGATGACACCAATGTCGATTGCATTTTGCAATGACTTTCGATTGCTGTTTTCTGTTTGCTGCTAACTATCATAGTTCCCGAGATATTTGGGGGTGTTCGAACCGAAGTCTTGAAAACTTGAAAATCTGACCCTTGATGACCTCTGGTGACCTCAATATTGACCTGGAAAAAAAATAACGAAATATTTTCGAAAGAGTTTGTATCGAGCTATCTAACGTCGTTTCCTGCTTGTCGCTACGTTGCGTGGTTTTCGAGATCATAGGGGGGGGGGGCGAAATCCGCTCCCCCCTCCAGGGCGTGTAATTATCAGAGGCCCTCCAGGGCGCGTGTTAATATCCGCTCAGCCGCCCGGGCGGCGCGGCGGCCCCTCGTCAGAGACTGTATATGGCGTCAGGCGGAGCGGGGCGGTGCCAGAACGCCAGCTGCTATGGTACGATTTCTCGTGGAATAGAAAAAAAAACTTACTTCTTTCTCCACATATATCTATCAGTTGTCCAAACGAAAGTCATATTCGTAGTTTTGAGCTCAAGATTATTAATGTATGGTTGAATTTCAAGACAACTTTCAAGGTGACCTATTCCCTTTAAACAGGAATACGTCATCATGGCGCTTACTCTACCCTGTCCCATACTCATCAACCACTTAGAGGCTTCTTTCTTAATAGTGTATACGCTTGAACCGTCGTTAGGGAGACATGATATTGCATCTGTGTATCAATTGAGTATGTTTGTATTATATAGATGTGTGTGTGTGTGTGTGTGTGTGTGTGTGTGTGTGTGTGTGTGTGTGTGTGTGTGTGTGTGTGTGTGTGTGTGTGTGTGTGTGTGTGTGTGTGTGTGTGTGTGTGTGTGTGTGTGTGTGTGTGTGTGTGTGTGTGTGTGTGTGTGTGTGTGTGTGTGTGTGTGTGTGTGTGTGTGTGTGTGTGTGTGTGTGTGTGTGTGTGTGTGTGTGTGTGTGTGTGTGTTGTGTGTGTGTGTGTGTGTGTGTGTGTGTGTGTGTGTGTGTGTGTGTGTGTGTGTGTGTGTGTGTGTGTGTGTGTGTGTGTGTGTGTGTGTGTGTGTGTGTGTGTGTGTGTGTGTGTGTGTGTGTGTGTGTGTGTGTGTGTGTGTGTGTGTGTGTGTGTGTGTGTGTGTGTGTGTGTGTGTGTGTGTGTGTGTGTGTGTGTGTGTGTGTGTGTGTGTGTGTGTGTGTGTGTGTGTGTGTGTGTGTGTGTGTGTGTGTGTGTGTGTGTGTGTGTGTGTGTGTGTGTGTGTGTGTGTGTGTGTGTGTGTGTGTGTGTGTGTGTGTGTGTGTGTGTGTGTGTGTGTGTGTGTGTGTGTGTGTGTGTGTGTGTGTGTGTGTGTGTGTGTGTGTGTGTGTGTGTGTGTGTGTGTGTGTGTGTGTGTGTGTGTGTGTGTGTGTGTGTGTGTGTGTGTGTGTGTGTGTGTGTGTGTGTGTGTGTGTGTGTGTGTGTGTGTGTGTGTGTGTGTGTGTGTGCGTGCGTGCGTGCGTGCGTGCGTGCGTGCGTGCGTGCGTGCGTGCGTGCGTGCGTGCGTGCGTGCGTGCGTGCGTGCGTGCGTGCGTGCGTGCGTGCGTGCGTGCGTGCGTGCGTGCGTGCGTGCGTGCGTGCGTGCGTGCGTGCGTGCGTGCGTGCGTGCGTGCGTGCGTGCGTGCGTGCGTGCGTGCGTGCGTGCGTGCGTGCGTGCGTGCGTGCGTGCGTGCGTGCGTGCGTGCGTGCGTGCGTGCGTGCGTGCGTGCGTGCGTGCGTGCGTGCGTGCGTGCGTGCGTGCGTGCGTGCGTGCGTGCGTGCGTGCGTGCGTGCGTGCGTGCGTGCGTGCGTGCGTGCGTGCGTGCGTGCGTGCGTGCGTGCGTGCGTGCGTGCGTGCGTGCGTGCGTGCGTGCGTGCGTGCGTGCGTGCGTGCGTGCGTGCGTGCGTGCGTGCGTGCGTGCGTGCGTGCGTGCGTGCGTGCGTGCGTGCGTGCGTGCGTGCGTGCGTGCGTGCGTGCGTGCGTGCGTGCGTGCGTGCGTGCGTGCGTGCGTGCGTGCGTGCGTGCGTGCGTGCGTGCGTGCGTGCGTGCGTGCGTGCGTGCGTGCGTGCGTGCGTGCGTGCGTGCGTGCGTGCGTGCGTGCGTGCGTGCGTGCGTGCGTGCGTGCGTGCGTGCGTGCGTGCGTGCGTGCGTGCGTGCGTGCGTGCGTGCGTGCGTGCGTGCGTGCGTGCGTGCGTGCGTGCGTGCGTGCGTGCGTGCGTGCGTGCGTGCGTGCGTGCGTGCGTGCGTGCGTGCGTGCGTGCGTGCGTGCGTGCGTGCGTGCGTGCGTGCGTGCGTGCGTGCGTGCGTGCGTGCGTGCGTGCGTGCGTGCGTGCGTGCGTGCGTGCGTGCGTGCGTGCGTGCGTGCGTGCGTGCGTGCGTGCGTGCGTGCGTGCGTGCGTGCGTGCGTGCGTGCGTGCGTGCGTGCGTGCGTGCGTGCGTGCGTGCGTGCGTGCGTGCGTGCGTGCGTGCGTGCGTGCGTGCGTGCGTGCGTGCGTGCGTGCGTGCGTGCGTGCGTGCGTGCGTGCGTGCGTGCGTGCGTGCGTGCGTGCGTGCGTGCGTGCGTGCGTGCGTGCGTGCGTGCGTGCGTGCGTGCGTGCGTGCGTGCGTGCGTGCGTGCGTGCGTGCGTGCGTGCGTGCGTGCGTGCGTGCGTGCGTGCGTGCGTGCGTGCGTGCGTGCGTGCGTGCGTGCGTGCGTGCGTGCGTGCGTGCGTGCGTGCGTGCGTGCGTGCGTGCGTGCGTGCGTGCGTGCGTGCGTGCGTGCGTGCGTGCGTGCGTGCGTGCGTGCGTGCGTGCGTGCGTGCGTGCGTGCGTGCGTGCGTGCGTGCGTGCGTGCGTGCGTGCGTGCGTGCGTGCGTGCGTGCGTGCGTGCGTGCGTGCGTGCGTGCGTGCGTGCGTGCGTGCGTGCGTGCGTGCGTGCGTGCGTGCGTGCGTGCGTGCGTGCGTGCGTGCGTGCGTGCGTGCGTGCGTGCGTGCGTGCGTGCGTGCGTGCGTGCGTGCGTGCGTGCGTGCGTGCGTGCGTGCGTGCGTGCGTGCGTGCGTGCGTGCGTGCGTGCGTGCGTGCGTGCGTGCGTGCGTGCGTGCGTGCGTGCGTGCGTGCGTGCGTGCGTGCGTGCGTGCGTGCGTGCGTGCGTGCGTGCGTGCGTGCGTGCGTGCGTGCGTGCGTGCGTGCGTGCGTGCGTGCGTGCGTGCGTGCGTGCGTGCGTGCGTGCGTGCGTGCGTGCGTGCGTGCGTGCGTGCGTGCGTGCGTGCGTGCGTGCGTGCGTGCGTGCGTGCGTGCGTGCGTGCGTGCGTGCGTGCGTGCGTGCGTGCGTGCGTGCGTGCGTGCGTGCGTGCGTGCGTGCGTGCGTGCGTGCGTGCGTGCGTGCGTGCGTGCGTGCGTGCGTGCGTGCGTGCGTGCGTGCGTGCGTGCGTGCGTGCGTGCGTGCGTGCGTGCGTGCGTGCGTGCGTGCGTGCGTGCGTGCGTGCGTGCGTGCGTGCGTGCGTGCGTGCGTGCGTGCGTGCGTGCGTGCGTGCGTGCGTGCGTGCGTGCGTGCGTGCGTGCGTGCGTGCGTGCGTGCGTGCGTGCGTGCGTGCGTGCGTGCGTGCGTGCGTGCGTGCGTGCGTGCGTGCGTGCGTGCGTGCGTGCGTGCGTGCGTGCGTGCGTGCGTGCGTGCGTGCGTGCGTGCGTGCGTGCGTGCGTGCGTGCGTGCGTGCGTGCGTGCGTGCGTGCGTGCGTGCGTGCGTGCGTGCGTGCGTGCGTGCGTGCGTGCGTGCGTGCGTGCGTGCGTGCGTGCGTGCGTGCGTGCGTGCGTGCGTGCGTGCGTGCGTGCGTGCGTGCGTGCGTGCGTGCGTGCGTGCGTGCGTGCGTGCGTGCGTGCGTGCGTGCGTGCGTGCGTGCGTGCGTGCGTGCGTGCGTGCGTGCGTGCGTGCGTGCGTGCGTGCGTGCGTGCGTGCGTGCGTGCGTGCGTGCGTGCGTGCGTGCGTGCGTGCGTGCGTGCGTGCGTGCGTGCGTGCGTGCGTGCGTGCGTGCGTGCGTGCGTGCGTGCGTGCGTGCGTGCGTGCGTGCGTGCGTGCGTGCGTGCGTGCGTGCGTGCGTGCGTGCGTGCGTGCGTGCGTGCGTGCGTGCGTGCGTGCGTGCGTGCGTGCGTGCGTGCGTGCGTGCGTGCGTGCGTGCGTGCGTGCGTGCGTGCGTGCGTGCGTGCGTGCGTGCGTGCGTGCGTGCGTGCGTGCGTGCGTGCGTGCGTGCGTGCGTGCGTGCGTGCGTGCGTGCGTGCGTGCGTGCGTGCGTGCGTGCGTGCGTGCGTGCGTGCGTGCGTGCGTGCGTGCGTGCGTGCGTGCGTGCGTGCGTGCGTGCGTGCGTGCGTGCGTGCGTGCGTGCGTGCGTGCGTGCGTGCGTGCGTGCGTGCGTGCGTGCGTGCGTGCGTGCGTGCGTGCGTGCGTGCGTGCGTGCGTGCGTGCGTGCGTGCGTGCGTGCGTGCGTGCGTGCGTGCGTGCGTGCGTGCGTGCGTGCGTGCGTGCGTGCGTGCGTGCGTGCGTGCGTGCGTGCGTGCGTGCGTGCGTGCGTGCGTGCGTGCGTGCGTGCGTGCGTGCGTGCGTGCGTGCGTGCGTGCGTGCGTGCGTGCGTGCGTGCGTGCGTGCGTGCGTGCGTGCGTGCGTGCGTGCGTGCGTGCGTGCGTGCGTGCGTGCGTGCGTGCGTGCGTGCGTGCGTGCGTGCGTGCGTGCGTGCGTGCGTGCGTGCGTGCGTGCGTGCGTGCGTGCGTGCGTGCGTGCGTGCGGGCGGGCGGGCGGGCGGGCGGGCGGGCGGGCGGGCGGGCGGGCGGGCGGGCGGGCGGGCGGGCGGGCGGGCGTGCGTGCGTGCGTGCGTGCGTGCGTGCGTGCGTGCGTGCGTGCGTGCGTGCGTGCGTGCGTGCGTGCGTGCGTGCGTGTGTGCGTGCGTGCGTGCGTGTGTACTGACTCGTCCTCTAGCTTACGTCTCAGCGTCTCCAGTGAATTTTCGTCTTCAATTTCAAGGTAGATGTCTATATAGCGCTTATATATGTATGGCTGCTCTAATGCGCGAAGCGCCTTATCTTCAGCCCAGCACATATAAGCGTTGGCAAACAGGACTTTGAGAGGGGAACCCATCGGAACCCCGTCAACTTACTTGTAGAGTTGGCCAGAGGGTGAGTAGAATGGGACCTCCTTAGTACATAAGAGCAGTAGCGTCTTGAGGACGTTCCTAGGGAGTCTGGGTGGCTGTAGATCTTCATTGTCATACACATATTGAAGAATGATCTCGATCGTGTCAATCACCGGTATGTTTGTGAACAAAATCTGCACGTTTTAAGATGCTAGGATGCCTTTCGGGTCGTTACACCGCAGAACTGTCTTCCAATGACCTTCAGAGTATTTGTAGTCGGTATGTAGGGTGTCACGAGCTTATTGAGTTGTTTGGCGACTTCATATGTCGGCGTAGGGACTTGAGAAATGATTGGACAAAGTGGGTTGCCGTCTTTGTGAATTTTAGCATTACCATACAGATACCCAGGCTTATAGTCTCCGATAATCTCTTTAAAGTGTACACCTCTTACCTCTGCGTTGGCAACGGCGATCAGCTTATTCACTTTCTTCTTCAAACTATCAGTAGGGTCTGCTTCTGGAACTTGCTTTTATCTGAAATAATGCCATTTATCTTGTCAGCATAGTCCTTCTTAGTTCTTATCAAGTATTACAAAAATTTACGTCTTGTCAGCCTTGCGAATTACAATGCTGTCGTCTTGCTTAAAATTCTTGGCGTCAGTAGCCTGTCTTCTTTCTTGACTCTTTTTACAGCTCTGCGTTTGGTTTCTTCAGCAAATAAGTGTGGCTTTAGCTCCGGTTTGACTAGGACTTTGTTATCTTTTTCTAGTTTGGATATTTGTTGAAATAAAAGTTCGATCTCCGTCTACTTATCTTTTTTTTCTTCTTTTAAAAAAAATATATTTCGGAAAACTCAATAAAAAGACATCGAACATACATACATGAACACGAACATTGCACCATCAGTATCTGCGGCCCGCCTGGCCAAGCCGGAACGGTGCCCGCGACGTTGGCAAAACCGTCCCGGCTCCGGGGAGGTCTGGGGGTTACCGCCCCGGCCGGGGAGAGCTGTGGGGTACCTCCCCGGCGCTCCAGACAGGCCGCAGCCCCCGCCCGGCACTGCCTCGCACGACATCGCATGGCATCGGCCGGCCGGGCGCGCGACCCGTCAGTCCGTTAGACTGGCGCGCCCGGCCGGCCGACCGGCCCTTGCAAGGGCCGGTCTCTGGGTAAGGCGGGGGCGCACAAATATACATACATTGTTTTTTCTTCAGTTGTTTTTCCTCTTCAGTTTGTTCAACTAACATGTTCATAATTTACTGACGAACCTACTGGCGTAACAGTCGAAAGCATTTGCAATACGCACACAAACCTCTAAATGTTGCGCGACAGGAGTAAACAGAGTTTGGTGCACACTGTACATAACAAATACAACAGCGGCGACAGCGCCGAAACCGCCGGCGGCGCCGGCGGCGGCCGAAACAGCGGGCAGGGCCAGTAAAAACGGCGGCAACACAAAACGATCGGGCGAAAAGCGACGGGCGAGTCAGGCCGCCGGATCCAGGCAGCGAGTGCGCCGTCCATTGCCACCCGCGACAGCCCTGCCGGCATCTCGCAGCGATCAAGGCACCCGGTAAACATGTGACAGGATTAGGACGAGGATGAGTGGGCAATGTTGACTGAGGAGGCGATAGTGCTATAATGGCTGTGACAATATTTTAGAGACTTTTCCCCATTTCTGCATGAATTTATCTCTCGACTTTTCCGCATGACGCATTGTTCTTCCTTCAGGGCTTCTAGTTTAATCAGTGCGTGAAATTGTTGTATGCTTGGGTGATGTCCTTTATATTTTGCTTTGAATATTACTACCTTAGCTATGGTCGTAACCAGTATGTATAGTTCGCTTTCATCTTCAAGAGACGGGAAAAACCACGATTGTACTGTAACATTTATATTTAAGTTTTTTTTTTTAATATAGCAATATTTCTCTTATATAGTCTTGCACTAAGGTACAGTCCCACGGTATGTGACAAATGGTTTCATTTGAAGATTTACAAAAAGTACACAGTGGACTTTCCGATTTTCCTATTCGGTACAAAAATGTGTTAGTGGATATTATTCTTGAAACTATACGGTAATAGAAAGTTTGCAAATAAGTATTTTTGTGGAGAGGCGTATATCGCGCATGGTCCCTTCGTTCATATAACCGATGTCTCTACACCATTTACGCTCAAGGGGTGTCAGACATGTGTTTTTTATTTCACTCATTGCGTTAATTAATTCATCAGCAACCTTTATTAATCTAAGCATTAATTTAAAATAATTATAAACAGCATCCTATCAAATGGCATGTAACAACATTCACAACAAGGCAAACAACACTCGACATATAATTATCATCCCTCCCCCACATGCGCTACAGTTCCAACTTAGAGCTTAGAGCTTGGTCCGTCCTGCCCACTGTCAACGTCCTGAGGCAGCGGCAGCGCGTTAACCGGCCGACTCTGCCCAGAGTAGCTCTGTCGCTTTCGCCGGTACACAAGCGTTGTCCCGGTCCACGGCAGCCCGCAGCGGGCCGGGCAGCGCTGTCAGCGCAGGCGGCCGCCCACCGGCCGCCGCCGCCCCCGCCAGCCGGTACAGCAGTGTGTAGGCGGCATCAGAAGATTGCCGTGGTCGGCCAAGCGCGGCCGCCGCTGTCACTGGCGTCGCTGAGGTATCGTCCAGCCGCCACCAACCGCCGTCAGTGCCATCCAGGCCGGCCCCGTCGCCACCGCAGGACGCGCGGCAAAACGAAAAGTAATGACCGGCGTCCATCGAGTGACCGGCGTGCACGATGACTGCATATAGGCTATACTGGGCGGGCTGCTGGCCGGCCAGCGACACGGCCAGACGCTCAGTCAGGCCCACCGGCGCCAGCACCTTCCGCAGCGCGCCGGTCCGCCGGTCGAACTCAAACCGTACCAGCGAGACGACCAGGTGCGGCGGTGGTGTCAGCAGACGCAGCTGGCGGTCGGCGTCCTGCAAGCAGGCGCACCTGGCGCAGTGGTACTGGTTCTCGCCACAGAGACGCTCCGGAGCCAGGTACAGCCGCAGCAGATCCGACACTGTCATGTTCGTCGTCATGTTCGCCGTGGCCACTGTCATGTTCGCCGTGGCCACCGCTGTCAGCGGCCTGGTGAGCGCCTCGGGCAGCGCCAGGTGCAGGTCCGTCACGCGGTCCACATGGCGCGACACGGAGCCGCACGTGCAGCACGTATAGGTGGTCTCGGCGCGGCCGGTCAGCAACCGACGTACCAGACCGGCGGCCGGCTCGGCAGGCTCCCCGGGCGGCTCTTCAACCCCGCCGTCCGGAGTACCGGCATCACCAATGTCACCAGTCCCCGGCTCATGACTAGCATCACCAGTCTCAACACCAACACTGTCAATAATTCGACCCACCCTTGCAGGATCAGTCCCCGTTTCACCAGTGCTGGTGAGCCGTCCATCACGGCCGTCAGCACCGGCCGGCTGAGCGCTGTCGGTGGCGGCCGCGGAGCCACCTGCCAAACTACCTCCATCGACCTCGACCATCACCACATCATCGCTAACCAGGTCCAAGAGCGGCACCAGCGGTGGTCCGCCGTGAGCCGGGCCGGTATCGCAGGAGCGGTGCCGGCGCTGGGGCCGCGGCCGGCCCGCCACCGCCGCCAGACCCGGCACGCTAGTGTCGTCCTTGGCGCGGGGAGCGGTGGCAGACCGGGCCGGCAGCGGGACGGTGGCCGGAGCGGACGGTACGGCGGGTGATGCAGGGGCTCGCTCCTCCTCGTGTATCGCATCCAGCAGGTACCTGAGGAACTCCGAGCAGTCGTGCTGGCGTCCCCACTCGAACCAAGGCGGCAGGGCGGCCCGCTGGAACTCGGCCGGGCTGTAGGCGGGCCGCTCCGAGAATGCCAAGAAGGCGAACACCCGCTGCAGGGCAGCCAGGTGGGGTCGGGAGGGAGACGGCCGGGTGGCCAACACCTCACTGCATAGCTGGTCAGAGTGGAACAGCGCCTGTAGGACCGCGTTCATGAAGCAGGTGTTGCCGAGGTTAACGAGGCCCCGGCGCCGCTGGTCCGCCGTGCCGCCCGGTACCGCCGCCTCCGGTGAGAGCGGGAGCGGGACGGACGGTTCTCCGGCGGACGGCTCTCCGGCGGGCGGCTCAGGCCGGGACTGGGGGGAGGGGTCTGTCCAGGCTGACGATACCAGCAGGCTGGCCATGACGGTCGGCGGCTGCGGCGGCCGGCCCTTCAAGACATGCATCTGTTTCTCCCCCTGTTGCTTCTCCATATGTTGCTGCTTCGTCTGCTGCTGGTAAAGTGGATAGTGGTGTTGACCGATAGACGTTGCCTTGACGTTATACAAGGCAACTGATGCTGACTGGCCTCCAGCTGTGGCGAGCACTGATGTGGCGTTTCCCCGTGTGATGGCGATGGAGAACCGTTGCCACAACCAGGCAGTCTCTCGGCGTTCGCCCGAGACGGTGACAATCCGTGCCCCAAGTTGCTTGATAAATGCCTTAGTGGAGGGGCCGCAAGTACCACCAGTTTCAAAGGCTACTGGCTCAAACTGGAAGCGATGCGTGAAACCCGCGTACTTTCGGCACTTCCTTTGTTCGGCGTCCCTTGCGGCAGCTCCGGCAGATGCGGCGGTGGAAGGTATGTGAGATTCAGCATACGTATTGACGCAGGTAGCGTCCCATAGTAGGCTGATCCCTCTTGAGTACGGGTAGACCGTCATTCCATCAGGCCTCTTGCCATCGCCTCGGTCCACTCCGGTCGGCTCCAGGATGGATGGGATACCAGCGGACAGCAGGGCACGCCTTACGATGTTGTTCAGTGCTGTGTGTCGGGGATGTCTTCCAGCACTGAGGCGGCATGTCAAGGCGTGATAGCCCTTGCTGTCCACGGGGGCACCGCATCTACATCGATGAGGAATGCATACGTCTGCTCCAATTCTCAACGCTATAGTGATTCGCAATGTCTCGTTGTCCAATAGTGTGCCGAGGTTGGCTGATGGTATGGCGTGCATCCAGGCGCCACTATCAGGTGTGCCAGCGCTTAGCAGTCGTGCTCGGACGAGCTGATTCGCCTCCGAGAGCATGGAGTCTCGATGACGCTCAGCGATGGTGGAGTCCCACGTCCGCTGTTGGCGTTTGGCGTCCCCTTGTGGTACTTCTGAGTCGCCGGCCACAACTTGCCAGTCCTCAACTGCCACCGCACACTCACGCACAACACTGGGGCTTAGGTGTGCAGGCAGCATGGAGGAGATGAGCTGATGGCAGGAGTGTAGAGAAGCCACGTAGCTGGGCAGAGCTACATCCACTAAGCGGCGGAGCCCGAGGCCTCCGTATCTTGTTGGCAGGACGGCTTGGTTCCAACTACCATCATCGAATCTCACGTTGGCTATGGCGATGAGCGCCGACTTGAGTGAGTCGTCCAGTGGCTGTAGAACTTCTGGCTGGCGATAGAGGGGCCCAGCTCTCAGCAGGTACTGGAGCTTTGGTAGCCACAGGCTGTTTCTTAGGAGGAAGAAGGCTGAGTGGGCGTCCAGGTGCTGAAGCCGCTCCAACATTAGCTCCAGTTGCTCCTTCTTGCTTTGCATCATCAGTTCAGCTGCTGCCTTTGTGATCGGAGACCCAAGCAGCGTCAACTCGTGGTCTTTGAGGACAGCAGCTTCGGGGATGATCCCACGGAGTTTATCTGCAGTGGAGCTTCTTTGTCCGTCAGAGGTATTCCTGGGCAAAATTATTTCGCATTTAGCGGGGTTGAGGACGAGGCCGATGCTAGTCATGGCAGGAATCAGCCGCTCCAGGTCGTTGAAGACACTGTCCACATCTCCGCCGATGGTTCCATCATCCAGGTACCAGCAGTTAAAATTCGAGACGACAGCATTTGCGATTGAGTGAATAGCCAGGGAGAATACAGCAGGTCCGCATGGATCTCCTTGCTGTATCTCCATTGCTGACGATATCTCGGTGGTGCCGAAGTAGAGAGGGGTCGGGTGAGAGTATGCCTGCCAGAGTAGGGGATCCAGAGCAGGAGCATGCTCACGCACGGTCCGGAGGAAGTGATCACGGCGCACAGTGTTAAAGGCGTTACGCATATCTATTTTCACGACAACGCTGACTTCATCCATGTGCTGGATAAACTGTCGTGAGGCGTGGACTGCAGCTTCGCAGCCTCCTGGCGTACCGTAACCCAGCTGTGTGGGGCGCAGTTCCTGGCCTAGCTGAGCACTAAACGGCTTGAGGCCAGCCTTCGCCGTCAGTCTACGGTAGACGGAACCAACAGCGATCGGTCTGATGCCGCCATCAGGTTTCCGTAGGGCAAGCAGCGAAGCTCCATAGAAGGCTGCACGTGCCGCAAGAGGTATTTCGCCGTTGAGTGCAGTGTTGACCAGACCTGTTAGAGCAGTAGTGAGACGAAAACCAGCCTCTCCCGCTGACCGCCCAGTCAAATCCTTCAGATGTGCGGGTCTCAGCCCATCCAGCCCTGCGCTGGAGCTGGTGTCGAAGGAGGCGATGGATGCAGTCACATCTGCCTCGGTCACCAGATGGGGCTGGGTGTTTTCGTCTGGACCGGGCGGGAGAGCCAGGTCGATTGGACTGGGCGGGTGCTTGCACTTCAGGCATTCCACGACATCATCAGACTGTTGGGCGATGACGTCACTTGAAGCTAGGAGGCGTATGGCGCCTCGTACATCTCCGTCTGATAGCTTAGCAGAGACGTTTCTTTTCAAGCGTTCGGACGATTCCTCAGTTCCAGGTCCCAAACGCTTGCCCCAAGGCGGTTCATCCGATGTTGGAACATGATCTGGTGCTGTGGAGTCCATGTAGGCGCCAATCTGTTGTTTGATTATGGAAGTTAGCGTGGACGTGTCGCCCGGACGAGAATCTCTCTTCGATGGAACAGCTAAGGCGATAAGTGGGAATTTGAAAAGCTTCGCCCAAGTTGCAGGTGTTCTCTCCTGTATAGCTGTATCCAACAGTGTTGTGAGGGCGTCAGCTGCCATGATTCTGGCTCCTTTCGGTATTCTTGGGACCGGTTTCCGCGACTGCTTGAGCTTGGCTATGGTGGCTGCCAGGATACCGTCATCATTTTCAACTTCGGGGATTGATTGTGATCCATTCTGCTCGTTGGGTTGCGATTGTTTGCCGTCATGTTTGAGACAACTCGGGCACCACCAGCACTTTAAGGCATCAGCCTGGCTCCTTTTTATTCGGACACAAGTCAGATGCCACTCTCGGTTGCACAGGCTGCACTTAATCTGTCTCTTTTTACGGCTTACATTGTCACATCGAGGACACTCTGATGAGATGGCTGTTTGATTCTGGTTGTCGGCTGGTGTGCGCTGTTGCTGTTTCTGAGACTGTTTTTCTCCAGAACTGAGTCGTACTGGATTATTTGATCGTCTTTTATGAGGTGCTGGGGAGCAGCTTTCAGTAGCCATGACCGCCATTTATCAACGTATCGGCCCTATATAGCCTTGATAGGTATCGACGGACGGTAGGTATCGACGAGCCATTCATCAGGATAGCCATAGTCGTTATTTTGAGTTACAATGTGCTACAAATCGCTCAAGTACAAAATCGCTCAAACTTGTAAAGTTGGTACTTGAATCACAACGGCACGTTCTTGGCGGTGATTTTTTTTTATAGAATTTGTCCTCCAAACTAAATATGGCTAAAACATCATAAAACACAGTTTACTGGAATGACAATTTAGAGGTATCCATCCACTTACTCAGTTTAAGTTCGCGGCCCATAGAAGGGGACATTTCGTACCGCACAGTGAAACCAGGAAACGTGTTCTCTTCATCTTCACATTTGTAAACATGAAGGCTTGAAAACTAGCGTCAAAAACGTCTCTGTTCGCCGCAGATGTCGCTGTGAGGAAATCACTCTCTTATTCAGATATCACGCAATAATATATCCAACTCTCGCGGCCACATGCGGAACTTTATATACTTTTGGGGTTGTAGCTACAACTGCATCCTCAAAAACTACAACCCCAATCATGAATATTACAACCCCAACATTGCCAGTGAATGCTTACCCAAGTAAATAAATACTGTAAACGGTACGCAAAACCAAAGGATTTTTCACCAAAGGATTTTTCAATAACAATCATAACAAAACAATTAATAAATATATGAACACAGAAAAGGACAAACTTTACAATGTTAGTCAAGTTTGTCATAAAACAACATTTAAAATCCAACAATAGGTAGTACAACATGTTATCCCAAAATTACTGAGAAAGACTATGTAGGTACCCAGGGGTGCAGGGTCATATCCAGTTGGGTCATAAACACTATAGAACAACACTGCTTACTGACAAATGGGTAACATTTTTGTCAATTTCAGACACCCACAAAATGGCAATCTATAGGTGTTAACATAAAAACATGAGCAAAACAAGATTGAGTGTAGCATATTTTACATTGGGCTTAGTTCTGGATAGGTCACACATTTAACATTATAATGCACCCTTACGCGATTGGCAAAAGTTATATTACATTTTGAGCTAAAATATGTTGGTGAAATTGACACTTAATGAAGAACTTGAACAATATTATAAATATTTTGGTGTGTGAAAGACGTGAAGGCATACCAATCATCCTGAGCTGGAAAAAGACCACAAATAACCATAGACCCAAATCAAATGAGTTTAAATTTAGGATTTCCACAACCTTCAATTTTTAGCCAGACAAACATTATTTTCACAAGATATACCTGGTCATGGTGTTGAAAAGTAGAGGGCCACTTCAGTAAGTCATTTTAAAAGAGAATGGCCTAATCCAACATCCATCAAACAAAAACGCATGTGAAAACAGCATAAATATTGAAAGCAATATACAAGGGCAAAATAAATGTACATAATTGACATAGCTGCGTCATATTTGTCTCTTTTATTAAGCTACGTCAAATTAGCAGTAGATTGATATTCCTCAGTAGTATCAATCTACAATTTTGAGGCACGTAGCCTCAGAATTTCCTGAAACTTGGCAGGTACGTCTTCCTTGCCACGCTGAACACGAAACACGTAAAATTAGTTTGGAACGCGGGATACTTTCAGAGTTATACCGTTTTAGAGATCTACAGTTTTGAGTCCCGTCGCCTCAGAATCGCCTGAAACTTGGCAGGTAGACCCTCCTTGCCACGCTGAACACAAAAGAAAACGTAAGATTAGCCTGGAACACGGGCTACTTTCAGAGCTATACATTTTTTTTAATTTTGAATGTCTGTCTTCCTTTATTTTGAAACGACTGCGCAGGAATTGGAGGCTTTCCGCGTCAAGATAGCCAGATATTCAACTGACAGACATTCAAAACTTAAAACGTTATAACTGTAAAAGCTGTCTTGAAGTTCAACCATTAAGTATTCCAGGATAATTTTACGTTTTTCGTGTTAAGCGTGGCAAGGACAACCTACCTGTCAAGTTTCAGGCAATTATGAGGCGCCGGGCCTCAAAATGATAGATTGGGCAATATCAATCAGCTGCTAATTTTACATACATCTCTTTTATTATTCCTAAAAGGCAGGGTATTAAAGGGAATAGGTCACCTTGAAAGTTGTCTTGAAGTTCAACCATTAGGTGCATCTTGAGCTCAAAACTATGAATATGACTTTGGTTTGGACCAGACTTGTCAATGATTCATATTTGTCATGAATCGATTCACAGTGATTCACGGACCATAATGCATGATTCAATCATGATTCAATCACTCAACATTACCATAATGAATGATTCAATCATGATTCAATCACTCAACATTACCATAATGAATGATTCAATCATGATTCAATCACTCAACATTACCATAATGAATGATTCAATCTTGATTCAATCACTCAACATTAAAGGGAAGTGTGGACTCCTTTGTCTAACTCCTTTGATTTTGAATGTGCGACTTAAGATTTTATGAGCGTGATAGGGAGGTCATGCTCTACCTGTGTGCCAATTTGCATGCACATCAGAATAGTCTGCTGTTTGACCTTAAACATATGACCTGCTCTAACTCCTTTGATTTTAAATGTGCGACTCTAAGATTTTACCAGAATGATCACTAGGTCGTGATCTATCTGTGTATCAATTCTGAAGCCAATCCAAATAGTTCGCGAATGTATTTCCGAATGTGAATGTGAATGTGAGGCAATTGGACACGCGTGTTGTTTATTTTGATTATAAAATTATATTTATAATATTGATTATAATTGCAAATTCCAAGTTCCAAAAGCATTAATGACTTTACGTTTTACTTTTTTAAGCGAATAGAACATTTATTTTGATTTTGCATTAGGTATTATTTTTTATAAAGCATGATGTGGAATAAAGCGGCGCCGATGCGACAGTGATATTTGGGACATGCGGAGGTCATGCAAATGTTTGTTTATGATTTCGTTTTTGATATGGTATAGCCTAGAAATTAGGAAAAGGTGGGTACTTTTTGAAAAAATTTCGTGTGAAAAAGGTGTGCGTGTACTGTGTAGTTTATGAACCAAAGTATGAGTTATCAGTTAGTTACCTTTTCTAAGTATTTAGGTACCTACCCCTAACCCTACCAGTTCCAAGGTATTCACCTAGTTAGGGCTGATTGAACAGTGGCTTTGTGCCCACTGGAGTTGGACACAAAGCCTCGCTTTCTTTACGCATAGATGAATTACAGGCTACAGCTCAGGATACAGAGCTTATATAATTGGCCATTAAGTGCCTGGTTTGTCCACAGGGCACAGATGAATGCTGGGCCGCTGTCATATTTTGTGGACAGTTTATGCTGTTCAACCAAAAAAGAATGATTCTTTGAGCGATGAATGATTCAATCAGCCTATTTTCTCTGTATGAACGATTCAATCAGTGACTCACAACAGGTTTGCGCATGAGGTGAATCGATTCATGAGTCATTCATTTGAAATAAGAATGATTCAATCAAAAGTAGTCGATTCACATTGAATCATTGACAAGTCTGGTTTGGACAACTGATGGATATATGCGGAGAAAGAAGTAAGTTTCTCTTTCTATTTCACGAGAAATCGTACGATAGCAGCTGGCGTTCTGGCTCCGCCCCGTTCCGCCTGACGCCAAGTACAGTCTCTGACAAGGGGCCGCCCGGGTGGCTGAGCGGATATTAACGAGGCGTCGTGACCAGAGACTACGTGCCAGAGAGTGTACCTGCCTCCGGCGGCGCGGCGGCGAGCGTTCATTCCCCGATCGTGGCCCGGAACAGCGGGATTGAAATCGGGCCCACTAGTCCTGTGTCGAAATTACTTAACGTAGAGAGGTAATTCTTTCACCACAAACCATTTTTAGATCTGCTCTACAAATCTGCTATCTCAGTCCAAAACTCCATGTTAAAGGTGAACTATTCCCTTTAACCCTCGCCTGACAGGCCCCCCTGAGGTTTATCTTGAATAACTTTTTACACATGCAATGCATCTTGCTAAAAAAAAAATTGGCAGCTGAGTTTACAACAATTAGACGTAGGCTGTAAAACTTTAATTGAAATTGGTTGAGTAGTTTGGGAGATAATCATGTTTTGATGACGTCATGTTGGTAAAAAAATGAGAAATATTTGCAAAATCGTAGAAAACAGAGTTTTGAAATAAATTGCAAACGCAATTTACCAAAGATACAAAATGGCATTCTCTTTAAAATGGCCATCTCGGATTGGAAAAATTTGGGGTTTTTGACCCCTATTTTTTTATAAAATCCCCACAAAATCAAAATTTTCAAAGATATTAGAAAAACTGGAATATATGTGAGAGTACTGAGTATGGAAAATACCCACACCAAATTTCAAAGCAATATCTTCATTTTTGACGGAGTGATGGCTCTCTAAGTGTAAGAAACTGATGACGTCATTTTTTTTAAATAACGTTTGACTTTGTTGACAAGATACGAACAAATAATTACCTTTTTTGTATTTCTGAGCCAAAACTGGTCTAGGAACATGCCTTTTTATTTACATTTATCAATGTCTAATTTTGATGTTTTCTGCAGAGCAAAATCTCTGTTCTGGACGTAGTAAATCCGAGGTCATTCACTTGCCCTGGAAGGTCACCCGTTGACCTGAAACCTAAAAATCGTATACTGTTAGATTTCTCTCATGCTGGTTCTTACCGCATTGCTCTAAGTTGCTTGGTTTGAAAGTTAACAGGGGGGGCTGTCAGCCCCCCCCCCCCCCGTAGGGCGAAGGTGAAAAAGCTCCCGTAGGGCGAGGGTTAATCCATCACCGAAATGACCACTTTCTCATTGACTTCCATGTTAAAGCATCACCATTTATTTCTCAACTTTTATCCTAACCTAACCTAACCTCACCTCACCAACCTCACCTCACCTCACCTCACCTCACCTCACCTCACCTCACCTCACCTCACCTCACCTCACCTCACCTCACCTCACCTCACCTCACCTCACCTCACCTCACCTAACCCTTGGAGCCAGTTTGCATATTTTTAAAGAAGTCCATCGGCCGAAGCCCAAAATCCTCAATATGATGTGACGTTTCGGTGATTTTAAGTCATTTACGGTGATAATCTTAGTCATTTCGGTAATGGGATTAATTTATTGCCTTACTAAAATAATGCTGTTTGGTTCTCGCCTAATTTGTTTGCCTTGTGCATGGGTGGAGAATCCTATAGGGCAGCCCCGGCTGCGGCCGGGGCAACTTCAAAGTTTCCCCGGCGGGGCCGGGCAGTCACTTTTGAGAGACCTTTTTTTGCAAGACCTTAGTTATTATTTAAAAAGACTACAGAAACGCAAATATAATCCTAGCATAAAAATGCATACTTGGTACGACTATCTGTGAAAAATATGGGTAAAATTGCGCTTTCGGTGCGCTTTCGAAATGGAAGGGGGGGTAGTCAAGGGAGGCTGAGCCTTGCCAATTTTGTCTTAGTGAACACCTCGGGCAGGTCAGAAAACTTATATTTTCGGGGGAGGCACAGTTGGGGTCGTTATCTCCGGTCTAAAGGAGGCATATTATACGATCTAAAGGGGTGCCGCCGGCACTCGCGACTCAAGGGGCGCCACCTACGCTCGAGAGTGGCACATTCGGTGTCCAGACGCCCAGGAGAGGCGCCCTCAATCGTGATTCCCCCGCATGTCCATGAAGTTAGCGACGGATTCGGATTCGAATTCAGCATCGAGTAGCGATTCGCTTCAAAATGTGGTGACAGGTCAATTGGGGCACGTGGATCACGAAAATGGCATTAATTTTGACATTCACGTTAATCTTAACCGAAGTTATTGTCCGATCGCCAAAATAATGGTCTCATTCGATTCCTCGGGTCAGTATATAGCCGTAGCCTTCGCAACCTCACTCGTAGCAAATGACATTGGCCCCAATTTCAAGATCAATGGCGATTGGATGATAACTTCGGGTCGTTTTGAGTCCTTTGACCTTGCAATTGAGGGTCAAGGTCATTTTCCGCGAGTGAGGTTGCAAAGGTTACGGCAGATACTGACCCGAGGAATCGAATGAGACCATTATTTTGGCAATCGGCTTCTAACTTCGGGTCGTTTTGAGCCGCCCCGTCCTATGACCTTGAAAATGAGGGTCAATGTCATTTGCCACGAGTGAGTTTGCGAAGGCTGTGGCTAGATATTAACCCGAGGATTCGAATGAGACCATTATTTTGTCAATTAGACATCGGGTCGATATTAACCCGAGGAATCGAATGAGACCATTATGTAGGCGATCGGACAATAACTTCGGGTTATTTGTCCTTTGACTTTGGAAAATGAGGGTCAAGGTCATTTGCTTCCAGTGAGGTTTCGAAAGCTGCGCCTAGATATTGACCCGAGGAATAGAATGATACCATTATTTTGTTTTGCGATCGGACAATAACTTCGGGTCGTTTTGAGCCGAAGTCCTTCGACCTTGAAGATGATTATGAAGATGACCTTGAATGTCAAAATGAATGTCATTTGCGTGATCAGCGTGCCCCAATTGAACTGTTACCACATTTTGAAGCAAATCTCTACTCGACGCTGAATTCGAATCCGATCCCGTCACTAACTTCACGGACATCTCCCGCCACGTGCCCCCCTAGGGCCCCTTGGCTGCGCCCCTGTCCTCAGCCGGGGAAACTTTGAAAACAATTATCCACCCATGGCCTTGTGAGTTGTGAGAAATATCAAATATGTTATATGTATTTTTATATCTCACTGTAATATATAAAAGGACCGGACCTGGACCATTGGCATCACCAGGAGGTGCCTTTCTTGCAAGAAATGGCTAGTTGCTGAGTCACACCATTTATGTATAACCTTAAAGGGAGTGTGCCTACTCACATCGCTTAGTTGGGGTTATTGACACTGGTCTATAGAACACAATTTTCTGAATTGAACCAATGCTTCATTTCTCCAGATTCACCCTAGTTGCTGATATATTCAAAGACTCCAGGAATTTGCTTGGGAGCAAAAAGTTATCGGGTAGACTCCAGAGGGCTTCCGCTACTAGAAGCACTGCAACTATCGATTAAACTGCTAGCATATTGTTAGCGCCGGCCAATAGCAATTCAACAAAACAGCTCGTGCACGCTGATAGCAGCAGCCGAACAGAAATTGGACGGCCATCATGTTTTTCGATGATGGTCATTTCGATGATGGCCGATGGCCATTTTTTGAAGAAGATATCAATTTAGAGCTACGAACTTGCACATAATAAAGTTCACAGTAGCAATAACGTGCTGTGCAAAACTCGTCTTTCTATCTCGCATGATGTGACCGTAATGGTATTGTCTTATGTGCGCCGTTTTACATAACATCACCATAGTGGCGATCGTTTTATAGATATCGAAACAAAAATAAACAAAAAACAATATAAGTGAAAATTCAACTAAAGGGGCTCCAGATGTGAATTTCATCATATACAACAATCAAACCAACAGCTACTTACCGTATGAAAAATATTTTTGACATTCCAAAACAGTAGGCACACTCCCTTTAATAATAGCTACCATGAGGTAGTCTTTGCCTACCCAACCATGATACTTTCAATTTTTTTTAAGATTGCACACCTCGCTGTTGCTAAAATACGTCAGTAATGAGGTAATACCACCTATGTTCATTCTAAGGTGTTAAACTTCAATTGTGCACATACTTCGTTTTTATCATTCGTCGCTTTTACTACCCCCCCCCCCCCCCCCCCGTCGCCGACTCAATTACAACCCCAACGAAAAACAAAAAGTTCCGCCTCTGCTCGCGGCTAGTGACCCTTCCAAGGAAAACAAGCATGATAAAAGTAAACTGCGATCGAAAAGCAGGTAAGAAGGACGACCAAAATGACAGGAACGAGGTGAGACCCCAGACGCTATTAATTCATTGTATGCTAATCGTGAAATCTTTGATTTCCCAGCAAGTGGTGCTATTTTGTATGGTAATATAGGATATGAGGTTTTACAGACAGAGTTAGGGCTCTGAGTGTAATTTGGAATGCTCCTGATTAAGGAGGAGTAGCAAAGCAAAGTCATATTTATGTTGAATAACGTACATAAAGTGTTGCCGTTATGCAGTGATCCAGTCTCGTTACAATATAAGTCGGCAAGGAACCGTAAACCTTGCCGACTTATATTGTATGTTTCGCCTTGTAATATTTGTGTTTGAACTGTTGTACAATATGCCTAGGACTTTGAGGTCGCTTACCTCATTTAGTCCCAAATTGGTAAGAAATGACGTGTCAACTGTCTTACCTATTTGGAGACATTTTGTTTTTTCTATGTTTATGCGTAAGGTAGACACTTTTGTGAATTTGTCTAGTTCATACAGGATCCCTTTAATCGGGTCGAGCCCAGCGCGTGAAAACACGATCAGGTCATCGGCATATTGTGACAGTCGTACTTCAGTATCAACGGTTAACTGAATACCTTGCAGATTTTTGGAAAATAACATTTGATTTGCAAGTGGCTCCATTACTAGATTAAACAAATGTCCAGAGACAGGATCCCCTTGTCTTATGCCTCTTTCCATATGGATTTTGGAGCCGAGGTTTCCGTCAAGGAGAATGCGGGAGAAATTGTTAGAGTTATGGTAAAATGTGTTAATCATTTGTTTACACAATGGTCCAAAATTGTAGCTATCAAGAGCTTCTGTCAAGAATTCCCAGGAGACTGTGTCAAAAGCGGCTTCGAAATATACTGCCATTATAATACCAGAGGCGGATGTAGCATTTACATGTTCTATAACGTCATACAATAGACGGCTATTTTCTCCAATAAATCTTCCCGGGATATATGCGGTCTGTGCTGAAGATATCAAGCTATGCATTGTGTTTTTTAATCTGCTAGCAATGGCAGCCGATATAATTTTAAAATCAACGTTTAGTAACGATATTGGCCTCCATCCTTTTAAAGAATCTTTTGGTTTGCCCTGTTTAGGTATGAGAGTAACAACGCTTTCACGGTGACAGTTGATAATTGTTTGGTTTTGAAGCCCAAATGGAGTGCAAGCTCGAAATAGAAATACCCCAAGTAAATACCAAAAGTGTTTAAAAAAAATTGTGCAGTGAAACCGTGCGTTCCGGGTGACTTTCCTTTATTCATACCCATTAGTGCAACGTGTAGTTCCTGCAAGGATAATGGTGCATCTAATGCGTTCCTTTGTTCGTCGGATAGTTTCCGTTTTATATTATTCTTTAAGTATTCTTTTGTGTTTGCTGTTGACGCATGTTTATAGTTCGTAAATTGTCTGAAAAATGCTCAAGTATTTCATTCTTGTTCGTGATTGTGAGCTCATTGACCTTAAGCGACTGGATGGAATTTCGTATAGCATTTCTTTTCTCGTGAAAGAAAATACTTCGAGCACTTTCCCCTTCTTCGTGCCAATTCATCCTAGACCTAGTTATTAAACCTTGAATTATTGGCTTTCTTATATTCTCTAATTTACGTTGATTTACGTTGAACTTCCTCAAGGCGCATTAGGTCATCGTGTGTTCTATTTACATTGAAATAATCTTTTAGTTTTAGTCATTCATAATTTCGCTCTCTTGCATTCTATTTTTTCTAGCTTTACGCTTTGAAAATCGTACCGTTTCCCCTCGAATCATCATGAGTAAAGTCTCGTAAAAAAGGCTAAGGCTAATTGTAAATTGGATTGAGTCAAAATTGTCTGGGCTAGAAATAAAATAATCGCTGTAAACTGGTATGGTATATTGCTTGACTACATTGATAATAACTTGCCTTACCATTTGATCATAGTATTTGTCATCAAGCAAAGACTCATTGAATTTCCATAGGCCAGGGCCACTTTTCTTTTGAGGTTCTTTCATGTTTAGAGTTACTATGCTGTGATCGGATCTGTACCCAGCTTGAATATTGGCTGCCATTACGTTATTCATTACGTGCTCTTGTACATACAACATATCTAGTCGACCATACTTCAGCGGGTTCCGTTTCATCCATGTAAAGTCATTATTATGAGGATTCATTTCTCTCCAGGTGTCTACTAGATTGTGCTTCTCGGCGATATTTACAAAAACGTGTACGTGTACTATCAGCGATATTAAATTTGCTTTGTATGTGACAGTTGATCCCTAGGTTCAAGCAGTCCCTTTCATCAGTGCTAAGTACCCTTGACGATAGGTTGACAAATGAGTCGCTGTTATCTCTCAGGTGCAAAAATCTTCCATACAGATTATTCAACTTCTTTGCGATTCTCTCCCGTACCACATTATCGTAGTATACATAATTGTCATGAAGAGCGCGGTAAATAGCATCACGTTTGTTATCATTGATAGTTTCTTCTATGAACTCTTTTTTATTTATTTATTTATTTATATTTATTTAACATCATCGCCGACGGGGTGAACCATTTATGGGCGAAGTCACACAGATAAAACCACACGCATTCACATACTTAAAAGATCACATTACATCCCTCACCCATAACCATCTATACCTATAATAATACAAAAGATCACCTAGAAGATCCTCTATAATACAAAAGCGATAGTTAAAAGCTGTTAAATGACACAAATGGATTTAAAATATAAGAATAAAATACGAAATAAGAAATATGTGATGAAATAGTGAAGATAAAATAGCAAAAATGAAGACAAAGGTAAAAATGAAAACGAATATAAAATTAAATAGAAATAAAAAGTAACAATAGTTACACACAGCAATACCTATCACATTTCGACACCGGTGACAAATAAAACGTACATAGCGCGTATAGACTACTTTGTCTAGACTACTTTGTAGCTTATTCGGTTCTTGTTCAAGTTACAACATACATGCATACATACATACATGCATGCATGCATGCATGCATGCATGCATGCATACATACATACATACATACATACATACATACATACATACATACATACATACATACATACATACATACATACATACATACATACATACATACATACATACATACATACATACATACATACATACATACATACATACATACATACATACATACATACATACATACATACATACATACATACATACATACATACATACATACATACATACATACATACATACATACATACATACATACATACATACATACATACATACATACATACATACATACATACATACATACATACATACATACATACATACATACATACATACATACATACATACATACATACATACATACATACATACATACATACATACATACATACATACATACATACATACATACATACATACATACATATATATATATATATATATATATATATATATATATATATATATATATATATATATATATATATATATATATATATATTTATATATATATATATAT